>CM042432.1:32619564-32854564 GCA_023631565.1 Gymnocephalus cernua | reverse complement strand
GGAGCAGTGAAGGACAGTAATCCGTTTTTTGGGATGAAACTTCGGGGATGGGTTCCCACTTATCTTAGTAAGTCTGAGAAGTAAACCTTTTCTACAAAACGTGCAGGTGTAATTTCTTTAGTTAATCTGGGGACATAATTCCATAATCTGTGCACACAAATTAGTGTTATTGCAAAAGTAGGAATTGTTTAAGATAGGAGTTTGTTCTGGTTACACAGATATCTTGAATGTTTTCAGGCCATAAACAATTTTAAAGTGCCCATATTATGAAAAAAAACATTGTTTTCTGGGATTTGGGGTGTTATTTTGTGTCTCTGGTGCATACAAACTTGGAGAAAAAACATCCATGCTGTTTTGAGTGAGATACGAGTTTCTGAATGTATGCTGCCTTCAGTCTCCAGGTGAGCTGTTCAAAATCTGCAGGCCTTCTTACGTCATTGGCCGAAACGAGGGGGCTAACCGCTATCATTCTCCATGGTAAAACACTGCTACAACACACACAAGTTCACAATACTCTACAAAATAACTACTTATATGTCACTGTTCTGCAGGTATTCCACGCAAAGTTGGATGTGCGCCCTCGTTTAGAAGAAGTCTCCCTGCTAATCCTGCCTTGTAGCCTACTGACCGAAGTTAGAGAAGCAGCTAGCTAGCTGATGTGATCCTTACCTAGCTACTGTATATGTGTGACTTCCAACAAAGATGGTACAGAAGTGAGATGTCTCACTCTGTAGCTAAAACAGAGACCTGACACACAGGGTGAAAAGAGGAGCTGCAGCAATGTGCAGTACAACAAAAACATGGTGTTTTTTTGAAAATGAAACCATGTAAACCTATTCTGGTACAACATCAAAATATAATCATGAACCTGAAAATGAGCATAATATGAGTGCTTTAATTCACTGTTTCTGTTGTGCTTGTAGTCTTTTACATTTAAACACAATTGTGTTTTATCTCTGTCTTCCCTTCCACATATTGTACAGAATAACAGTGTGTTTACCTTGTGTTAGTTTGTGGGAAATAAATATTAATTAGAAGGTATAAATTACATTAATTTGCATCAGTTTAAAAGAATTACCATACTTTTACAAAGAATTATACTACGTATGTCTGTGATTGATTATGGTCAGTATCATCTTGATTGGTTCTTGTCTAACTTCATTTTCACAACCTTTCGCTCCTCAGTCACAGAGATCTCAATGTAATCCAACATAACACTTTCTGGCGTTGCATTGGCCCACATACATAACCTGACACACCAGATGGTTTGTTATACAGAACCATCTGAGAAGCCATTATTGGAAACCTTAAAAAAAAAAAAAAAACGTTGTTTTGAACGACTAGTCGCAGTCATAGCTGCCAGTAGCTCCTCAACGGACGCTGATTGGTTCGGTTCACTGCTCTCTCTGGCGTGATATCGCAACAATCCAGCTGTCCTGCAATGTAACCACATACATCGCCTAGTTGAAATCTAGACCAAACTATGCACTGTTTATTTTAGACTGTTCTCACCAGAAAAAAAAATGGTTGTTTCTTTTAATACTTCAGATGACCTGTAATTAGTGATTTGCGCCCTGTCTCCTGTAATGACCACAAACTTTCCCTAACCTTAACAAAGTTGCTTTGGTAGCCTGAAATTAACCACAGAGGTGACAAATCAACAAATGCTCATTTGGGTCGTTTTAGAAAAACATCTTATTTTGACATTTTGTTTTAAGGATGTGTTGCCTTATTTTGGTTCAGGTTGCCAGGATGCTTTGCCCACCTACACGTCTCATAAAAGAGCTCAGACTGTACCAGCCTTTAATGTGTGTTATCAGACTTCAGGGGAAAACGAGATGCCTTGAAAGCTGCAGCTTGAAAACCACGTACACACAAACACTGCTGAGGCTTTTCTTATCTGGCTTCCCAGAGAGCTCCAATCAAAGACAGACATTTGACTTGGTGGCAGCATGGGGCTTTAAAACTAGTTGTAGCCCACTCTTTGTCTTTACGTCCTGTCTTGTGTCTTTCCCAAACACTGTGTCACACACACACAGAAACCCCTCTCTTCTATGAGGGGAACACACACTCAATAACAGACGTGTCATACAAAAACAGGCCTTATCTTTATGTTTTGCTGTTTTCATGAATGTTAGGATGTTTTTCCTACAGCACCCAGTGAGGTAAGTAGCCCACACACACACACACACTCATACACACACACACACACACAATCATACAAACACTGACATAGCAGAGGGAGGATTGGACAGGTTAGGCAGGTTCTTTTCCACTAGACTGGGACTAAACATGAGCTGCTTGCTTTGGAGCAGCTTGCACCATCACCACCCAGTTTACGCACGCGCTGGGAACTAGAAATCCCAGCAACTCGACGCCAGCAGTTCTAACAGCTCACCTTTGTGTCCCCTTATCGGTTTCTCAACAGGGCAATGTTGTTCAAGAGTAGGAAGGTATGTGGATGGATGTTGCAAGTAAAGTAGGCTAGTGGAAAATGTTCGAGTTAGGAGTGGCAGAGTTCAGGAGAGAGACTTTTTTGTTGTTGGTTGCATTTATACACACACTGAAGTGCATTACACACATCTAAAAATGCAAGGCCATTAGATGATGCTGGGGTGTCTGTGTCTGAGCTGTGTTTAAGTCTTTTGGGACATGTTCAGTTCTTCATAGGCTAATGACAAGTCAATATGAGTAATAGACTGGTTGCCTGGTGACTGGACGGGGCCAAATAATTGCCGAGCACAACCCATAGTATAGGACAAACAGGATATAAGGTGTTAATTAGTGAGGTTTAGAGGCGCTGGCAGGTACATTTTGTTGCTGCTGGACGGAACCAGGCTAGCTGTTTCCCTCTGTTTCCAGTCTTTATGCTAAGCTAAGCTATCTGGCGGTTGGCTGTGGACAGATAGAGAGATATGAAGCATCCTTGTTGTAATAATTTGGTTTCCAGAGCTCCACACCAACTTGTATCCACACAATTAATAATCCACTCCCTCACAGTATATACAGCTTGTTCAGACCCTTTAATAATTAGAATTAGACACAGAATATCATTGTCATCTAACTTTGAACTGCAAAACCCACCATTCCTAGTTTTTGCTAATAGTAATATCAACCAATCGATGAAATCTTGATTCGACCAGACAGGATGAAAGATAAAAGACTACCTCCCTGTTTCTCTCTCCACACACACACACACACACACACACACACACACACACACACACACACACACACACACACACACACACACACACACACACACACACACACACACACACACACAACAAACAAACAAACAAACACGCACACCTGCTGCCCTGGCCAATGTGTACTCCATCATCACATGTGTCTCTCTCTGCAGCCCTAGCAGACATTAAGTCAGCCAGCCTGTTGGAGTGATGAATAGGCTGTGGACAGCTGAGAGCACCTTCTGTCAGGGAAATAGTCTGTACGTAGATGGTGGAAAGTTGCCTCAGACTAGACAGGAAAAACCCATTACAACCTTTTCATATCAACATTCTTCAGTGGTCATTCACAAGGTACAGTGGTGCATCTTGGCTGAACATTACGTCAGAAAAGAAGTGAAAAAATCCTGTTTGGTATTCTGGTCTGACCTTCTGCGGTGCTGACTAGTTAGTGCTTCAGTGCAAAAAAAAACAAGCTACAGACATTCATGGTGCAGGTAGCTGATGTGTTTTGGTTAGTTCCTACCCCAGTAAACATGATACTGCATCAGTAATATTTGACAAATACATGTTTAACAGTTGACATTAGCATTAATGCATGATGATGCTTGATATGTCCAAATATAAGATTAAAGGTACAGTGGAGGCTGAGAATGTCACGATGAAATTCTGTTCTGTTTCCGTATTAACATGCTTGTACCACAGACACTTATCAAAGAAAATAACTTGTTTGTAGACAGGAGTTGGCCTTCAAAGTTCTTACTGGAAGCAAATGTGAAACTGTGAAAACAGTGTTGTACAACCAAAAACATAGAAAAACAAAAAGCCCTCTGGAGGAATGGAGCGGTTGTTAGGCAGAGTAAGAGAGAGTGTCGCCAGGCAGAACGAAAGTGGAGAAAAACCAAACTCCATGTTCACTATGGCATATATAAGAATAAACGTATTCACCACAACAAAGAGATGAAACAGGCCAGACAGTCTTTCTTCTCTAAAATCATTACTGAATATATCAACAACAGTAAAGTGCTTTTCTCCACTGTTGATCAAATTATTAATCCACCATCTACAACCCTATCAGAGATGCTGTCTATTGAAAAATGTGAAGAATTTGCTAAATTTTTCAACAACATCATAGCTATCAGACCGAATATTAGTGCATCAAGGTCTATAAATCATCCTACCCTCCAAGTTCTCCAGGAATATGACTGCTACCATGCCTCATTTTCTCCCCATTGACCTCAAAAACTTAAATGATACTGTTGGACAGCTCAGGTCCTCCACCTGCTGCTTGGACCCTCTCCTCACCCCATTTTTTAAAACACGAGGTATTAGAAATTATAAACACATCTCTTAAATCAGGCGTATTTCCTGCAGCGCTTAAAACAGCTGTCATTAAACCACTCCTGACTATAGGCCCATCCCCAACTTGCGATTTCTCAGCAAGATAATAGAAAAAAAACTGTTTACTTTCAGCTCAGCAGCTATCTAACATCAAACAACCTTCTGGACATTTATCAATCAGGCTTTCGGCCCCAACACAGCACAGAAACCGCACTTATTAAAGTTGTGAATGATCTCCATATAAACACTAATTCTAATAAATTAGCTGTCCTTGTGCTCCTGGATCTCAGCGCCACCTTTGATACCAGTGACCATCAGATTTTATTACACAGATTAGAAACACGGGTCGGTCTTAAACCTGCTGGACAGGCAATTTTTTGTGTCGATTGGGTATTTCGTCTCGGACAAAATGGGCATTATGTGTGGAGTTCCCCAAGGTTCAATTCTTGGACCATTATTGTTTAATCTCTACATGCTCCCACTTGCACATGTTATAAAGAAACACAACATGAATTACCATAACTATACAGATGATTCACAGCTGTACAAATTCACAGCTGTACATATCCCTATCTCCTGATGACATGCATCCCATACACTCCCTCATTCATTGTATTTATGATATCAATATGTGGATGTCAGAGAACTTCTTACAACTAAACAAGGCTAAAACAGAAATTCTTATCTTTGGTGCTAAGGCTCAGAGACAGAAAGTTGCAGCTCATCTCAGTTCTCTGTCTCTGGAGAGCAAAAGCGAAGCCAGAAATCTAGGTGTAATGTTAGACAGTGATCTAAATTTTAAGCATCATATCAATCAAGTCACAAAATTAGCTTTCTACCATCTTAAAAATATTTCTTTCTTTCTGTCAAAAGTAGACTCTGAAAAATTGATTCACGCATTTATAACAAGTAGATTAGATTACCATAATGGTCTGTTCACCGGCAACCCGGAATCAGCTGCGCAGCGACTACAATTCATTTTTACAAAAGTCTATGAATAATGGAGTGGAATGGAAATTTGTAAGTGACCCCAAACTTTTGACCGGTAATGTATGTACAATATTGCGAATTCTCTTGTTCATAAGCACCAATATGACCTATTCTGTCATCTATAAATCAAAAAACACGTCTGATACAGTATGTGTGTGTATGTGTGTGCGTGTCTGGTCATGCATGACCTGTAAGTGTCCAGATGAGTGTAAAATGGGCCTGTTAAGTGGACTAAAAAAAGTTTTCAGCGCGCCTCACTCTGGTTTTAGTTCTGTCCCAAAGCACAATGTAATGGAGCATGACAGCTCCCTGGTTCCCTGATGACCTTTGACCCCAATCACAGTGGTGTCGGACCCTACCTTACCCTGCTCACACAGACTCACTCGCACACACTCGCACACACACGCACACAAACACACACACACACACACACACACACACACACACACACACACACACACCTCAGCACATTGTTTCAACAGATTAGAGGAGATTGCTGGAAAAATCTGTCGGACGTGCAGCTTGTGTGCACAGCAGAAAGAGTTAGACAGAATCTTATTTTCTCACTGACAGCTTTCTAATGTTGAAATTTTATTTTAAAGAAACTGGTTCTCTTTTCTGTCATAAGTGATTATAACATAAATGTAAATTTATTAGTTTTAGTTTGTTAGAATAGAGAAGAAGAAGAAAATCAGGACAGAGTTGAATTGCACGCTACAACAACCACTTAGAGGTCCTTTTACTGTAATGTAAATATGATAATTTTCTGTGTAATAATAAGCAACTAATATTCTTCGCCCATGCAGTTGATAAAGTTGTGTTGTATTACAGCTTCATTAATACAGCCTGTTTGCAGCATTTGTAGTCGAATTGGGCACCTGACATCACATAGTAAATCTTGAAGCTTTAGTGTTAGCTTGTAAAAACAAATCAGACACTTTATTACCACTTTGACTTGACAAAGTCTTTGCTTGCAAGCAAACATTTACTTAATGACAAGAAGGGAGGGAAAGTAATTTCCACTTTTATATTCTCTACTTTTTATTGTCATTATTTATTTCCATGTCCAGCTTAAATTTCTATCACATTTTGTATCATAGTTATCTGATTCTGTTGTCTCTCTCCTGGTTTTCTCTTGTGCAGGTTGAGAATTGATTATAATGCAGATTACATTTAATATGGAATATATTTACTGACAAAATTAAATATATATATATACAAAAATGACCCCATCAGATATTAAAGAAACATGCTAAGTTGAAATACTATCTTTTCTGAGAAAAGAAAGTCTGTAATTTTCAAAAGGAGAAAGTACTGGCAGTACTTTTCTCCGTTCTGTGACGGAATTTCTTGCTTAAAATGTTTTCACAAACGTTTTCGGTGAACGATTTTAGTAGAATATGAGCTCGTATTCTCAACAAGCGCCATGACAGTCTGTCTTTGAATTTCCGGAGAAACCAGACCCACGTGACACATTCGTCCAATCAGCTGCCAGACGGGCATTTGATGTAATTGCAACATTTCTGTAGTCATATTGAATTATATAGCTAGAGTACCCGAGTTGGTTACTTGCAAAAACAATTGAGACAAAGTCAGTAAAGTGATCCCGACTGGTCCTGGCTAACGCCGCTATGCTAACCCTGCTAACCCTGCTAACGCTACCGGAGGACCAGGCAGGTGGGCCATGGCCAAGACAGGGGGGCTGTAAATCGGGAAGAGAGGACTGTGAGTTTGCAGTGTGTTTAGCGACTGTTGCCGTAATTTTAGGCCAATAAAGTGTGTTCAGTCGGGTGGAGAGGACGGCGAGGTAGTGTTATTTTTAGTGGTTCCCTTAGCTAATTCTAAGCCAAGGAAGTATGCCTGTCCGTTGGATAATGTTAGCTACTCCTGTGCTGTGAAGTAATGTCTAGCTATGTCAGACAAGCGTCTAGCAACATTGTTGTGAGTCTCAGCCTGGCAACCTCCATGAACTTTGAGTCTGGGGAGGAGGGGGCGGGGGAGACCACTCTCCAGTATTTTGAATTTGTACTGCAGTAACTCTTTTAAACACTAGCTGTCAGTATTACATATTGCACCTTTAAAGCAGGGTAACAATATCCCAGATCAGACTAGAGGTCACAATGTCCCTAATGGTAAGGTTGCAGTTTAAAATGCAATATAGAGACATACACTGGACATTAAAATCAAACTAAGTAGAGGCAGTATGAACAAGGTGGAGAGTCTGTTATAATTAAGCAGGTTGACAATTCATATTAATCTAAAGAAATCCTGATTGTGTATTTTAGATATTATACACAACTACTGTATCTCATTTTGTTATTACCAAAGTTTTTACACTTACAGTATGTGCATGTTTGCATGCATGTGTCTGCTGGCAAGGGCTCATGGGGCGGCACTGATTAACACAACTCTCTCATCATTAACATCAGCAACACACACACACACACACTTGCATCTGTCTGTCCGTCTCCTGTGGTTAGTGTCAGTGATTGTCAGTGTGTGTGGCTGTGAGACGCTTCAAATACTTGTGACAGAATCCCAACCAAGCAGAAAAGAGGCCACCACACTCGTATGTACACGCACAGGCACCCAAACTTGTGTGTGTGTGATGCAGATGTCCAGTGACAGCTCGCTGCTGGGGGTCATCTGGAAGCAGCTGCCTAGGGGACAGAGGGCAGCAGACACACACACACACACATGCGCACACACACACACACACACACACACACACACACACACACACACACACACACACACACACACACACACACACACACACACACACACACATGAACTCATAAGTACGTCATCATGTATAGTTGTGATGTGTTGTCACCGCTGCAATTTCTCAGCGACAGAAAACATATTTAGCCACTATGACACGGGCCCGCAAATAAGTTCTACTGTAAAGATTTTTACATATTTGATTGTTTTCAATATGTAGTTAGTCAGATACTGACTTGAAAAGGATATTGGTATTTTACAAGCAAAACATTATAAAGTGTTTATGTAACTGCACACGGTGTCCCAATGAAACAAAATAGATGTGCAAATAGCCCCTAGTCCACACAACATGATCAAGTTTTGGTTTTAATTATCTTAAAACATGTCAGCAGATACATTTTGTGGAAGCAAACTGAAAGCATTACATTTAGCTGAAACACAATCTTTGTAGATATGAAGACAACTTCTCCAAGCTACTGTTGGTGCAAACGTCTACCAGTGATGCAGTCAGAAATTAAACAGTATTATCAGGCAAACAATATTCAAGGTAGACAATTCTGTTAGCTTGTTATGTATTAATAACAATCTAATAACATTGCACATATACACAGTCATTGTAGTTTTATTTATTTCACCTGCTTCAGCTTTGATCCCCTGATATAGCATGATCTCTGTCTCTTGTCACTTTTCTGTCACTTTATCTCGCTCACTGTGTACCTATCCACTTCTCCCACATACCCCCACCCACACCTCCCCTCCCGCAGCTGCATCCAAAAGAGAGGAGGGAGTGAAAAGGGGGATGAGGTAAGTGGGGTGGGAAGTGGGGAGCAGGAGAAACCACCAACCCCTGTGGAGAGAACTGCTCCATTCCCACACCACAGGTGACTGCCTTCCATCCCTCCTGCCCTTCGTCCCTCGTTTTTCCTCCAGTCTTCCCTCTCACCCCATGCAGTACCTCTCTTTCTTCTTAAAGGAACAGTTTAGCCCCAAATACAAATCTTGTCAATATTCCTTGCAAGTTTATAGGCTACCACCAAGGCCACAGCAAAGTATAGCTACTACAGTACATTCTGTATCTGTCAAATTGTATAAGAATATTTCTTCAAACATTTTGCCTTAAGTAACAAAAAATTAAATTGCCAACAAATCACAATATTAATAGTGTTTCTTTATTCTTTATTTTGTGCAAAGTAGTGTATGTTGTGAGTGGGTTTTGGACTGGAAGCTGTGGATGAAATTACTTTTGTATTGGTGTCAACTATCATATCATATCATATCATATCAGTGGACAATTCCGCAAACCCCAGAACATTCAATGAGTTTACAGATTTTTACAGCTGCTCACACACGTTTTCAAAACTGTCTCCTTTTTTCAAAACTCTACACACAAATCAACTGCACACACAAAATGCTAAATGCCTCATCTCCTTCAAAATAAAACACTGCATTCAAAATGCCATAAACACATTGCAAAATGAAGCATTTGCATCAAATGGCAAACACTTTTTAAATAATACAGTTTTTTACAATCACTTTGCTACTAATTTCAGAACCTTGACGTCATTTTTCAAAACTCTAGACACAAAACTCACAACGATCATCACTTGTAACACAGACTGTCCAATGTTCAAAACATTGCATTGTGCATTCATATCTTTAAATAAATCTTGCACTTGCACAATCATTGGTTCAAAAAACAAATATATTGTGAAATACCATTGAAACGTTTCTTTGGATCACAGACACACAAGCTACCCATAGTTTCACTGACTCATCGTTCGTACAATCATTCAATATTGTAGTACAAAATAGGTGATACATGTTTCATTATGGTACTAGATGTAAATACATCCCTGTGAAAGTACTGCAATAGTAGAGAGAATACTACAGACACAGTGGAATAATTGAACAAAACCTGAAATGTATTGATGAAAAACAATACAGTACGATCACAACATAGGTTTATTAGAATCAAAGCAAAATAATTAGCTAGGAAATAGAAAAGAAATGACTCTACTGCAAAACATCAAATGCAGTGTTCCTCAACTTGCTTGTACTGTAATAAGCAAAACAAAGAAGTGATTACTGTACTTCTACATATTCATCAACTCTGTCTTGTAGATTTGGCCGCAGGTTCTCATCTACATCGCAATTAGCCAAACATCTTGGAAAAAACCTTCGGGCATGGTGAACAATGTGGTAAGAGTATATATGTATATGTATATGTATATATATATATATATACACAGTACTTTATATTATACTTTATTATATAAAGTATATATCTCAATCATCAGTAACGAGTTGGCAGAATTGGACAAATAATTCCAAGGGCCTGCATGCATACAGTGCAGTACTGTCAATACTGTAGATACTCTCAAAGGTAGTACATGGGACCATAGAAACAGTGTCTGGTAAACAGTAGTACATTACAGTAAAGACTGATGATGAAATATTACATCCATAGATACTGTAGTCTGATTGGTTCATGCTCAACACTAATTGGTGACAATGAATCTCATTATCTTGAAACTTTCATGATCTAAACATAGAATATTTTTTATTTGTTTCCAACTATGCATTAAGAGTAATGCAACAGTTACTTATCATTTTGAGTAGTTGTATTGATTGATAGTTAGATCATTGTAATGAAATGAATAGACAGTCATCTGAAATGTAATGTGTGAATTGCTTTTTGAAATAGTAGTACTTTGATGTTAAGTCGTGTCATATTGAACAGGTGATCTTTGTTAAATGAACAAATGATCTTTGGTTTATGTGTATTGTATCCAAGCAATTGAAAAAAGTGTTAGAGTTTTGAAAAATGTGTATTTTGATCATTGGTTGTGAGGTTTGTGTCTAGAGTTTTGAAAAATGACGTCAAGGTTCT
This sequence comes from Gymnocephalus cernua, assembly GCA_023631565.1. NCBI lineage: Eukaryota > Metazoa > Chordata > Actinopteri > Perciformes > Percidae > Gymnocephalus > Gymnocephalus cernua. The sequence goes on along the minus strand of CM042432.1, from coordinate 32,843,431 downwards.
GAAATTAGTAGCAAAGTGATTGTAAAAAACTGTAGTAATTTTTTGGATATACCATGTACACACTGTTGTTCTAAATCTAAAGCTCTGTTGTCCTTTATAGGTTTATATCTACTTTACAATGTTCTAGAGTGAAAGTAATCTGCTGAGAGTGGTTGAAAAGTGCACTGTAAACAATAATACAATGTTACAGTAAAACAAAATATTATAGCATGAAAACAAGATGTGTGTGTGTGTGTGTGTGTGTGTGTGTCTGTCTGATTTATAATGCTGAAATAGTGATTAGATAGTTGCATGCCTGTTCTCATTTCTGAAGGTTTGAAGTATGGACGCCACTGTGAAGCTACTCAAGATGGGCTTCTCTCATGGTCAATCCGTGGTTGATCACATGATGAATAAGTGTGGCCCTGATCTCATCACAGATGACTCTCCTTTTTCTTCTTCCCTCCTCCTCCCTCCTCCTTCTCCCCCTCCCCCTCCTCTCCCTATGTATAGGCCTATACTAAAGCAATGATTGGTTAGTGTTCCGCTAAGCATAATGTGTTTGCACATGTGAGGAGTGTGTCTGTGCCCCGGTAAATAAGTGTAGCATTTTGATTGGTTGTGTTTGGAAAAGAAAAGCAAGTCACTACCTGTTAGATTTGTGTGTCTTAGGTAGATAATTGTGTGTTGTGTTTTGAAAAAAGTGTTTTATGCAATTGGAAACTGAGTGAAAGACTGAGAAATAGCTTATGGTTTTGGAGATTTGTGTGTAGTTTTGCACTTTGAGTGAGAGGTTTCAAAATTTGTGTGGAAAGATTATAGATGATCACTAACCAATCAGTGCTTTATTATAGGCCTATACATAGGTCAAAGGTCAGATTACCTGTTTTCAACAATGGATACCAACAATGGACAGAGATCAATGGTAGTAGGAGGGAGAGTCAGGGGACAACAATGAGGACAAGTTCAAGGAGGAAGAGGTGGAACAAGAGGAGTTGGAACGACGAGGGTAAAGAAGAGAAGGAAGGAGAGCAATCTCTGATGATATCAGGGTCATACTTAGTGATCATGTGGTCAACCACAGTTTGACCATGAAAGTACTTTCACTCTAGAACAGTGTATTGAAATGTAGATATAAGCCTATGAAAGACATCAGAGCTTTAACGCTGATTTCCACCAACTGTGGAACGGCTCCGATGCGTGTCATCTCTGTGCTCCGCCGTCTGTCAATACCCACCGGATCCGGATTTATTTGTGGAACGGCTGCGATCATGACTCGCAGCTGTAGTCACGAGGACCCACTAGATCTCGCGAATAAAATCAAAAGTAAAATAGAACCACAAAACCAACAGCAGTTTATTTCCATCCAGAGGAGTAGAGAGGAAACAACTCTGTGTTGTGTTTTCAAGGTGTAGTGAAGGGAAATATGATCTGCCGTGAGCACGGTGTATTTTATTTTGAAAAATAACTGGATGTTTTATTTTGTTTCTGTGCTCGTCTTCCTGTCTTGCACTATCTGCTGTGTGCTGAATTGCTGCGGAGCTCTCCGGCGTCCGGCAAAAATAGAAGCATATTTTTTTGCAATTTAATGCCAAGGCTTCATTGTGAGAGGTGTTCATGGCATTTTGAATACAGTCTTTCATTTTGAAGGAGATAGTTTTGGGAATTGTGTGCAGAGTTTTTAAAAAAAGGAGTGTTTTAAAAACATGTGTAAGCAGTTGTAAAAAACTATAATCTTTCACAAATTGTCTTAACACATTTTTCAAAACTGGGTGGCACCGAATAAAGAAGTGGAGGAGGAGAAGTCTGGTTTTCCCAGGCCACCAAACCAATTAGAGCAAATGATACCCCCTACTGCCACTTCCCCAGCGTCCACCTGTTTACAGCCTAAGGTCAGAGGGCAAGGGTTGGTGGGGAACGTGAGGGGTTGTGGTGTGTGTGTGTGTGTGTGTGTGTGTGTGTGTGTGTGTGTGTGTGTGTGTGTGTGTGTGTGTGTGTGTGTGTGTGTGTGTGTGTGTGTGTGTGTGTGTGTGTGTGTGTGTGTGCGCGTGAGCATTATGTCTCATTATGTAAGAAAAACGTGACTTGTTCTGTGTATCACCAGATGCATCTCTCAGAGAAATTCACAATGTTTAGCTTTGTTTATAAAAAACAGCTTTGTTTTACACTACAGAGTGAAGGACTCATTTATCATTTCTGAACCCCAATTGTAGTCCATGAACGTGGATTAAAATCACATATTTTTCTGCACAGCCACACAGGTGTTTCCAGCTATTTTGGTTGATATGACCACATTTGTTCAGGTTTAAGTTGGGCAAAGGGACAGTATGCTAGATTTGACCCAACTCAAAGTACTGTACCAATAGAAATAATGAAGGTGTAAGTTGTCCCGGTACAACAGGAGTGACAGGAGAAAGAGGGAAATGCCCTGAGAAGACGTCTAATCAAGCGAAATAAGTGAAAACACGTGTGGGGCTTCACCATCGGTATCACTTTGTACCTTCTGCCCCTCGGTTTTTAGACTTTTGTATGGAACTTTGTATCCTTTTATTTTTGCGGTTTTAATATTACATACATACACATACAGATGTATATAAATGGATATATAACATACATCATTTAACCACTGATCTTTTGCAAGGGGTTTGTGTTCAGTTGCTAGTTCTTGTATTATTCTGTGAGTGATTTTTCTGTCTCTCTAAACATCAATTGGTTAATTTTATTAATATTATTAGGGTTGATCAGAGGCAATTATGTGGAAGGAAACATTGGCTTTCATCTGTGGTCCCTGCTCTTGCCAAATATCAATATTATTTGCTCCTACTTATTGAATGACAGCAACCAAAGGTGCAAGCTAAGATATCAGATTATGCTGGTGTATTTATTACTGTCCCTGTTTCCTTCATCCTCTCTCTCTCTCTCTCTCTCTCTCTCTCTCTCTCTCTCTCTCTCTCTCTCTCTCTCTCTCTCTCTCTGTCGCTCTCTTATTTGGGCCAAAACATGAGATCACCTGGCAGTGGGACATGAGGGTTCAAGTTCCACAATAGTCCTGCATCTCCTAACGTGTGTGTGTGTGTGTGTGTGTGTGTGTGTGTGTGTGTGTGTGTGTGTGTGTGTGTGTGTGTGTGTGTGTGTGTGTGTGTGTGTGTGTGTGTGTGTGTGTGTGTGTGTGTTATCACACTTCATCTCTTGTTTGGGTTTCAGCAGGTTACACATGGCTGCTGAGAGGGGGCTGTATGATTGCCATTCACAGTGCTACAATGAGCTCATCTGATTTCATACACACACACACACACACAGAGCACAATATACACATGCATACATTTCCATGCACTTAATTGAACATAGACACAGGCAATGCATGTATACACACTTACATAAACACAGATGCACAGACCACAAAGCTGCTGTAATAACACAAACAACATGAGCTCAATCATACTTTTGTTGTTGTTTATGAACAAGGTTTTTTCCATGACTTCAGTTCAAGTTGAACTAACTACTGTTTTGGTGTAGAGGAGAATATTGAATGCAGGCTCTTTCCTGAAGTATACATCTTCCTACTTTTTTCTGTCACTATCATTTATTATGTATATTTGCAAATTTCATTCAAACAGAATGCTGCATACCTTGCAGTGTTGTGTCTTAATTTCGTCGAGCTACAACGTGCCATGTCTTTATTATTCATGCAACAAAACCGCATTTTAATATAATCACGAACCTATGACATTAATTAGATCACTGATACCTGTAATCTTTAACATACAGTACTAATAATAATAATAATAAATAATAATAATAATATCTCATTTAAACACCCACTCTACTATAACTACTCTGCTTTATTGCTGTTACTTGTGGTTTAACTGCTGCACTGAATCACTCAGGATTAGAGCATTAGCTTATTGCCTAAATGTGAACATGTAAATTCACTGACCAAAATAATAGCTGCTATAATTAACTTGCAAATTAATTTCATTTTAATTAATCTTAATATAACATTTTCCAAATTTAATAACATTCATTTGCAGGTACATTTAACTGTATGTTCAGACTAATTTGAATATTAAAGGGGAAACTCCACAGATTCACTAGTCATAAGGAGTGGTACTCAACCTGTTGTATAATGACGGCTGTGGCTCTGGAGAAGTTTTGTCAAGTTGGAGCAAATAACACTGGATGATGTCATCAGGGTTATCTTGGGTGTGAAAACTACAGGAAAGGGGAGGGGGAGTCTAGCAAAAAGAAACTCTCTCTTCTGACTCCCCCAACTTTATAAAAGTGCAATGACAAATCACTAGCGTCACACATGTGCCCTTTACTGTATCAGATCATCCATCAGCTGTCATTTTTAAATGCTTCCTTTGATTGTCTTAAGCTTTCCTCACATGCGCTGCCTGTGTGGTAAATGAAGGCGGTGTTACGAAGCCATAAAAGTCATTCATAAAAGTCATTTCAACCTGGTCGGCCAGAAATCCTCACGCAAACTTTGTCAAAGTATTAAACCAGGTGAGGTCTACAGGAGGCACGGCTTAAAACATGCTCTACATATTATGTTACCATGGCAACTACAGTACACCTATGTTTCTAGCAGCCAACCACTAAACCCTGTGTGACCTGATAATTACCAGTTATCACACACACACACACACACACACACACACACACACACACACACACACACACACGCACACACACACACACCGACGATAGAAACAGAAGGCAGGAAGGTGGTCAGGAAGACAGGCTGGCAGACAGACAGGTAGGATGATAGCTAAGAGAGTCACACAGAGACAGGTGATCACAAGGACAAGTGATGCTGCTATCTGCTGTTTGGAAAGAGACAGAGACCTGTTGGTGTCTCTTAGTTCTCCTTATTGATTTATTTTTAGGATACAAATATAGGCTGATGGAGAATTAGTCAGACAGAGCTACAGAGACAGACAGGTATAGACATATAGACATTCAGACTGGATGACGGCAGACAGGTCAGAGAGGCAAACAGGCAGACATGTATATGGACAAACATTTGTCGTTACAGACAGGTATATAATGACAGGTACGTACAGTATATAGAAGACTGGTACATAGTCAAACAAAGACAAAGACAGACAGGTAATTCAGAATGGTAGAGGTGGTAGGGTAAGTCAGACAGACATGTACAGAGAGACCGGAGCAGAGATAGACATTAAGTTAGACAGGTCAGACAGACAGACAGACACACAGACAGACAAGTTGTTCGTCAGGTTCGTCGACAGGTACACGTACAGAGACAGACAGACAGGCTGTCAGGTCCTCTTGGTCAAAACAGCTGTAATTATTGAATTAGTCTGAAAAGTTCAATCCCAGGCCTCCTCACATTTCACATCGGAGCTAAGCTGCACCACAGAGCTGTAATCCCTTGCCTGCCAGCCCTGGACCGTGTGTGTGTGTGTGTGTGTGTGTGTGTGTGTGTGTGTGTGTGTGTGTGTGTGTGTGTGTGTGTGTGTGTGTGTGTGTGTGTGTGTGTGTGTGTGTGTGTGTGTGTGTGTGTGTGTGTGTGTAAGAGAGAAAGAGAAAGAGAGAAAGAATATGAGATATGAGAGCAAACTTGCGTGTGTTTGTTTTCGTATATTAGAACAACTGCTTGTGTGTTCACTTTCCCCTCCCCTACACACCCCTTTTCCTCCCCTTCCCCTGTCACACACACACACACACACACACACACACACACACACACACACACACACACACACACACACACACACACACACACACACACACACACACACACACAGAGAGCTGTGTGAGTGTTTTCAGGTGTATTTGGTTTGGTTGGGAGGAAGGGAGTGGAGTTTGCTGTATTATCGCCCTGAGAAACCTCTGATCTCTAAATGCACTCGCTTAAACCCTGCTGCTCGGAGGAGGGTTTACACAGTCACAAACACACACATATGCCAACAGGTGTGTTGTACCCTGTGTGAACACTGATTTGCTCGTACTGAGTGTAAAACTGTGAAGGAAGGTTGTGTGTGTGTGTGTGTGTGTGTGTGTGTGTGTGTGTGTGTGTGTGTGTGTGTGTGTGTGTGTGTGTGTGTGTGTGTGTGTGTGTGTGTGTGTGTATATGTGTTTGTGTGTGTGTGTGTATGTTGATGTTCTTTGATGAGAGTACTGAAAAGGTTCTTCTTGTCGAAACTGCACTGGGTCTAATCCAGCCTGCTGACAGAGCCTCATCCCCACCACTTCCTCGTGTACACACACACACACACACACACACACACACAGCTGGCCCAGCCTTGACACAAAAGGTTCAAAACTTAATTGGCAGATTACACTTTTCTAAAGTTGGAACATTCCTGTGACATCGGCATGTTTTGCACTTTGTAGGTTAACTTCAAAACAAAGTTCAGAACTACTCTTCACTCAGGGAAACTTGCTTATGCTGGCTCATATACATATTGTTTACATATTATCTAGTGTAGACATGTAGACATACAAATTAGATATTGTGGTGTTAGAAGCAGTTCCAGTTCCATTAGAGCAGCTGGGCATGCCTTGATGTACTGGTGACTAACCTGCTAGATTACAAGGTATAACATGTAAATAAGACAGCTTTGGAGTTGTTGGAAGGCCTTTTTCTCATGTTTTTATTGAGGCAAATGCTCAGAACAGAAGATTATTCAAACCTTTTAACAATTTCCCCCAATATACATAGATTATTTATTGTTGACAGCAAGAAAGAACCACTGTATGTATGTAGCACCTTTTTAAAACACAGTTACACACTGCTTTACAAAGGGAAAAAGATTAAAAATGTTAGCATTACAATGAAACAAAATCAGGCAAATAAACAAATATAACAGGTAGAAATATTAGAAAGAAATATTAGAAAATGAAAACCTAGATCCTTTATTATCAGAGACATGCAGGGATGCAAATAATCAGTTTTCCTGGAAAATGTATTCTGCAATTTGCACACAAAAATCATTAAAAGGGTTGTAACTAGGATTACAAGGGCAAGAGAGAGTCTTGTCAAAATGACCGAACAGTTTTAAAACAACACAATAGAAAATACAGTACAAAACTAAAGACACAATAAAATAAAGGACACCATGGACTAAAAGTGAGTAAAAAGTTATAAGGTAATACAGAGTGACTTATGAATTGAAATAAATGTTGGTTTCTCGTGGCCAGGTTAGCTCAGTTGGTAGAGCAGGTGGACATATATAGAGGTGTATGCCTCGACGCAGAAGGTCACGAGGTTATGGTCTCAATCGCTAGTTTTAAGTCTTCTGCAACACAGAATGATGTTCATTTTTTTTTAAATTGGCGATAAAGCGGGGGGTGTTTTAGGGCGTGGCTATGATGTGATTGCCAGTGAAAGTGTGTAACGTCACATAGAATGTAAGGGCTCCTCCCTCACTCCTCCCTCTCGTCTAAAATCGCACATCCGCAACCAGGATGGCTGCGCCCGTAACAGCAAACTTAGGCCCCGTCCACATGAAGACGTCAGGATGAAAACGCATCCGTCTTCCCTGGATTCGGCTCAAGAAAATTCACATCCACATGAATCCACATCTAAATGACTCAACTTCATATGCTTCAACTTCAACTGGCAACTTCATATGCCAGGCCTGTAGGCGGCGCTGTTACTGCTACAGAAATTAACGGAACGAAGAAGAAGAGCAGCCTTCAGTGACTTCCTTTCATAACCATAGACAGTATATAAAAGTTCATAACATGACTGTTAGCTAGTTCTCTTAGCTTAACACATCCATGGACTAGACTTTAATAACTTACACCACTGCTCGTTATATAAAGGCCACCTAGAAAAAGAATGTAAACTTTGTTTACATTCTATCGGACATGATTGCAGCTAGCTAACATCGGCAGTCAACAAACATCAATGATCCGATGTCTTTTTGATAATCTAGCTACACGTTTTTCTTGCGGTAGCCTTTCTACAATAAGCGGTGCTAAAAGTTACTATAATCCGTTCAAGGAGTTGATAAGCAGACAGATTAGCGAGCTAGCAGCGTTGCGTCCCTGCTAGCGCCGTCAGCTGGGTTGAAGGCGGAGCTTTGAGTCCGAGGTGTGTGGGGATGTCATCATCGATACGCACGTATGCGGTTTCGCCGTCCATATGAAGCCAAACGTGAGCCGGCTTTTTTTTTATTCACCCTGGGACCAGGTTTCAAAAAAGTGCGTTTACGGGCAATGCGTTTACAGGATTCATGTGGACAGTCGGCCCAAACGATGCAAAAGATGTGCGTTTGCATTGAAATACGTCTTCGTCTGGACGGCACCTCAATGACTCATAGCAGATCTCCACAAACCAGTGGGTGACGTCACACATGCGCTGTCCATTAATATACAGTCTATGATGTCTTCCCCCTCTCTCTCCCCTTTCACATCTACTGTAGCTGTCCTTTCCATTAAAGGCTGAAATGCCTTTTCTTTAAAAAAACTAAATATTGAAATTCTTTCAATTTTCCTAAAATGCCAGGATGCTTCTTTAAAGAAACACTTCAATATTTACACATCTGCCCTTTTCTTGGATTGTGGAGTGTTTTCTTTAACAATCAGGCCTGCATGGAGGAATTCAGTGACCTTCTACAGATGCAACCCATTCTCATGAACGGGTTCGTATGACATCATGCGAAAAGTTATGCACAATAAAACATATGATATGATATCACAAGAAAACTAGGAGACTGCCGGCTGGTCACGTGACATCCTACCACATTGTCTGGCCCATTCAGTCTGATCATTTTAGTTCTATATTAGTCTCAGCCCTCAGTGTCTGCAGTCATCTGGAAAATTCTACAACTCTTACCTTCCTCCTCTGTCAACACCTCAACCTAACAGTACTGTGGGCACACACACACTCCCACATACAGACCCCCCCCCCCCCCCCCCCCCCCCCCCCCCACACACACACACACACACACACACACACACACACACACACACACACGTAAACAGACAGGATGGGCATAATCGGGGGACATGCATGCTTGCACACACACATGGGACGGAGCATCAGAAGAAGGGAGGACACATCCGCCTTCACACAGTACATGAACACACACACTCACTCACAATGAAACACTTTGTTGTTATTGTCCTTTTCAACTTCAATGAATACGGACCATGTAGACCCACATGGATCCAACCTTAAACTGATTCTTTAAATATGTGTGAACAAGTGTGAAGTGTGAACAAGGTAAAAACAGAAGATCCTATTTCAGTCATATAACTATTTTCAAAGAAATGGAAGTAAACTAGAACATTTTTGTTGCCATTTTATCACCACTGCTGTGAAATCACAGCACCATACCTGTTGATATCTTTGACATCTGAAATCTAAATGTACTTCAGAGCAATATTACCAAATTAAGGGTAAAAAACAATGCTGATAAGAGCAGTGAGAGTGATCTGAAAAAGGAAAGGTTCTGGCCCTAAAACTACAACCCCAAATCGGAAAAGGTTGGGACAGTATGGAAAACACAAATAAAAAAAGAAAGTAGTGATTTCTAAATGTACTTTGACTTGTATTTCATTGCAGACAATACAACAGCACATACTTTAATGTGTTCCTCATGATTTTTATTGTTGTTTTTTCAAAAAAACAAAATTCCTATTTTGGTTCTTGCAACACATTTCAAAAAAAGTTGGAACAGTAAAGCATTTACCACTTTGTAATGTTGCCATTCCTTTTCACAACACTTAAAAGATGTTTAGGGACTGAAGACACCAAGTGATGAAGTGTTTCAGGTGTAATTTTGTCCCATTCTTGCTGCAAACAAGTCTTAAGGTGGGAAACAGTACGGGGTCTTCGTTGTCGCATTTTCCGCTTCAAAATGCGCCACATTCTCTATTGGAGACAGGTCGGGACTGCAGGCAGGCCAGTCAAGTACCCGTATCCTCTTCCTCCGCAGCCAGGACTTTGTAATGTGTGCAGAATGTGGTTTTGCGCACTGACACAACCCCATACCATGACAGACCCTGGCTTTTGGACTTGTTGCTGGTAACAGTCTGGATGATCCTTTTCTTCTTTGGCACACGGCGTCCATTTCTCCCAAAAAATACCTGAAATACTGATTTATCTGACCACAGTTTCCACTGTGTGATGGTCCATCCCAGATGCCTCTGAGCCCAGAGTTTATTTTCTAATTCAGGACCATACAAGCAGTGAGGAATGGATTGTTAGTGATCACAATCAAATTGTAAGCATTTTCAGGGTTGGTTGATTGATGTCATGACATTCAATGCAGCTCTTTCAAATGGGACCTCAATCATGTAAAATTCCTGGCGTTCAAAATCATACACTTTATGCTTTAATTTGTCAAATTTATCAGAAAAGAGGGGCACACATGTTTATAACTGCCTGCACCAACATAAGGCAAAATGTCTATTGAGCACCATGGTGTCATATTTGGCACAAGCAGCTATTGTGGCTTGACTTCCAAGGATAAACTTCTCTCCTGCTCCGTATTTAATTACTCCACTTTTTCTACTCCCTCCTCTGCATTCAACATCTGCCCATTTTCTTATGACTCCTCATAAAAGCCTGTTTCCACAATGTAAGTCACAGAGGTTGGACAAAAAAGACATTTAATTATCAAGAGTCAGAGTCTGGGGAAGCAGCTCACGATCTTTAAGCATTTAGAGGCATCTACTGTAGTTCCCAAGCGAACACAGAAAGAGAAAAGAATAGAAAAAAAAATCAAGACCTTTGATTTGGTGTAACATGCTGGAGCAAAAAAGCACTCTTTAACTGGAAAGAACAATACAATTATTAATGAAGTAGTACAAAGATAATTTGGGAGGTATGGTTAATGAGAGAGTTTATTCAGGTCATTTAGTGTTAAAACTTCCGTTAGTACACTACTATGTTCCTCACTTTGTAATTGATCCCAACCTTCCACAAATGAATGGTCATTGATGGGAATGAAAGGTTAAATTGAATTATTTGTGCACTCTACATAATTCAAAGAATAAAATGTGTTTTCACAAGCCTTCTGAGTGTCTCTCTACAGTCTGCTGTACTTTGTGGCTTAAAGGCTTTTAGCTTCACATGAGTTGCTTCTTGACTGTATATTACACAGAAAAGGGCATGAAGGTCAAAGACTGTACAGCTTGAGGAGCATCTTCACACACACAGACACAGACACACACACACACACACACACACACACACACACACACACACACACACACACACACACACACACACACACACACACACACACACACACACACACACACACACACACACACAGACACACACTATTTACAGAACAGAAGGGTTTCTGTAAATATCCCTTTAATCGGCCTAATGAAAACACAAGCAGAACACAACCACAGGCTGTACCATAATAAGCCATTAAATATGGATTATGGAGGAACTACCCTGAGGTTCTTTCTCTCACTCTCTCTCTCCTCTCTCTCTCTCTCTCTCTCTCTCTCTCTCTCTCTCTCTCTCTCTCTCTCTCTCTCTCTGTTTTTTAATATAGGGTTGTTCAGTCAGTGAGAGTGAGAGTTCACACACACAGCTGTAATTAGCAGCTTAGGCAGCAAGCCAGCTCTGTAAATGCACTGTGATATGTGTGTGTGTGTGTGTGTGTGTGTGTGTGTGTGTGTGTGTGTGTGTGTGTGTGTGTGTGTGTGTGTGTGTGTGTGTGTGTGTGTGTGTGTGTGTGTGTGTGTGTGTGTACACATTTCGTCTCTGAGCAAGTTTCTGCGCAGGTGTGCATATTCTTCGTGCACACCGGTGTGAGTGTGTTTGTGCGTGGTGAGTCACAGTTGTGCGTGGGTGTTGTGTTTGTCTGATCTGTGTGCTGATGGAGAACTGAGGTGCTTGGAGACGAGCTGTGACGTGTATGTGTTTGTATGTGTGTGTGTGTGTGTGTGTGTGTGTGTGGGTAGGGTGATTGCTCCCTAACACCTGGTATTAGCACCAGTAATCCTCCCACCACATCATACTCACGCACCAGTCCCATGCAGATCACATTCAGCTCTTCCTCTGTCCTGCTTCGAAGTGTTTCACAACTCGTTCTTGGCAGCCATGTTAGACAGTGCTGAAAGAAGTACCAGGATGCTTTACTTACTGCATGTAAAAGAAGAAATACCACAATGTAAAAAGTACTACACTAAGAGTATGAAGTACCTTCACCTTCATGTGCCAGAGTTTCTGTTTCTGCTTTTGCTTTCACTATTTTGCATGTAGTGTGTTTTCTGGTACAGCAGTTCTGGGTGGTTCAGGCTCAGTATGTCATGGTTTCAGTGAAACTAAAACGTATGTCAATGTCAGGCAGAAAATAGGAACACCTGCTGGAGGAACATGTGTATGTTTCCTGCTGAATAACATTCAGTTTTACTTCTCTGCAGCAGAATGGGCTCTTCAATTCAAGCTGAAGCAAGTGAAGCACAAGCTCAACATTTTCAGTTTGCGTATAAAAGAAACCTGAATGGAAACGCCAAAGTTAGAATGATGCTCAAAATAGGTAGCGGAGGTGGATAAGTTAGAGTATCGATAAAAACAAAATGTGACAAAGTGAAATGGATTCAGTAAATAAATCATGATGTATAAGAAATGTCCACTGAAGCGATGACAACTAGCGGCAGACAAAACACTTGATCTGTGTGGAGTGATGACAAGACTGTATACTTCCTCAAATGAATACATAATGCTAACATAAATGCCATATTTCCATTATGTTTTCTACATTGTTTGAGGTTGGCACCCGGCTGGAGAATTAGCACAACTCCGTGAACCAACTCCTGATATTTACATAACAGTAGTGGACGGATACACATATTGATTTGCAAGTTAAAATTTGCGCTACATTTGGATTTAAACCTGGCTACAGTCTGTGTTACCTTCACCTGCCTGTCTGTTTGTGTATCAGTCCATCTTTCATTCTGTCCCTCTGTCGGCCCGTCAGTGCAGATTGCCCTCCATATTGGATTTGTTCTCTAAATAATTGATGGAGGAGTTATTTTGTAAAGCTAAAGGCCGGCAATCCTTGGTGTCAAATTCGAAATTAGTTCCTCCTGTATTATTAATGTCCCTGAGGGCAACAGGTTAATAAGAGGAACTCTGTAACAATAGATAGAAAAAAAGACAAAATGATAGAAAGATAGATAGATGTTCTTTCTTTCCTCTCTTACCTCAGTGTTGCCTCATATGTACACACTGTTAAACATTAACACTTCCCACAATGCACTTCATCTTACCTGTGAAGAATGCCATCAGATGTCTCTCAGTAGAGGGTTGACAAAACACCCCGAAATACACAGAAACACACACATATACACACACGCACACACGCACGCACGCACGCACACACACACACACACACACACACACACACACACACACACACACACGCACACACACATTTATCTGTGGCTTTAAATAATATTTGTTTTAAAACATCCTGTTTATGCATACATATGGCTTGTCATTCAGCATCAGCATTTGGAAATTGATTACATGTAATGGGATTTTATTGCAGTAATCTGATGGAGGCTGTGATAAATTATTAAAGTCCTTAGGTTGATAAGCAGTGTGCATCAGGCAGTATGTGATATTGCTGTGCAAGAGGATGCAAACAGATGTGGATATACTTCTAGATGGTGTGAAGCAAGGTAAAAACATTCTTGTGGGCTTTATGTTTTATTGGAATTAGTTAAATATTTGTGGCTATACCAAGCTGCAGGACGCCATTTTGTTTGTGTAAAGAAACAAGAGCAAATACAGAACCATTACTCTGCTAAAGAAAACAGACAGTCAACTGGGGAACTTTTATGACAACTACAGTATACTATTGTTGTTGCTGCACCCTTACAAACCAAACAAAAACAAAAGATGTTGACATTGAGTCTGTATCATATTAGACATCCTAAACTCACAGAACAATTTATTGTAGAAATAATTACTAAATTATACAGATGCTACATTTTAGATTGAATTTCAACTGTATTTTGAGTAGTGGCCTTGTTTCACATTTTCAAGAACTGATGCTACCTAATGTGACAGAGGAAATATTCTCATTAATATGTTGATTTCTACATCAAATCATTTCTATCAGTAAGATCAAGAATAAAATACAACTTCTGACAAATTCTCAGGCACCATTCAACTGTATTCTATACTGTTCATTTAAACCGGTATGGATTAGATTGAAAGTAAATAAGTCCTATACCATCCTATTTTAAACTGAATGTTAAGAGTTATCTTTGTGTAGTTGAAATATTTACTTGTATGAGGTTACTAAATTAGAAAGTAAAATAAAAATAAATCCTATTATAATTCTAACTGATTAACAGAATATCCTATTAACAGATTATTATTCCATCATCTTCTATGCCAAGCCAAAATGTAGTTGATTCTACAGCCAATTAAACGTAATGTTAGGGTAGAGAACTTTAGGTTGCTGGGACCCACTATTTTTTTTATCCTACATATTTGTGTTATTTTCTCCTGTTATATTTTTGCTTTGTTTGGTTTTGTAATATTTGAGTAGCTCAAGGCACCCCAGGTTCATATGATTAGGCAGGTATAGGACCAGCATGCACCTGGGCATTCCTATTGTGCTTTTGCGTCTTTTTTGATTTCAAGCTTGTTTGACTTTGACGATGGAGAAATAGCCACAACACTCACTGTGGAGGGTATCTTGATATCTTCCAGTTCCATAGTCCAGTGTTTTCATGTTTTACTTTGTTTCATTTTGTGCCTTAGGTCAGGATATGAGTTGGAAATAAGTGTTCTCACCTGCAACTTTCATTTACATTTGCTGACAGCATGCAACATAAACCTCAGGCGACTCTGTCTCTCTTCCTGAGGCAGGACAAGTTTTGTGGACCCCAATACATCACAAATGAGCTGTCAATCATTGTCCTTTCAAAAACTATTGCACTCTGTCTGAAACTCTTAAAGTAACATAGACCTACTACATGTTGTACTATTGTACTACAATATGCTTCATGTCAAAGTTTTCTTTTTTGTTCATAATATTGTTGGTTGTTTTCCCTAAATGTAATTCTAGTACCGCGGTTTCTGTCTAGGTTATCTTACGTTTTGGTGTGCATACATTTCCGTACACGGACTCGTTCATGAGAATGCAGTGCTGCTGGTCATATGAAAGATTGCAAAAAAGTGTTTGCTTTTGTTTGTTTTTGTTTTTAAAGAAGAAGTGGCACGTTTATTTGGGCTACATTATAAATACAATACATGTAATTAGAAAAAGGTAAGTTTGGTTTGTATACACATGTATGTAGGACCAAATATGGAATAAAGTATTTAAACATGATATATTTTGACAAATACACTTGTAAGCTTTAAGCTTTAACTTTATCAATAGATATAGAAACATTGATAAATAACCTTTACGACTAAAAAACATCATTAAATATGCTACATGTAATTTGTAAAAACCAAAACATTTAGGAGAAAAAGTAATGACTTAGAGACAGGGTTCTGATAAACCATGGCAGATGGCTTTATTGTTATATGCATGTTTCACTTACACAGACTGAGGCCTCAAAAAGGTCCTCCATTAGGCCTGCACTTGCCACACAGATATTACACAACAACAATAAATAACACAGTCAAAAGAATTGTAGGAAGCTGAAGTGGACCTGAGGAGTAAACCCTGGTGCTTTGTTTGGTCCTGTAATGGAAACGAGGCTGAAGGTGAAGTCCCTGCTGGCCCTGTGCTTGGCCCCGTGTTAGAGAGCGGGCCATTGTAGTTGAAGTTGTGGAGACAAGATGGTCTGAGTGACCGTTAGACAAGACTGGGACACCAGAGACCACGGAGACTCCCCCAGGGATAAAACAGAGAAGAGGGAGAACTAGACTAGAACAAGGTAATGGTGGGAGGCAGAGTGGTGCAGGGAACAAAGGAGTTCATAGCTGTCATTCGTTTTTTTGTAGTTCTATCCATTCTTTTGTCTGAGGGAGAACTGTAAGAGCCAGGATGCCCTGAGCAGCAGCTGGCAGGTAGGAACAGAGGGAGGGAGTGAGGAAGGAAATAAGTGGAGGGAGGGAGGAATGGATTGATAGGTGAAGTCAGTAGAGGGGTGGAGGGGACAGAGGCCAGGAAGTTTGGCCACTCACTCAAATCATATGTCTAGCTACATACTGTATATTACAACAGTAGATTTGTTTGGATTTTTTTCTCATCAAAGCAACAAAATATTAACACACACGCACGCACGCACGCACGCACACACTGACACACACACACACACACACAGTGGGTCTCAGTTAACAACAGTCAATAGGCTGCAGACAGACAAGTGTGATTACAGCAGATACTGTTGCTCTCACTGCTGTGTGTGCAGAGGTTTCTCTCTCTCTGTGTCCTGCATCTCAAGCAGGGATAGAGGGAAGGAGAGAGAGAATGAGACAGAGAGAGAGACAGAACAATCTTGTTGTTTGTGCTCCTCTGTCTCAGTGTCTCTGCTAAGTGAGCTGTCAACTTACTGTCAAACATCAGACTTGCTGTTAAGTGTCTCTCTTTAGACACATAATCACTATTATGCAAAATGCAGTATACGAGGTCTTCAAAAGAAAATGTTTTGCAACATGTTGGTGTAGGCTAATATTAAAATTGCACTATTAAACAATTTACACAGATAAATCACCGTCTTTGTGACGTTTGTCTTTCTGGGCTCATTTTGTCACTTGGTGGAGTATTTGTCTTTCTCCTGTTGAAACACAATTTCACCTTGAGATTTCCCAAGGCAATATTTGATGTCACTCAGAAACAACGAGCCAAGGTTTTCTTTCTTCAGCAACCATTTTAATGTTGATCCACTGAAGAAGAGCAAAAGAGTGTCAAAAATAGAATGTAATCAGCAACAACAAAATGTCTGTAATGTGAGGTTCATGAGATAAAGCGTAATTGTGCTCCTTGGAGGCGTGTGTATTACTTTTCCTTGTAAAAGGTATAATAACAGATCATTCTGTTGTACTCTATTATGTGAAAACTATCTACAGTTACCTATCAAAAACAACCATAACTTTAACTATATGCATCAAATTGAAATTTAATTATCCATTGATTTCATCCGATATAAATTAGTTGCTCTGACATTGGCTGAAAGTAAGCTGAGCAAGGTGAATCGTTCACAGAAGCAACTGCGGGCAGATTGTTGAAGGTTATAGAAATATAGGCATACAAATTAATACAACAGCTTGAGGGATAAACAGATCATGTTTAATTAAATCTGGAGTTCAAATAGACAGAGTACGGCGCGCTCACAGCTAACACCCAATCACAAGACGCTACTAGCCAATCACAGCACAGCAGGGCGGGACTAGACGCGAAACAGCGGCATGTGTGGGGAATGCAGTCGCAACCGGGCCCGGGGCTTTAGCCGTGGCCCATGTGAAAATTAAAACGAAGCAATATGAAAATGAATTTCTTCATTATGGGTAAAGAATGGCATCACTGTACCTTGGCATAGGCTAGGTAAGAAATCCCACCTTTACTAATCATTGCACCACCTGGCAGCACGTTTAGTGACAGCAAATCAAACACACCTGTTGCTGGCTAACGTTCGGCCTGGCTAACATGCTAAATGCTCATGGTGGGTCCTCCAACGGTGACTTCTTCGTTCACTGAGGAACCTTTACCTTTAATGAGGTGTGTGTGATAATAATCCCTGGGACACAGAGACTGAGTGGACTGGTTATATTGGGAATACACGAGCAGAGAAATGGAACCTGGAGCAGATTGAGGACATCGCAGGGCTTCGTGCACAGTGACAGTACTAGCAGAAGGCCGCTCAGACAGGTGAGTAGGCTATTACAACACCCTAGTATTGCAATTATGACGGTTGTCGGCGTTGCTAAGCAACAAAGGGTCGTGTGTGTAGGTCCTACTGCAGGTTGTGTAAAAACGCTTTCTTTCTGCTTTAATAAGTGTGTTTGTGGCTGCAGCCGTTGTGGAGTTTTTATTGTTTATAGGCCTACATGTCTGTGTGATGTTGTATTCTGCTGTTGATTCTATCTCTGTGGTTTCATAATGCAAGTGTCACACGTTTGTAGTTTGTGTTTAATTGTCTGAACTTTGTCCTCTTTGCTGATTGTAGGCCTATTAATCAGTTGTATGCTAAGTCTGAAAAGTGTAATTCATAGAAAAGGGATATGTTTTTGTTTGAACAGAGGGGGATGTGGTGTGATGTATATGTTGACATGTTAATACACTTTATTTTGTGGCCAAAGTGTGTTCTTTACTTTAATATCCTATATTATAACATCATCATATCCTTTTTTCTTTACCCTCCCTTCACCCCCATTTAAGGTAGTCTCTTTCACAGAGTACATTCTAATTGACCTGTTTTTATCTGAGTAAATGTTTACACAAATACTTGTACCTGAGTAAAATATGGTAGTAGGCTACTTGTTCCATCCCTACATGCACACACACACAAACACACACATGCCAGTGCAATTGATGAATACTTGTAGAAACACATGCACAGATACATTCAACCTTGCATGTTTAGTTACGCAATGTTCACATAAACTGGGATACATGTACAGTAGCAAGAACAATATCACACACACACACACACACACACACACACACACACACACACACACACACACACACACACACACACACACACACACACAGTGAGCTGTAAACAAACATGGTGCCCAGTCTTTCTCCAAGCAGGTCAACTATAGCGTATTGTGTGTGTGTGTGTGTGTGTGTGTGTGTGTGTGTGTGTGTGTGTGTGTGTGTGTGTGTGTGTGTGTGTGTGTGTGTGTGTGTATTGCTGGCAGTGCCAGTGGTCCATTCAGTTACACCAGGCAGCCTCAAGCACTCAATCACCCATTTATCTTTGGCCTGTCTTCCCCCAGACACACACACACACACACACACACACACACACACACACACACACACACACACACACACACACACACACACACACACACACACACACATACACACACACACACACACACCAGGCAGATGGTTGTGCCAGCCCTGCCAAAGTAGTGTGACAACACACACACAAATAAAGGGGAGGGGACCGTCTGTTTCAGCTGCCTCTCCTTGTCACAGAGAGGTTGGCATCGGCCGTGCCCACCATCAATCCATCATACTACTCTCTCTCTCCCTGTGGGGGGACCCCCTTTCATGCCCACCTGTTACAGTTGAATAAGAATGAATATAACAGGATGTAAATAACAGAAAACTCACCCAAAAGCAAAACAAGTATAGTTTTCTAGAAAAGAAACTGTTTTGGTTTACATTCTCTGGGGTTTTTAAAGGCTGGGTTGGTAACTATTTACAATATACACTTTTTTTATATATTGTTTGAAATGGTCTTTAGGGGTTAGACAGAGCCCCGAGTAGATGCTACTTTCAAATCTTGCTAGCTTTTCAACATTACCAATGCTGCCTTTAAGGTACCCTGCAGAGGTTTTAGCCAATGGTGCTGTAGAAAAATGTTTTGATATGTAAGCTCCTGTGTTTTACCAGCACATGCTGCCTTTTCTCTCTGACTTTTATACTGTCAAACATGTGAGTTCTATTCCTAATTTTATGATAGATTTCCAGTACACCGTAGATCACTTTTCCTGGCTCCAGTTGCTTCTGACAGTGTTAGCCAGTGCCAGCACTTGGTAGTGGAATATTTGTAATAGTTTGGTCTGAAGTTGTTTGTCTATTCTCATTAATCATTTAACCTAAAAGGGGGCATTAGGAGAAAGTTATGAGAGCTGGAACACAAACTCGCTGTGAATGACTTCTCACCTTGCTTCACAAAGGACATATCACATCCTGCACTGGCACTGAACATTGGCACTGGATGTAAATTGTGTGCTGCAGAAGTATCCAATATGAATGTAATTTCTAAGCTGAATGGTTTTGTTCTGAGGCTGTTAATTTGATGGTAGATTTGGATGCAGCAAGTGAAACATAAAACATGATAGCAGGGGAGGAGACAGTGGAGAGGGTCGTGGAGGAAAGACGGTGGGAGGAAAGGATGGATGGACATGCAAAGTCTTGTTTGTGTAATCTGCACAAAACTGAAGTGTAATAACATCACGCTGTGGTTTTACGGGGGGGTTATGTGCTTCACTATTTCTTTGTTGGATGCATTGACTTCCTTAATGTTTGTATGCTAAGCTAAGCTAACAGGCTGCTGACGGTAGCTTCATATCAACCAAACAGGCACGTGACAGATATCAGTCTTCTTATCTAACTCTTGGCAAGAAAGTGAATAAGCTAATTCCCAAAAATGTTAAAGTATCGTTTTAAGGTATGCTTACGTTTTAGCACAAAAATAAGTTGGTTAAGGTTAGGGAAAGACATGGCCACAACATAGGTTGTTTTTCTCTCTCGATCTTAAACAAAGAGGATAGAGTGAGGTTAACAGGCAAATGTTGGTGTGTATCTCAGACAGCTTGAGTATCAGCACCCTGGACAGCGATTGTGACAATAACGTTTTTTTAAGAAAGGTTTTTTTTTTAATTGTAGAAATAGAGTGGGATGGAGGTATTTTTGTTCAACTGTATACAACTTAGAGAAGTTATGTAACTGAAACCAACCAGTTTTAAACCAAGCAGCAAATTTCACAGGCCTCCATCATCACTCTAACATGTTGGACTGGGAGGATGAGAGAGGACGGATAGAGTGAAAAGAAGGAAGGATGGATCGTTTTGAGGCCTCTTGCAGCTGTCGTGCTGCTTTATCCGGAGGCCACACACACACACACACACACACACACACACACACACACACACACACACACACACACACACACACACACACACACACACACACACACACACACACAGCAATTAGACCTTACGACTAACACATAAATCACCATCTTAACAAAGACAGTGACAACTAATCTTAACGGACGAGGCAGATCACTGTGTGAATGAATGGCAGTGTACTAGTGAGCATCTGTGTATCTATTAATATGCATGTACGTGTACGTACAGTGTGTGTTTGTATCTGGATATCAGTCAGAAACACAACTTGACTCAGAAGCAATAGATCACTTACTGAAGTCAAACTCTTACTTATGTAACTCTCAAATCCCCCCCCCCCCCCCCCCACACACACACACACACACAACGTATGCTTATCCCTGTTTCCACCTTACAAATCAATACATCCTTATAGATTACCACACACACCTTAATCTCTTCCTTAATTCCTCAATGTCTCAAGCAAAGGTACAAGCCAGCACAACCCAGATTAGATTTAGGTTGCACTTCGACAACGTGGCAGTGCTTAAAAAATACCAACATACAGCAAAAAATCAAATTACAATCAAAATACTGAGTCAACCGTTTGCATCAGATTTGCGAGTAAATCCAACGTGATTACACAGCGTCAGGAATGTAATGCAATATTTTCTGCGTGCAACGAAAAATACCAGACTGCATAAATGTACTGTAAGTTGTTGGATTTAACTACAAATCTAGTTAACCGGTCTGGTTTTCACCAGTGAGATTTCTCTACAGTCTGGATGCACACAGTATGTTAACGTTTCAAATACAGCACATCCACATGCTATACATTTACTGGTTGTTCACATTTCAGCCAATTAACCACTTATACTTCATATTAATACTTTGTAGCTCTCCGCTGTGTTACCACATTACCTAATATTACCACATTAAACAAACTTAAAACAATAAAGGCAGCACAATAACGTTTATTGTATGTCTATCATTTCTCTAGGTAGTTTCAACTGTCTCAATTATTTTTTTTTTATAGTAAAGGGAAATGATTGCAATGCAATGATTGCCTGGAAACCAATCTAAAACAAATCCTTAATAATGTGTTGGAATATGGTCAGCAGGGATGTAAAATATACAGGACCTGTAGTAGGGCTGGACAATTAATCAAAAATGTATCGACATCGAAATTCTGAAGCTGTTATCGACGCATTTTTCCCATGACGATAATTTATTTCTGTTGCTAGGTCTAGTTTCTCCTGAAAATGTTCTACGGCGTGTGCAGGGTCTGAAATTACGGTAACACTCGCCAGTCGCCAAATGCGGGGGTGGGCCGACACACACAAACACTGGTGCACACACCAGACACAAGCAACTACCTTCGGTTTCCTGATAGCTAGCATTTAACTCAGGCTAGGCTAGTTTATATACACCTAATATAGTCTTAGGCTACATGTTCATTAATCTGGTCACACACAGTTTAGGCCGTTTAAAAAAAAAAAAAGAACATTGAAAGTATTTAAAAATTAATTATGAATCCATATGGTGGTAACATTACTTGGCCCTCAGAATGGTTTACTATAATGTAGTTGTATGCAGATATAATTGTTTACTAATGTATACTATATTATACTCCAGCCTCTGAGGCCACAGGAGAAGTTATAGTTATTGATGAACACATTAATAAGCCCTTGTATCTGCTTACGTCTATATTATAGTGTGTTAAACCATAAGTAAATGTTACTATCCTGCTTATGAATGCTAAATAGGGGAACTTAAAGTAATGTTTCCTTGTGGGTCATGTTGAACTATTTTTATTACCCTATTATAAATATTTTAGTAATAACTAACAAAAGCTACAAAGAATCTGCAGGCACGTGTGAGTGCATATCTCTGTGTGTATTTTGTGGGCATACAGTATGTTTAAGTGTGTGTGCACGTGTGTTTATTACAGTATGATCCAGTTTTGTACAGGACTGTGTGTGTGTGTGTGTGTGTGTGTGTGTGTGTGTGTGTGTGTGTGTGTGTGTGTGTGTGTGTGTGTGTGTGTGTGTGTGTGTGTGTGTGTGTGTGTGTGTGTGTGTGTGTGTGTGTGTGTGTGTGTGTCAGGACCACTAAGCCAGTCAACAAAGGGGTCCAGTGCTGGTGGTGTGGTCTCCTCTCTGTCTATCTCAGGTAGAGTACGTTACTGCTAATGCTCTCTAAGATCCCTGCGACGCAATCCCAGAAGCCCCCTCTCTCTCCCACAATCCTCTTTGCTCCCAGGGTCCCTAAGCACCTTGGCGTAGGGAAGGTGGCTCGCTGCGGATTGTCTTAATCTCTCCTTTTCCTTCAGAAAAGGGCTAAGCCAACCCGAATGTCACTCTCCCTATCACACCAAAAAACCAATTGGTTACAAGGATATATATTTTTTCCTCTTCTCTTGGCCTTCGTATCTGTTTCTTCCACCTCTCACCTCTCTCACAATGTCTGCTCCCCCTCTCTTTTTTTCCACAAATCTACAATATCTACAAATATTTGCTACAATAGCAAGAGACATTGACAAAAACCTGAATGTCAATTATTTCTCATCATAGATTCTCATTTCTACACGTAAAAATGTAAATAAACGTTATAATATTGCCGGATTTACCCTCTACTTTATCTTTGCCTTAATGCTGCAGCTGAGTTGAAGAGAAACTGTGGTTGAGCCAAGGTTGTGCCAAGGTTGCACAAGTCGAAGGGAAACTAACAGAATAAACTCTAAAAACAACAACAACAACAAACTCATGTTTTTCTTCTCTTGGACCAGTAAATCCTGTGCCTGTGTTTTTGTCTCCTGTGTTTTGGGTTTTTTGGGATGTTTTTAGCACAGCTGCTATTAGCCTTCATGTTAATCCCCTTGGAGAATAAACTCATTAGAACATTAATCACTGGATTCTAATTACCTCTCTCTCTCTTTCTCTCTTTCCCTCTCTGCGTATGTCTCTTCTCAATGTCTCTCTCTAAGTCAGGTACTTAGACAGCCACTCGTCACTGAATTCGCAGGGGAAAAGTTACAGTAATATAAATAAATAACTGTTGACCTGAGGGGTGTACCACGAAGCAAGCCTAACGCGCCGATCAGAGATAATGGGTACAACGTTCATCAACTTGCTTTGTTAGCCAAGGTTTTCTTCCTCAGGCTCTGTGCGTGTTTCCATAAAAGAGAGTATTTGGTAAATTTGTAAGTTAATATAGTAATTTTACCACTCAATACATTTTCAAAGCCTATTGTTTATTTCTAACTTGACAGCTGCTCATTGTACAGTGCTTTAAACTTGATGCAGCAGATTTATACACAAGAATTGCATTTATGTCTGACACTGTCCAATAATGAAGAATACATGAATAATTCACTTAGGTTTTTGGCCAAATCAAAGTGAAATGAATTTCATTGATTAAATATGATCTGTGATACATACCGCAAACATTAGCAGAGATGCTAACAGACAGAAATACAAAAAACAAAAAACTGGGGGGAAGAGTTGGATATGTAGAGGGTGAAAGTAGCATAGGTCAGGAGTTTAGAGCAGTGCAATTTTGTTTGAAAAATACAAACATTTTTAATCGGACACTTGTGGTATAAAGTAACAATTGACATAAATAAAAGCTCTGTTCCATTTTGGTGTACCAGTACTACTCTGTCTCTTAGAAATTCTGTTTAGTATGGAACTAACTTGCAAAAGCAAATACGTTTAGGAGGAAATGTAATGCTAGCCAGATTATGTTTTCTAGTAAGGTAACAAGGAAATGTTAAAATTTGGCTAGACTCTAAAATATGCATCAATATAAATATCAGATCTTGCAGTACAGTATAAGCTTTTAATGGTTATTCTGCTTAGACTCTTACAGCATTTGGTTAAGGTTAGGGAAAGATGGTTGTCTGATTTAATACAGAAAAAGTCTGTAGATGTTGGACCTTCTTTACCAACTTGTCTTTGACTCTTTTTGGACATTTAGTGCAGGGCAGCTAGCATACACTGGATTATTGTCAGACTGTGTTGATAATCGAGCAGTAAAACCCAAAGTAAGGACCTAAAAGATGCTGAAATGTTCATAGAGATGCAGAGTTAGGTGTTGATTCATAGTGGGTTCAACACTATTTATGACTCCTTTCACTTTACAGAGTAATTTAATTCATGTTAATCAAAAGAAATATATAAGTTCATGCAGGTTAAAAGCAAAAAATCTTCACCCCTTTGAAAAAATATCAGAATACACATAAAACTCATGAGTGGAACCCCACTTCGATGCTTGGGAGTGTTCAGATAATGATTGTCAACAAGGTTTTGTTGCTACAAAATATTTCTGCAGCTGCGAGGCCTTCTGCCCTCCTATCTATTCAGAAACTGACTTTGGTCGGTAGTTTAAAGCAAATTTGACAACATTTTCAGAACATGTTTTTTTTACTATTGGACATCTGTCGCTAAAAATATCTACTGAGCTTTGCCAGACAGTTACTGATTTGAAAATTGTAAGCTGGCAGTGTCAGGCTACCATTGCTAAACAGACAAAAGAGCATCACCTTCTGAAACTCGCTTTACCCATCTCGTTAACGCTCAGTTACATTTTGTGTATTACTCATTCAGGCCCTCTTCCAAGAATGAATTCAGACACATCTTTAATTCTGAAGTTTGAGTGAAATGTTTGCATTTTGTGTTCTCATGGGGGGGGGGGCTTTTTGCCAACTGTGTGTGTGTGTGTGTGTGTGTGTGTGTGTGTGTGTGTGTGTGTGTGTGTGTGTGTGTGTGTGTGTCAGCTGGGAGGACACTTCCTGCTAACAGGCCAGAGCAGGCTCTGAGAGCTGGGGGGAGAGGAGGCAGGAGGAGGGAAGATGGCAGTGAGGCGTGGAGGTGCAGCTCCCTCACAGTTACACGGGACCACACAACAAGACAACAAACCCTCTCTATGTTTTTCTTTTTTCTCTCCCTCCATCTGTGTCTCTCTACCTTTTCCTTTTAGCTGCTGAAAGTGGAAACAGAAACTTAAAAGCAGCGTCAGGTTTTCATATTCTGAGTGCATTGCCGCTAATGGTACTTGATACCCAAGGCATTTACTTGGCTTAACTGTCTAAAAGCGTCACTTTAAGTGTGTGTGTGTGTGTGTGTGTGTGTGTGTGTGTGTGTGTGTGTGTGTGTGTGTGTGTGTGTGTGTGTGTGTGTGTTCTGGGTGGGACTGTTTAGCTGTCACCTACATAGAACCCATGATGCAGGGTCTTAGCGCTAGCTTCTCATGGCTGAATGCACAGGAAACACACACACACACACACACACACACACGAGGCCTCGCAGCGTTGACAGGTGGAGGTAAACGGAGCAGAACTCTGCTAATCCAACTCTGCCTGGGAGACAGAGAGACTAAGAGGTGAATTAAGAACAGTGATGTGAGGTGTAGCAGTGTTTTTTTAAACACTAAAATCATCATTGCAAATGAATTTGTGCAGTCAAGCATTGTTTGCACCTGCATACATTTACTATGAGATACCCAAAGACATCAGGGTGATTTTTGAGAGAATGCTTACCAAATTGGCGCACAAGATGTTCAGGACCCCATATACATTTTACTACTTTATAGATACAAGTAGGGTTGGGTACCGAATTCAATACTTTTTAGGCACCGACCGAATTGCCTCTAAAGTATCTTGTAACGAAAAATGCCTTGTCATTCAATACCAAATTTTAATACCTAAGGAGCATTTCTCAGCAGCGTGAGCCAGTTAGCATGTAGCATGTTTCTACCAAGATCTGATAAAGCTGCTGATCTTACATTTCACGTTGTAGAGGCATGCAGGAAAAACTCTTATGTTTCTCACAAAAACGGGGCTCATGTAGGAGCTGAAAAATAAATTAAAAGATCAGTGCCGTAATGTGTAGTGTTGTAATTTATTTTGTTCAAATTGTTTAATAAAATTGGTATTGAAAAAAGTATCTTCCAGGAACCGGTATCAAAGTCACAGTATTGGTATCGGAAATTTTGGAACAATACCCAGCCCTAGATACTCAATATTTAACTGAGACACATTCTAGCTAGTTGTTAAAAGGTGTAAATACATCCACTTCTTAGATGCATACGTAATCCTTGGTCCTGCCAAGTGTAACTTCGTAAGTAAGCGACATGTGAAAACAGCCTCTACAGGGTCTGTTCAGTGTGATTATAGCAGTGGAAGTTACACTGATATTAGCCATCATACTCCCTGTGTCTTAAAGTGCTTATATTATGCTTTTTGGCTTTTCCCCCTTTATTTTGTTATATATCTTTTTTGTGCACGTTATAGGTTTACAAAGTGAAAAAGTCCAAAGTCCCCCCCCAAAGGCACTTACCATCTTCCAGAGAAAACACTGTTCACAAACTGCTCCAAACAGCTCTGTTGTAGTCCAGCTTTTACTTCCATGACGAGCGTGCATCACTTTGCTACACACGTTATAATGCTCGCCTAGCTGCTAGCATGGCACGCTCTCATACTCTGCTTCTGATTAGCTAGCAGTCCTTACCTAGCTACTGCGCATGTGCGACTCCCAACAAAGATGGAATAAAAGTGAGTAGAGCCTGAACGATATATCAGCGGGCCGATATTATTGGCCGATATTAGCCATTTTCTGAACTATCGGTATCTGCATTTATAATGGCGTAATTTATAATTTTTATATATATATATATATATATACATACATACATACATACATACATACATACATATACACACACACACACATTGTATTTTACAACAACTACGAATGCAACGCGAGGCTGTAGATTACCAGCTTCATTGAACGCACCGTCTCTCGTCTGTGTTCCGACAGAAACAGTCAAACTTTAGTGTTAGCTCTCAGTGTTTAGTGTCAGTGCCGTGTTTAATCCAGCTACTAGCTAGCAGAAGGCTAACGTTACCTGCTGTTGAGTTGTTAAGCTGTTAACTAGCCAGCAATGTTTCTGTTCTGCGCACTCTGTTCTCTTAATAGGCTACATCCATCGTCTCCCTCCTTCGTATAACAGTTGTATAGTGTTTAGAACATAGACAGTATATAAAATGGACACAGCGATCCCGCTGTTTTCGACGGAGACAAGTGAAGCCTCTTACCAGCACTTTTCCGGTGATGGGAAAGTGTTACTGAGCGTTACTGCGCAGCTGCAAACTGAGCTTCCCGCCCTAGATGTGACGTGACCCACGTCTCTGAACGTTGTAAGTCTTCTGGTAGCTGCGCAAAAAAAATCTCAATCATTCCCAATCTATCAGAGACGGAGAGCGTAGGTATATGTAAGGAGATAACATAGGCACAGGCTAATTATTGCTAACTAAAATGCTAGTTAACATTAGTAATTAAACTAAACAGCTAATGTACGTCGAAACTGCCTGCGAGCTTCTCCTGTACTATACGGTAATTCCTCTACAATGCGACAGTAAGTCGCGTGTTTATGACCCAATTGTTAGCCTATTTTTATAAAAACGTCTGCTACAGAGCCATAACGTGAGGTACAAGGTAATGTAGCCTTGTGTACATTGTCGTGTTTCTTAAGAAATAAACAACGGACAAATCAAGTCTTTAAACGCTTCAGATGTAAAGTTATTGGCTGTCAAAGTGACGCCAAAATGAATTGCAGTCAATGGGATGCTAACGGGGGTGATGGGAAAGGGCTAGCAAAATGGCGCCATCGCGGCTTCGCTCTGAGGAGAGAACCCTGGCCCCTTGGTTTAGAACGGCTCCGGGTGAAAGGTCAATATGGAATGGATTAATTGCGATTCATTTTTTTAACGCACACATTTTTCTCACATTAATTAATCGAAATGAACGCGTTATTTCGACAGCCCTATTAAAAATAAAATAAAAATGGAGGAAAGGGAGTGTTGGCGTTGCATAGTTTGTCCAGCAGAGGGTGCTCTACAAAGTCGCTGTTGGGGACACTTGTGTCTAACCCTTTTAAGTTTCCTATCTTAATTTTGTATTTTCATACATTTTATTTATCAGAACTTTAATATATCTTGATGTTCCTCTGTTCTGTTGTGACAATAAAACAAACAAGTTTTTTATAAACTGCATTATCATATTATTAGTGAGGACTCATAAATAACTACAAATAACTAATGTTAGGGAAATCTGTTTGTTTTGTTTTCTAGATTTTTTTTTAAATATGTATATCGGCCGATATATCGGAATGTCTGATTTTTAAATCACCAAATATTTGTATCGCTATCGGCCTCAAAAATCCTTTATCGGTCGGGCTCTAGAAGTGAGATGCCTCTGCTCAACACACAGTGTGAAAAGAGGAGCTGCAGCAATGTGCAGTACAACAAAATATGGTGTTTCTTTGAAAATTAAACCATGTAAACCTATTCTGATATAACCTCTAAATACAATTATGAACCTGAGCAAATGAGCATAATATGAGCACTTTAAAGCACCAGGAAGAAGATGTAGGGGTTCCAATACATACAGTTTGAAGTCGAGCTAAGCATTTTATCTGATCCCTGATCAGTGCAACCACTGAAGGATCTGTGTGGGTGAGAGAGCGGTTAGGGATGAGACACCTCTGTAGGTGTACTTCAATCCGTCTTGAATGTTTCTTGGATGCAAGGCAACTCATTCAATCGAAGATCAAAGACAGATAGTGATGGAATCATGCAATTTGTATCATAACCAGATACTGAAAAGAAGGATACCAATGGGCATTTGCAGTCAATGTAAACTCCATGAAGTGTTGAAACAAGCAAATGCTGAATAAACTATACAGTATAGATGTGGGACCAGAATGAATTACTACTACGAAAAGACATCTGGGTTTAAAGGGTTATACATGTTGCAGGATATGACAAAACCACATACATCTGACTGTCCTACACACACACACACACACACACACACACACACACACACACACACACACACACACACACACACACACACACACACACACACACACACACACACACACACACACACACACACACACACACACAGCTGGGAAGGGCAGTCAGGGTAGATCTTATCGTGCCAGTCTTGTGTTGTTTCTTCAGGTGCTTTTACAGCAAGTTAGACCATGCAGCCTGCCTGCCCTGTCTGCCCCCTGAACGCACGCACATGCACGCACGCACCCACAGTCTTTCTCTCTGTCTTTGATGTTTGTACATTTAGCTTCGGTATCTTGGGGGCATTTGATGAATGTCAAACTACTTTTCCAGCTTTGCTCCCTCTTTCTTTTCTGTTTCTTCTAGATTTTGCTGTTTTTCTTCTCCCCTCATATTCATCGTTTTCTTTTCACCCCTCATCTCCCCCCTCATCTTCCCCCTTTCCTACTACCCGTCCTCCCTCTTTTCTTCCTTCAATCATAACTCCCTCCCACCTTTCCTCTCGTTGTTTTAAGTGAGTGTCATCAACCTCACAGATGTTTAGCACCATATTACCACTAAACCCTGTTCCCTACATGTTTTTTTCTCCTACACACACACACACACACACACACACACACACACACACACACACACACACACACACACACACACACACACACACACACACACACACACACACACACACACACACACACACACACACACACACACACACACACACACAAAGAAAGGGCTGCTGGAGTAATCATGTCATGTAAATTGCCGAGCATACCAAGAGGCCTCTTCACCTGCAATCAGCCTCACGGTGCTTTAGTCCAACCGGCTTTCAACAAGAAACTTCTCTTTGCAAAATGGAGGTGGGGGAACATTTTCTGACACATCCAGGAATGTAGTTTCAGACAAGACATGTTACTTATCTGTATCTATGTAAGTATTGTGTCTGCACAGGTTTATTTATTGTGGTGTATTTTTAAAGGACCACAGTTTTTGGGAGACTAGCCTGTTGATTAACTTACCTGTTGAGTTAAAAGTAACCTGAATATTGTCAATGTGTCCTAGGAAGATGCTGTATGTTGACACTGCTTTTAATAATTCTGGATTGACACAACTTGCAACATAGTCTTGTTGGTTTGGCCATTGTTTTTTTTTTTTCTGTTGGTTATGACAACGTTTTACTCAGTAAAGTTATTGCTTAAGGCATTGATACAGCAAATTACAACAGGACAAGAAATAATAACTGATAAAACATTACAAAAATAAGACCGAAGTTGTTGAAGCTGGAATTAATTGTAATTGATTTGTGTATATATACAGTTTCATGTGGCTTTGCACCAAATATAAATAGCATTTAAGTAAGCAAATACGTGTGTAAATATACAGGAACCAAAGTTGGTGGGTGATAGGTCAATGTGTTGAGCTGTGCAAAAACAGATTACTATTTTTAAGGCATAACGGCAACCAAATGTGGTTTTGGGTGTATTCAAGGTGTCTCTGAAAAACACAAAACCTATTTATTTTTTTACGTTTTATTCAGTCCTCATGAAATACCTTTAATTTTACATTTAGATTATTTTAAAACATGTATTGTTCACTTTAGCTTACAGCCTTCATCTCCCCTTTTTATCGGTGTATTACTACCAACAGATTTGTGTTCGAAGATAGCAAAAATGTGTATCATGTCACCCTTTTGCTCGTGGTGTGCCTGTGTTTTTGTTTGTGCTAACAGAAGATAAAGCTAACAGTCTCCCTTCATAAACAACATCATCGGCCTCTGTGTCAGCGTGACAAGTACATTTTCCAGCTAAATGCAGCAAAAATGACGAGTATTGATTTAAGGAAGTCCTCTTTTACCCTTACATTGACTTTTATGAAGGGGCAGGAAATGTTTTTATGCTATTTGCACTCAGGGTGTTGAAAAACATCAAAACTGTAGCAACTGTTAATTTGTTATAGGAAATGTAAGACGTAACATGATTTTCTTTTAGAGCCAGACCGATATAGCGGAGGGCCGATTAAATCGGCCGATATAAGGCATTTTCCAAACTATCGGTATCGGCATTTAAAATAGGTTTTATTTTGGAAGGAAACTCTTTACCGTCTGTGTCTCAGACTGCTGCCAAATCCAGTCAGGCTTACTGTATTTTACCTGCCACTGGCCATAATGCAATGGCAGCTTAATATGTGATGGGCTTGGAAGGCATAAATAAGGATTAGCTGTTTGTCATATGTGGTATATAGAATAGTTGCAGCATGTCTCAGTTGAATACAAATGCAATGCAGCTTTTAATGTCAGCTGGGAATGGCAACAACATGGATTAGTTTTTTCTTTTTTAATCTTCAAAGTTGCACTTCATAGTGTCGGTGGAATATACAGAGTATACATATTTTTGGAGTTGTGGTGTTGAGACACCAGATAACCACGACACATAATAATTAGACATGTATTTTCTAAGCATGTCAGACATTCAGAACATGTACGTTTTACAGTTTCACAACAAGACTTCAGGCAGCTGGAGCAGGTAGAGGCTCAGTGTCTGACTGTTACAGGGCATCAAACCTGCAACACACTGGTCAGTGGTTTTCAACCTTCTCTTCCTCTTCAGGCCCTGAAACACCAAGGAGATTGTCCGTCCATCGCCCTAGGTTTTGTGGTGTGTCACGCACCGTCGCCACCCGTCGGCCTGAGTAATCAGTAATCGTTGCTGTCCATGTCAGTGTGAGGAATCTCTCTGATTGGCTATTCAGTTTATGCGAATTAAAGGAGAATTCCGGCCAATTTTTACGTTAATCTTGATCGCTATAGACATGCAAGTACTTTCGATAGAAAAACCCCCGACTTGGATCGGTCCTAGCAAACTGGAGTTGCTGCAGCTACCTCTATGAGTGCCCACTGAGCTAAAACGGCAGTTGTCGGGGCAGATTTTAGAGTGCCTTTGTGCCTCTTAACAGACACAAAATGCAGTTAATATGTCTGTGCAACATGAACAGGGCCCTAACGTGACAACAAGATGCGTTTTCAACTCAGACATTGTTTAAATTCACCTACCCTGATCCTGCTGGTAGACTGCCGTCCGTGATAGGTGTGTTCAGCCAGGCTTTTGTGAAAATCATCACGCAGCAGTTCCCTGTGTATTTGTAGCTCATCGATTTTGTGTGTGATCGATCTGGTGTTGGTAAGTAGCAGGCTTGTCAGTGTCGATGTGGGTGGTAGTTCCCTTAGCCGGGCAAGCAGCCTTTGTCCCCGCCTTCCTCGCCTCCCACAGCCGAGAAAAATCTCACGAGCGCCCTGTAGTCTGGTGAATGTCCTCCAGAGGACAGATCATGCCTTTGTGGCAACATTTCTTTGTTTATTTCACCCTCAAAAATAAGTAATTGAGCACTGTAGTGGTTATGACCATATCAGTGACTATGTAACTACATGGAAACGGGATAAATGATGTCTGTGGCTAGCTACAGGCTAGCTGTAGCTTGCGCTTGGCAGCCGCTTCATCTGCCTGTTGCTCTGTCTGTCTGGTTCTTTCCAACTCTTGTGAGGCTAGTTCTTCGTCTGTATACTCAGGTTCGAATAAATAAGGATGACCATCAAATTCAAAAGGCTCTTCCGTGTGTTGTATATCTGCTATATTCTCCATAGTTACGATACTCCAAGCTTCTTCTCTTGTGAACAACTCCGCTCTTCACACACTACGCTCCGATCTGCACACTACTGTTTACCTTTTCCTGCTACAACTGAATTCCCAGGAGACAGCGCGAGCTACAGCTAGCCTGTAGCTAGTAACGCTATTACTGTGCAAGCCACAGTCATCATTTATCCCGTTTCCATGTAGTTACATAGTCACTGATATGGTCATAACCACTACAGTGCTCAATTACCTATTTTTGAGGGTGAAATAAACTACAATTTTTCGCCGCGAAGGCATGATCTGTCCTCTTGAGGACTTCCACCAAACCACCGGGCGCTCATGGCATTTTTGTCGGCTGCGGGAGGTGAGCAATTTTTAGTTTTTTACTCATTTTATTTAGTGAAAAAAACAGCATTTTGTGCTTAAAGTAAAGGGGCAATTTGCTACTCACTGTCACCAACTGACAGCCTATAACAAGTGCATGAATGCTTTTACAGCTTGCTATCTAACTATTGAGTGTCTGAAAGGTCTTTCTTGGGAAATCTATCTAATATCTAATCTAATATCTATTTTCTAATCATGAAGTGACATTGACACTGACAGTGAGCATGTGGGTCATGTGCCTAGGCCTGTCACGATAACAGATT
Organism: Gymnocephalus cernua; assembly: GCA_023631565.1. Taxonomy (NCBI): domain Eukaryota; kingdom Metazoa; phylum Chordata; class Actinopteri; order Perciformes; family Percidae; genus Gymnocephalus; species Gymnocephalus cernua. Next base: position 32,809,606 of record CM042432.1, on the reverse strand, counting down.
TTGCTGGACGATAAATTCTCCCAGATATTATTGCAATAAACGATAATATTGTCGTTCTGAGACCATTTTCATCTAATATAATGATAATGGCATAATAATGCAGGTACACCTTTTCAAAGATCAATAAACTTTTATTTCTAAAGAATATTTAACACTGGAACTGGAAGACATTTTAAATATCCACAATATGTCTTTGATCTCCTTTAGTATGTCGTCTTTCACGCTGTTGTACAGTTGTTGAATCGCCGTTTGTGACACGTATGTTCTCCCAGGTAATTCGTACTGGCTGTCAAATGTTTGCAGTATTCCTCGAGTGTTTGTGCGATAGAATACAGACTGTACTACATTTAACAATTATTTATTAAACACTAAATATTAAATTAAAATAATAACATAATTAATCAATTACAACCCCAAATCAGAAAAAGTTGGGACAGTATGGAAAACACAAATAAAAAAAAGAAAGTAGTGATTTCTAAATGTACTTTGACTTGTATTTCATTGCAGACAATACAACAGCACATAATTTAATGTGTTACTCATGATTTTTATTGTTTTTTTTCAAAAAAACAAAATTCCTATTTTGGTTCTTGCAACACATTTCAAAAAAAGTTGGAACAGTAAAGTATTTCTCACTTTGTAATGTTGCCATTCCTTTTCACAACACTTAAAAGACATTTAGGGACTGAAGACACCAAGTGAAGTGTTTCAGGTGTAATTTTGTCCCATTCTTGCTGCAAACAAGTCTTAAGGTGGGCAACAGTACGGGGTCTTCGTTGTCGCATTTTCCGCTTCAAAATGTGCCACACATTCTCTATTGGAGACAGGTCGGGACTGCAGGCAGGCCAGTCAAGTACCCGTATCCTCTTCCTCCGCAGCCGAGACTTTGTAATGTGTGCAGAATGTGGTTTTACATTATCTTGTTGAAATATGCATGGACGTCCCTGGAAAAGATGTCTTCTTGAAGGCAGCATATTGTGCTCCAAAATCTCTACGTACTTTTCAGCATTAATGGTGCCATCACAGAAGTGCAAGTTACCTTTGCCAAGAGCACTGACACAACCCCATACCATGACAGACCCTGGCTTTTGGACTTGTTGCTGGTAACAGTCTGGATGATCCTTTTCTTCTTTGGTCCGGAGCACACAGTGTCCATTTCTCCCAACAAATAACTGAAATACTGATTCATCTGACCACAGTACACGTTTCCACTGTGTGATGGTCCATCCCAGATGCCTCCGAGCCCAGAGAAGTCGACGGCGCTTCTGGACACTGTTAACATAGGGCTTCCTTTTGGCACAGTACAGTTTTAACTGGCATTTGTGGCAGTAACTACGTATTGTGGTACTTGACAAAGGTTTTCCTAAGTAGTCCTGAGCCCATGTGGTGATATCGCTTATAGATGAATGACGATTCTTGATGCAGTGCCGCCTGAGGGATCGGAGATCACGGTTGTTCAGCTTAGGCTTGCGCCCTTGTCCTTTACGCACTGAAATTCCTCCTCATTCCTTGAATCTTTTAATTATGTTATGCACTGTTGAAGGTGAAATAAGCAAATGTCTTCCTATCTTTCTTTGAGGAACATTGTTTTTAAACATTTCAATAATTTTGTCACGTATTTGTTGGCAAACTGGCGATCCTTGGCCCATCTTTGCTCCTAAAGGACTAGACCTTTCTTGGATGCTGCTTTTGTACCAAATCATAATTACAATCACCTGTTGACATCACCTGTTTCAAATCACATCATTATTTAACCAATTTACCTGATTACTAGCCCTAAATTGCTCCTGTCCCAATCTTTTTTGGAATGTGTTGCAGGTCTGAATGACAGGAAAGGATGTATATTTACAAATGAAATTAAGTTGACCGGACAAAACATGAAATATTTGGTGCTCACATTGTCTGCAATGAAATACAAGTCAAAGTACATTTAGAAATCACTACTTTCTTTTTTTATTACGTGTTTTTCATACTGTTCCAACTTTTTCTGATTTGGGGTTGTATATCTTATATATCCCACCCACACACACACACACACACACACACACACACACACACACACACACACACACACACACACACACACACACACACACACACACACACACACACACACACACACACACACACATCACTTCTCTTTACCTATAGCTATCATTTACCCAGGCTAATTAATTAGCTAGTAAGTGGCGATTTTTGGCAGCCAGCCTTCCAAAAGAAAGCACAATGAAATTAAATACAAGCAGGTAACAGAGTCTCAGTTCACCTGTCCGGGAGGCTCTGACACACTTTCCGCACTCTGTGTCCACAGCGGTGTGTATGTTCAAGCCTGTCTCCACTGCCTCCACCTGCAGGTTGTCAGTGTGGTTTGGAATGAAAGGGAGAAAGCAGGACGCAGAGTAATTAAAACCGTTTTTCACAGTGGATATCGCTCATATACTTTTTTTTTTTTTTTGACGGTGCCTTAACTGCAAAGTGCTGCGGGAAACCCTGCTCCAGCTCTCAACTAGCGTTTTCTCTGTCTCTCCCTCTCTCCGCCTCCCCACACAAAGACCATGCGACTAACAAAAGGGTTCACTCCTCGTTACGCTAAGGAATCGAGAGTGGTCATTCAGTCTCTTTGAGAGAGAGAGAGAAGGAAAACAAACGAGCATGCAAATGGAAATTATCGCGGCCGGAAAAATTATGTGATTAATTGATTTATTGACTATCGCGGCAGGCCCACATGTGCCTGCATTCAATTAGAAGTTGGAACTCCTGCTCCAGATGTCCATCCTTTTTTAATCCAAAATTACTTTAACTCAGGTATGCTTTTCAAACCCTGGTTTCCCACATGGTCTGAAATAAACATGCCTTCAGTACAAGGTTAACCAAATACTTCTATGTATGCTTTCAAAATCTTTCTAAAATCTTGATTGCACTCCCAATTGGACGTGTACACGGACAGCTGTGGACACCACAGATGCATAGTAGTTCTGTTTATATTATCAGTTTGAATGACTGAATGAAATATGCAGTAGATCGCCTCACTACCACTTGCAGCATAGTAGGCGGTCACTGTTTTTTTGCTTCTACAAAAGATCTGCCCAGACCCTCGTGGACATGGGCGGATGACGACATTTACATCACGTGGACCGAACTGGACCCTCGCCTCGATACCGAATTAAATTAAGCTTAAGTGTGATTTTCAATCTGTGATGTTTTAAAGCAAACAGCATACCAATACAGTCATGTTGGTAAATCTGTCCCCCCAGATTGACCTCGATTTACCTTGACCCTGTTGCACTAATTTCATTAGAATTAATTGAATTGGCCGCAAAAAAGTCTCTGCTTTGAATGTTGTTGAGCCCGGCTTTTACTCTTTAAATGAATTAGTGGACAGGCCTGACTGTATGTACCCATACCACACACATCCCCATCTAAGTGTCATCTAAGTCACATGACCAAAAAACATCCACCAGCTGTGGGTCTTACACACACACACACACACACACACACACACACACACACACACACACACACACACACACACACACACACACACACACACACACACACACACACACACACACACACACACACACACTTAAGTTCAGGCTCGTTCACCTGGGTGGGCCTGTCTGTCTGGCAGCAGTGTGAGGATTAGACCAGAGATTAGACTGACAAAACACACACACAACAACAAGAGGAAGTCAGGGTTGTGTGTATATGTGTGTGTGTGTAAGAGAGAGAGCGACAGAAAGAGAGCGAGAAAGAGAGAAATGGGGAACTTGGGTGTGTGCACTGACGTGAGTGTGTACATGTCGTGTGTGAGCGCTACTTAGCCTCGGAGGAATCTCCCAGACGAGTTACTCTCTTCCTCTCTTCTAAGTCATCCGACCATTCAAGTCAAATCTTTCATTAATCCGTTCAGTTAACAGTGCATTCCATTCAAATCTGGCTTTAAAATGTTATGCTAACTGTGCATTCCATTCAGGTCAACTCATCCAAAATGATATTACACTGAACCCAGACAGGAAACGATAATTGTTTTTCAAACGTTTCAGACTTACCTGATACGTTCCCCTGCCCTCAGCCTAATTTTAGACTTTAATCCTGGTTCACTACGCCCAATCCTGACCCACCCAGAGTCTGACAGTTCCCTCAGGTATAACAATGACATCAAATATGAGGTGAGTTGCTCGAAGTTGATATACCACTACAGGTTATCGCTCTCTGTGGCAAACAGGAAGCTACATTTGGCACCCAGACAACCACTCTAAAGATCCAAAGCTTCAAGTACGTATGAAGCTGGTAGTTAATCTAAACAGACAGCATGTTATAATGTAAGAGGTGAAATGATGAGATAATGTTGGAAGCTATTTTCAAATGGCATTTTAAGTATCTGTTTTTCACAATTTGTGGAAAATATGCTTTGTATGTTTTGCTATGACAAAAACTGAGAAATATTCCCACCGGCTTTGTCACTTTTCAGGTTGGTAGCTTACAATGGCAGTTTAAAACAACAATAAGAAACTTCCGAAGATGCTGTTAACAAAGCAAACATGTCCACCAGCTAGACCGTTCTAGTTCAATGAGGACACAAAAATTGTGTAAGATTGTATGACAATACACTTACGTAGAGTGTGACACTGTTGGCTCGAGTGTCCTCTTCGTAGTTACAGTGATACCCTAATCTTGTCTTGCAAATTACCCAGCATGCCAAAACGCCTGTTCACCTGTAATCACCCCCCACTGTGCTTCAGTTCACCTGCTTTAAACTGGAAACATGAATCTGTAAGTGGAGGTGGCATTTTAGTACTAATGTAGAAATAATAATGTAGAAATTATTCATATTATCTTATCATATATTAGTATGTGATAGTAGTGGAAGATTGGTGTGTTGCTTATTGTACCTGATCAAGCATGAGGATAAAGACATAAAAATGTACCGTTTGTTGATAAGTGACACTTAAACTCTCTCTGCACTAAGTCATACATAGAAGATGACTATAGAAATTTAGAAGATGAGATCTTGTGGCATTGTTATGTTAAATAATTGTTTTGCGAGGCGACTGTTTAGCTCACCTGGTTGAGCATGCGCCCCATGTACAGAGGCTCAATCCTTGTCGCAGCAGCTGTGGGTTCAGTTCTGACCTGTGGCCCTTTGCTGCATGTCATTCCCCCCTCTCTTTGGTTGCTTACTAGGAATGGTTCTAAAGTCAACTACATAACGTTGCATCAAAGCAAAGCAGATGACCTACAATAAATGGTGAGCATAGCATCTAAACTTTGCCAATCCGAGGAGCCAGTGTTATAAAACAAATGCTTTTTATAAGATCTAACACATGTCAACACTGAAAAATGTCCTCTGGTTGTTTACTTCTGTGGTCATTGTAATGCTCTGATTAGCTCTATATTGCCCCCTTGAGGACGGGTGTTTATTACCCCACTGGTGCGTAAGAGCACGCCGTTCAGTATGTTCACCGGTGAGCGTTTGTGCCATCTGGGCCAGACATTGTCATTTGCGGTCGCCTACATGTGTGGACCACTTGGTGTTTCTGCCCTAACAGGTTTGATACATCAGGTCAGAGATCAGGTCGGAGCTGTCAGTCAATGTCGACGTAAAGCCTTGTCTGTCACTGGACTCATTGTCAACACACTGCGGTGGACCAGGCTCATTCCAAACTGTCTGGTCTGTAAGTGTGTTTGTGTGTGTGTGTGTGTGTATGTGTGTGTGTGTGTGTGTGTGTGTCTTGACTATGGGTGTGGGAGGGATCCGTCACGTTTATCTTGGATGTAATTAAGTTGTAAGTTTGTCCTGTTTGTGTGTGTGTCAGGGAATACAATTAATCAAATACATTTACTCAAGTAAAATTTGAAGGTACTTCACTTTTTTCTTTATTTACACATTCCAGAGGGGAATATTTTACAACCCCAAATCAGAAAATGTTGGGACACTATGGAAAACACAAATAAAAAAAGAAAGTAGTGATTTCTAAATGTACTTTGACTTGTATTTCATTGCAGACAATACAACGCACATCATTTAATGTGTTCCTCATGATTTTTATTGTTTTTTTTTTTCAAAAAAACAAAATTCCTATTTTGGTTCTTGCAACACATTTCAAAAAAAGTTGGAACAGTAAAGCATTTACCACTTTGTAATGTTGCCATTCCTTTTTACAACACTTAAAAGACGTTTAGGGACTGAAGACACCAAGTGATGAAGTGTTTCAGGTGTAATTTTGTCCCATTCTTGCTGCAAACAAGTCTTAAGGTGGGCAACAGTACGGGGTCTTCGTTGTCGCATTTTCCGCTTCAAAATGCGCCACACATTCTCTATTGGAGACAGGTCGGGACTGCAGGCAGGCCAGTCAAGTAACCGTATCCTCTTCCTCTGCAGCCAAGACTTTGTAATGTGTGCAGAATGTGGTTTTGCATTATCTTGTTGAAATATGCATGGACGTTCCTGGAAAAGATGTCCTCTTGAAGGCAGCATATTGTGCTCCAAAATCTCTATGTACTTTTCAGCATTAATGGTGCTATCACAGAAGTGCAAGTTACCTTTGCCAAGGGCACTGACATAACCCCATACCATGACAGACCCTGGCTTTTGCACTTGTTGCTGGTAACAGTCTGGATGATCCTTTTCTTCTTTGGTCCGGAGCACACGGCGTCCATTTCTCCCATAAAATACCTGAAATACTGATTCATCTGACCACAGTACACGTTTCCACTGTGTGATGGTCCATCCCAGATGCCTCCGAGCCCAGAGAAGTCGACGGCGCTTCTGGACACTGTTAACATAGGGCTTCCTTTTGGCACAGTACAGTTTTAACTGGCATTTGTGGCTGTAACTACGTATTGTGGTACTTGACAAAGGTTTGCCAAAGTAGTCCTGAGCCCATGTGGTGATATCGCTTATAGATGAATGACGATTCTTGATGCAGTGCCGCCTGAGGGATCGGAGATCACGGTTATTCAGCGTAGGCTTGCGCCCTTGTCCTTTACGCACTGAAATTCCTCCTCATTCCTTGAATCTTTTAATTATGTTATGCACTGTTGAAGGTGAAATAAGCAAATGTCTTCCTATCTTTCTTTGAGGAACATTGTTTTTAAACATTTCAATAATTTTCTCACGTATTTGTTGGCAAACTGGCGATCCTCGGCCCATCTTTGCTCCTAAAGGACTAGACCTTTCTTGGATGCTGCTTTTGTACCAAATAATTACAATCATCTGTTGACATCGCCTGTTTCAAATCACATCATTATTTAACCAATTTACATGATTACTAGCCCTAAATTGCTCCTGTCCCAACCTTTTTTGGAATGTGTTGCAGGTCTGAACGACAGGAGAGGATGTATATTTACAAATGAAATTAAGTTGACCAGACAAAACATGAAATATTTTGTCTTCACATTGTCTGCAATGAAATACAAGTCAAAGTACATTTAGAAATCACTACTTTCTTTTTTTATTTGTGTTTTTCGTACTGTCCCAACTTTTTCTGATTTGGGGTTGTACTTTGTTGCATTTATCTGACAGTTGTGGTTATGTATGTACAGATTCATTCAATGTGAGGTAATCTAGCCTATGTAAAAATCCACAATGTTTAGAAAGCACGAAATTAATTATTTCTTCTTCTTCAGTGCTAATGTTATATACTGTAGCTTGATCTGTTTTATTGTATATATTGTATATTTTTAATATCTGTTCATACATTTTCTGTGTGCAGCATGTAGGTGGCTGCAACTAAATTTTATTTCATTTTATTTCATCAATTCATTATTAATAATTTAGCATTCTGAAAGGGATTCTTTACAGTGAGCACATTTACTTAGGATACTTATAAATATGAATACAATATTTGAACAGAACTTTCAAAACAAATTATAAAGTGCTTATCAATTCTATAAAATAAAAGACTCTAAAAAACCTGTTTTGAGAAAAAAAGATACAATCTTCCTGTGTCCATCCTGTGTTCCCCTGACAATCTATCTGTAGTGTTAAAGCCCTCATGCCAAAGGCTGCCAACAGGGTTGCATCTAAACAATCTGAGCCTGAGCAGTTTAAGACAAAGAGTCCTGCCAAATAAACAGCTGTGATGCCTTTCTTCTGATTCTTATTCTGAAACATAAAGCCATCTCATGAAGAAAAGCCAAAATGGGGCTGGGGAGGGGGGGGGGGGGGGTCATCAATGCCTCATATCACTGTTTTTACCTTAAAATCTGTGTATAATTTGAATTTTACCTGCAAACGTTCACTGCAAGCTATACACACATGCTTCTGTGTCCATGCATACATGTGTGAGTGCCCGTGCTCGCTTGTAGCCTGGCCTTTTCAAGCCCTTTGTGAGTGTGTATTGTCTGGGCCAGTGATAAAAGTGGTTTTTGGGAGGGGCAGAGGTTTTCCGGAAGCTATTTGTTCAGAGTGAGGGCGTCTCTGCCCTGAGACTAAACAGGAGGGAGCACCGGTACACAGAGTGACGCTTAGCACAGCTCAGAGGAAGCACGTCACAAACTGGACAAACCGGACGTGCATCAAATCACGTATACTGTTCACCCATTAGTGTTCAAGTTTAGGAAAGTAAACTTCTCTAACTTTAAAAAAGTTTAATGTTTTTTTTTATTGATATGCATTTTATGTTTTAATCAGCTTAACAAAGCTATATGCATAATTTTCTATTTTCTAAGGCAGTTTATTTTAAAGTCTGGATCGTAGATTAAGCTTTTAAGGTAACGGCTGCTGTTCATGGCTGAAGTTAAAGCTCGGGAACAATCCTTAAAAAGTTCCAAACCGTTTGAATCATCTTTTTGCTGCAGGGTAAAAAGGTCAAGGAACATTCTTCCTTTCACTGCTGCTTCTCTGTACTTCTCTAGGCCCTATTCTACTCACTAATACCCACTATTTTAATAACACAGGTGCATTTATCACCGAGTGGATCACCTTGGCGTTCTTGACATTTTCCAGCGGTAACTTTTTTGCATTGTCTCATAAGCATTTGGTTCCTTAACATCTATTTAAAAAAGGAAAATAAACTTTCCAATAAACCCATCTTTCCATACCTTTGTAGATTGTGTAGCGTTTTGCACTGAAATGCAACAATAAAACTTACTCTACCTACAATTTTTAAATCCTTTCCTTCTGGGGCGGTCTGCACTGATGTCTTAACTCTAGCATACTGGTCAAAACGTGTGTGTGTGTATGTGTGTGTGTGTGTGTGTGTGTGGTGTTTTGATGTGAGGGTATGATTCAGAACTCAGTTAAACACAGTTTTAACATACCACTATTTAGGGTTTTAGCCAGCATTAGGAGTGGGAGGGCGTTTATCGGGATAGAGCCACCTTTGTGGGGGAAAACTTCATCTGTATGTGTGAAATGATAGAAGAGTTGAAGCTAAAACCACCTAAACAGAACTTTGTTCTCTGGTTTCATTTTCAAGTGTGAGAATTTGCATTTTCTTTCTGTTTTATATCATTGTAAATGTATTATCTTTAAGTTGTGGACTGTTGCTTAAAGAAAACATTACATTTTAATTTACTTTGGATTTGGGAACTTCTGAGGTTCTTTCACAATATCAGACGTTTAATGAAGTAAACAATCATCTTTCTAGAAAATTCATCTTTCTAGAAAATTCATCTTTCTGAAAATAAAAAAACAAAACAATCATCAGTTTCAGCCCTATTCTGATATTACTTGTCAGCCTGTTCTAGGGCTGGGCGATAGGGAGAAAATCAGATATCACGATATTCTTGACCAAATACCTCAATATGATATTTCGGCGATATTCTAGGGTTGACAATCGTGCTTTAACAAAATATCTTCACACTTAGATTTTATATAAATAATCATCAGTAATGTGGACATAATGTCTAAGTGGGGAAAAGGCTAATGGTACAACAGCTAGAACAGTCTGGTAAGTTCACAAAAGTACATCACTATGTAATGTAATGCAGCCTTTAAAACCAGGAAAAGACACAATATTACGATATCCAAAATCTAAGACGATATCTAGTCTCATATCACGATATCGATATAATATCGGTATATTGCCCAGCCCTAGCTTGTTCCTTATGAACCATTCGTTCGAAAAGTTAAGCACTGTAATTCATAAGCATTCCGCGTTTTTTTTTTTTGCTGTATTCACTACATTGAGGGCCGCTGTATAAGAACGCGGCTGGCCGTGTTAACATACAGGACTTTCAAGCCAGAGAGCGGAGTTTGCTTCCAGGGGAAAACTAAAGCCTTTCACCCAGGAAATATGTGTTCCTTAGAGGTGTTTTAGTCCAAACCATGATCTTCTTCCTAATCTTCGTTTTGGTGCCTAATCTTAACTTTCGTCGCTGCAAAACGCTCATATTTTGTGGAATGAATTAAACCAAAACGACCGGCAACTCGCAGTGCTCTTTACCTGGCTCAAAGTCACCTATTTTCGGGTAACTGAACCACCAACTACGGCTACCGCCGGCACGAAGCTCTGAAGCGGCTTAAACAGCAACTGCCGCTCGGCGTCAAGGAACTCGTAGCCAGCCGGCGTCACGTGACCAGCCGGTGGTCTCCTAATTTCGTAGGATATCATACGTTTTGGTGTGCATACATTTTCATACGATATCATATGGACCCGTTCATGAGAATGCATTATACTTTTTATGTACCACAGCATCACTGAATGTAACACTTGTTTTGAAAGCTTTTCATGAACCCTAAGGCCAAAAAACTTACTTGATGACTTGATTGATACTTGACTTAACTTTCAATTCAAGTGGAAAGAAATTTGGAAAGAAATACTTCAAAGAAAACTCTTATAAAAGCAATATGTATAATAGGAAATGGGATTTGAGGTTTTAATCTCTGCCTTGGCTCGCATCCAGCACACCTGGCTGGGCTCAAACAAACACACAAACAGGATCCTCAAAGACTTACAGATACAAATTGGCAAAAGAGATCACTAAACAGCAGTGTAAAGGTGGGCTCAGTCACTTCCTTTAAATACAACCTCTCTGTGGTTACAGCTTTCACTGTCTCCTCAAAGGAAGAAAGAGGAGGGAGGATCGCAGTTGGCACAAAGACAGAAAGATAGTTGAGGGAGGAACTTGAAGATTTGAATGCAGACAAAAGAATGTTGAAAATGAAAGATGTTCATGAAAGACAAACAGTGAGAGTGATAGAATACAGGGATGGAGAAATAAAAGGAAGGAGGAGAAGAAGAAATGTATTTTCTACCAGTTGTTGACATGGTGTCAGCCGCAGCTATCAGGGTTAGAAAAAACACATCAGAGATTTGTTTGCTCTGTGAGAGTAAACTAGCCAGAGCAACGCCCTAACCCTGCATTGCTTTCAAACACACACACACACACACACACACACACACACACACACACACACACACACACACACACACACACACACACTGAGAAAAACAAAGTGCGAGGGGCAGGTTGGCTCTTGCAGCAGGGAAGCAGTTTGCAGAGCAGACAGAGAGAGTGAGAGGCATTAGGAGGTTGATCTAAGGCGTGGCCCACATTCACTTACCTGGTCAGGTGAGATGGGTGGGGGGAGGGATGGGGGACAGAGAGACACGCAGTTTAAAAATAATATTACCCAAACAGTGACTCTACTGAACTTTAATATTTGCTCTAAATATCCGACATCCTGCAGGTGTTTTTCCCTCCACAATAATCCTCCTCTAGTACAAAGGGGCACAATGTCAGGGGAGCTGCCATCCATGTCATGTGGAAGGTAAGGATGAAGGATTCCCACGGTTACGGCATGCAAGCATTGATGCAGAAATAAAAACAAGTGTAAGAGCAGTACACAATTTCACATTAAAACAGCCCATGAGCCGTGATAAATATAGAACAATCTGAATATTCCCAGATCAGTCATGTTACACACATTATTGACAGAAGAGAAAGTCAGACACGCTGCAGGAAAGGGTTGCACACACACATTTAAAGTGACCAATGACAGGACATTAGATTTTAATTAGATTTTATGTAGTTCTTACTCATTCATGGCAACATTATAAATTCTAATCATTATCTCTTTTTTTTATTTAGCAACAACTCACCGTGTGTTCAAAATAAAATGAGAATCGTAACTTTCACTTGGGTATCAACGCAAATGATGGTAGACAGCTAATGTACTTACAGTACAAGATGGTGACACTGAGTTCTGTTTCGTTTCTGTAATTAGATTAGCTACATCAACACATACACATTCATACAACACATTTCTGTGTTTGAGTGACTGGCTAACATCCTCTAACCCCCTAATAAGCTTTAGTCATGTCGTTAATACTGTTAGAGAGGCATTAAAACACTCTGATATGTTTGTCTCTCTTTATGTCTGCCTGTGTGTTTCTCTCTTTATGTCTGCCTGTGTGTGTGTGCGTGTGTGTGTGGGAGAGAGACCTGTCATTGGTTTAATATAGTACATGTCTGCTTCCCTGTGTTAGCCTGTGAACATAAACATTAAACCCTCATTAAAATACTGTTAATCCCTTCCCATGACATACAACCTGCCTTCAAACGCACACACATACAGTAGCTACATGAAAACATATGTCTGTTTTTAGGGAGGTGATTTGTCATTTAGGTGTCATTAGCTGTTGAAAGCTGTACTGTAAAACATTAGGACCTTTAGTTTGAAGGCTGTCAATCAAGTTTAAGAACCCTTTTAAAATAATTGCAAACACATTTTCATTTTTTGTCATTAAAGTGATATTTTTTAAGACAACGTATTGAGCAAAGTGAGTATAGTGAAACAAGTTAATCTATTTTGTGCATCACAGCAGAATACTTTGCGTACCCTACAAAAAAACGCTTTTTTTATTCAGAGAGAAGGGGAACTATTTGACATTATGTACCCACTTGTACCCTCTTATCATTTACACTTGTTAGCTTGAGATTAGTGAGTCTGTGAGCATTTTTTTAACTGGAATAGTTGTTTGTGGAACCACTGTCATTGAGTCTTGGTGGTGATGGTGGTGGATATGACACATACCTTTGTTGTGGGAGATCAGGGTTCGATTCCCACTGTGATACATCAACCAATGTGTCCCTGAGCAAGGCACTTAACCCCTAGTGGCTCCAGAGGCGTGTGACCTCTGACATATATAGCAATTGTAAGTTGCTTTGGATAAAAGTGTCAGCTAAAGGACATGTAATAAAAAAAAAAAAAAAAAAAAAGTCTATATGGATTCAATCTTGAAATTCATGCATTAAAAAATCTTTTGAGAACTTTTTGAGGAAAGCTCCTGTCCTTGAACATGGGCCCCACCTGAAAGTGGCCCTCTATGTACTTGTTTCACATAACACATGAATTGAAGTGGAAGCATCAGTTAGTGAAACAATCAAACTTTTTTTTTTTGGTTGGTTGCTGCCTCGGAGGAAAACAGAGAAATAGAAAACCATTTAACTGACTGCTTTTACAGATGTTGTTATACACTGTGGTTTATTTAACTTTTTGAAACACTGGTCTGCCCCAATTTTCCTGCTACTTTTGATACTCTACATATAAAACTATATTTTAAAAAATATCCGCGGACCTCAACAATGATCTCACCCAACTACTCAATTTGAGACCCCTTCAAACACCACTGAAAAACAAATTCAGAAAGCTGCCGCACCAAAGTTGGGTTCACCTTTATGCAGACATCATTTTGTACTGTTGATACAACACAGTCTAGTCAACTACATCTAGCTTTTTACAAACTGCAACTTCCATTCAGTACTTTTTCAAAAAATGGTTAAAGACCTTAAACTTTTATTAAAAGCAAGAACTGGTGTCCTTAATTTATTATTGTTCAGCATATTGTTCTGAAATACAATACTGTATACCATCAGATATGAAGTATTTTGTCCCTGCCCCTCATAAAATATAAAATGTGTATCTTTTACAATCACAATACAAGACTAGACAGCAATTACATTTTTTTCCCCCCAAGTCACCAAGGTTGTACAATAACCTAATTCACTCTGAATAATAATAATTTGTGAAGCCCGTGATAATGGTGCCAGCAATTTAAATGTCTGAACTCTTTTAAACAGTCTGTCAGTGTGTTGTATGTCCTCAGAAACATCCTGTTTCAACAAATATATTAAATTGCAGAATAAAGACCTTTAAAATGACGTTAATGTCCTTAAGCAACATTTGAATTATTTTTAACAAAATGAAGATATGTGGAAATGAATAGCAAAATGCCATGCCATGTCTCAGTTATCATGAATATCTGCAGAAATGCCAAACTAAAAAACAGGAACAGAGAAAGTGAAAAAGCATGTGTGAGAAGCACAATTTGACATCCACAGAGTGCTGTCTCTCTTTACGTTGGAAATAAACAGATGGAAAGTGAAAGAGAACAAATGAGAGAGGGGGAGGGCCAAAACTGCCATGCAGAGAGGCATATTTACCAGTGGTGTTTTTCAAAAAGACATTTCTCTCTGGGCAGCTATTTGGCTCCCGCCAGGCAGTTGTGACAGGGAAATACATTAGCCCTGATTTGGGTTGTTTTGGTTGTTTTGGAGATGCTGCAATTATGAGAGACAGGGGCTTGTGATCGAACAGGGTCAGCTTGATTCTTTCTCTTATTCAGCCAGCTGTCCTGTGCTTGTTTTCTCATACTCTTTTTCCACCTGTTTCACTGTCTTGCCTTCTACCTTACTCTCCTCTTTCATCTCTCTTGCTAAAGTAAAATTGTAGGACTTTTTCATGAATGAATTAGAGCTCTTTTAGAGCTCCTCCGAGATGTAATATGAAGAGGGTCAATTCCAAAATCCTACACTCTGTGCTACTTGAAATGTGTCAGATACAAAGTAATAACAAGAAATCATTCTGTAATGTCTTGCAAATTACATGAATCCCACTTAAATGCTAACCCACAACATGCATAACTTTTATTTGGAAGTAAACTGTTTTATGGTTTATGCGTGAGTGGACTCTCTAGCCGTTTCTCAATGTCAAGGATCCTTCCTTGGTAGGACTAGTCCTTCCAAGGAAGGATCCTTCAGAGGCTAGGCCAGAGTCCTCCGTAGCATTCGGAGAACTCGTACATTGGAACAGGCTACCAAGTGCACGTCATTGCGTGCCTGCGTCATGTAAAATGTTTCGCCTTCACTTCCGCGCTGCATTTCAAAACACTGGATAAAAATGGATGTGGAACTGTGAACTGTGCCGTGCATTTGTTTTGTTGAGATGAAGAAGGGGATTCAGCGTCAGTCTGCTTGCAGGAGGAGAATATGCTGTCGGCAACTTTACTCGCAACGTGCGAAGGTAGGTAACGTTACCAACACTGATAGGCTATAATGTAAGCAATAGTCATTTCTCTTATTTATCCCATGTCAACAAATTAAAAACTCGTGGGAGTTCATGTTTCTAGTTGTCATAGCTAACACTTACCGGTAAGGAGAATTGCATCAAGTAATCTTAATTCCATTAAGTTTCAGTTTATATTAGCTTGTAGTTTACTGCATACATGTAACATTAGCTCATTGTTTAGTAGCTTCTAGCTTTCAAACAAATGCGGTGCAAAATATAATCAGCAACTACAACAAGGTAAACGCTACCAGGTAGTGAGCTACCACAGGCAGTATGATATGCAGTAAACTGCAAGTGAGAAATAGTACTGTAAACACACAAGCTACAAGGCTACAGCCAACATATGAAAAGTCATAACAACACCATTGATAAACACCCACTAACAGTAAAGGTAGTTAACTACTGGACTAATCTAAAGCTTTCTAATGTTACCAGAACAGGTTAGATAACTACTGGACTAATCTAAAGCTTTCTCCTTCTGTCTGCAGTCTGGAAGCAACACCATCGTCTGCAGCTGAGTCTGATCGCCGCTTCATGTTGAATATACTTGTGTACAGTATATAGTAATGTTTGAATAAATGTTATAATACAGATGCACGTTTCGTTCATGTCTTTTTAGGGCTTGTATACCTAACTAGTTATATAATTATCCAGTCAGAAGTTTCCTGTGTCCAGCTCAGAATTTGATGGAAAAATAGACACTGAAAAACAGTTTACATTATATACACACACCCAAAAACTTAAAGACAGACAAACCAGTTAATTTAAAGCATTTATTTTATGAATGCCAATCTCTACTAGGCTATAGCAAATCTATTCAGCATCTCTTTGGCGTCGGTCTCCCTGCTCTCTTGTCTTTTGCTTTCCCTCTCCTCCTCCTCATCTCTCCCTTCTGGCTTTCCCATCCTCAGTGACCGCCTCAGTTTGTTCCTTAGAACCTGTTAAAGACAGTAAACACAACAAAAATATGTTAATCGTTATGAATGCTATAACGTAATGTTACGGAACGTTATACTTGTGACATGGGAAACTACTCGTACATTTTAGAACTCCTTTAACGTTGCTAGTGAAGTTAAAAAGGTGCAGAGTTACCTCCCATCCTGTAGTTACAACTGATAAACACACCATCTACATCTCTGCTAACGTTACGCATATACCTACAGTAACGGCATATAAAAAGAGATGAAAATGCCACCGGACATTAAACTTTACGAACACAAATGGCAAAAAGACAACCTAGCTAGCTAACAGCCTATAATGTTAAATGATAGGTCTGTTAGCTAAAGTTAGCTCGGGGTGTATCTACCTAATTACGATAGCAATTTGTACCAGCATTAAAGCGTTAAGCTTTACATTGATGTAACACATTAACGGTGATAACAAATGTACGGCAAACCCTAAAGATACTTACATTTAAATGATTATTTCGCCGTCAGCGATGCTGCTCAATCTCTCGCTTAGGTCCGCCATTTAATTTTTTTAAACGAGCCGGCAAAGCCGCGCATAGGATTGTGGGTGATCTGGGAGCGCGAAGGATACACATATGCATCCTTCGCTGTCTATGGGAAATTCTCTGAACGAAGGACTCAGTCCTTGGTGGAATTCGGAGGATCCTCGACATTGGAACGGTCCTTCGACGGACGTCGATGACGTAGCATCCTCCAAATTCTGGCTTCGGAGGATCCTTCCTTGACATTGAGAAACAGCTACAGGTTTCCGCAGCAGTACATATTATAACTAATTTGTGAAACAAGTTATATAAGACAGCATATCGTTACAAAGCGTCCCATGTGTTAAGTTCTCTAGCATTGCCTGACTTTTCTTGAAAATGACTTAAATTCCTTGACTTTCTTCCTTGTCTAAAAAACAAATTAATATTCTGGAAACAGCATGAGCAGCAAGAAGCCGGTTTCTTCTTCATACATCATCTCCCTCTGTTACTTTCTCCACTTCCCTTCAGTTCACTTTATGGCAAGACTTCACACTCTTATCTGGCAAAGGAAGGTCAAAAATCGTACTAGAATGAATTACAAAAGAAGAAAAGAAACCTCTACTTTTCTGGATTTTTTTGACAGCACACATATATTTTTGAATAATAACCACAAACAAAAATATAGTTAAATAGTATATTGTTTGGTAGATTTTATGGTTAAAATCAGGTAACTGCACAGGGGAGTAAAGAATGTGGAGAGACTTCCATTCGTTCCTCTGCTCACTCTCTCTCTTCCTCTCTCATACAGGATCTTTGTCTTTCCTCTGTCATATTTCTGGTTTTTTTAGCCTCAATTTTTTTGTCTAAATCACAGCACATATCCCCCTTTTCATGTATCACATACTTTAATACTGTCTGTTGCCCAGATTAATTTCTCTCTCTCTGCCTTCTCCAGGTTACTTGCTGTTCCTCTCATCCTTTTCGGTCTTCCTTTTCATCTCTTTTGGGAGTATTGCGCATTAGCATCTATTTATATTTATCACTTTCGAATAGATAGGCATGTGCTTTAACTTTATTTATTTTTTTACTAAAGATCTCAAACTAAAAGGTTGTTTTAAAGGTTTCTGCATGAAAACAGTGCAGCAAGAAAACCCTCACCAAACCCACCTAACTTTATTTTAAATTCTACTGTAGATAAGTTTCAAATATGTTTCAAATAAGTTAACAAATATGTCAGGCTGATCACTTTTGTGAAAATGATGTAAAATACATACACTAATATTTCTGTTAGATGGAATGGTGCAGCCATAACAATCATACAGTCTTGGGTTTGAATATTTCACTTAGTGTAAACATCCTATAACTTCAATGAAGAGCTGATACAAAATGCTCTGTATATGATACTATTAGACTGTGATTTTAACAGCCTTACTTAAGGGAGAAAAACAGGAACATTGTATTTTAGGGGTTAAAGAAAAGTATGAGACAACTAATCAACTCTCTCTCTCTCTCTCTCTCTCTCTCTCTCTCTCTCTCTCTCTCTCTCTCTCTCTCTCTCTCTCTCTCTCTCTGTCTGGAGGGCAGCCAGATGGTTATGGCCAATAAAGGGTGCTACAGGAGTACATAAGTGTGTGTATGTGTGTGAAAGAGAGTTCATGTGTGTCCATTTCAAAGGCTCTTCTCAAACAGACCTCTCCTTTTAATTCTGCTACCCAGCAGGACTCTCTCTCTCTCTCTCTCTCTCTCTCTCACTCTCACTCTCTCTCTCACACACACACACACACACACACACACACACATCCCCCTCTCTCCTATGAGGGGCTAATAGGGTGAAGTGAGTGTGTCTCCATATGAACAGTGGGCTCTCTTCAAGGCGACTGCGGCTCCGGGTACTAGGGGTCCTGTTGGTATTTGGCCTTTAATCAGCGACATCAGTGTGCTTCATAATCTGGGTCAGGACCCTGATTTGGGTCACAAGTAGATTACATGTGGTCTCAAAATTCTTTAGGAAACACAAACCACTTCTGCTGCAGCTGAACAAGACTGGTTGGTCACTGCATGGGTGTGATTCTGAAGACCACACAGGTGTATAGATACTTTTTATATCTTTCAGTTTCTACAGTGTTACTGCATCTCAATAAACAGCATCCTGCTTCTTTACCAACTGCCTTATTATAATGAAGACAAACATATAACTCCTACAGGAACAGCTTATGGTGTATTCTTCTAGTGTTTATTTATCCAAGTGTGAAGAATCTTTTCTGAAAATATATACATATAATATAATAATATAGTCAACAACTAAAATTAGGCTACATTTGCATTTTAAGCAAA
Source organism: Gymnocephalus cernua (assembly GCA_023631565.1). Classification (NCBI taxonomy): domain Eukaryota; kingdom Metazoa; phylum Chordata; class Actinopteri; order Perciformes; family Percidae; genus Gymnocephalus; species Gymnocephalus cernua. The sequence continues at coordinate 32,790,539 of CM042432.1, read as the reverse complement.
ACGATAGTCCTCATGGTTAAGTATGACTTGCTATTCTTCTTCTAGCTATTGAGGTTGGCAGATATTTAGGAGCAACATAGATTGTGTTAGCTGTGTGTAGAAAGAGAGTGCTATTTTCTTCAGTTTTGTGAATACAATTATGATTTAATAGTGTCAAAGTGTGTGAAACATAAGATGGCTGTTTGTTTCCTGCCCACTGTCAACATTGGTTTCTTTTAACTACAATCTTTCCCTGTAGTTACAGTAGTTACCTACAGTATAACCTAGTCTGGCTCTGACAGATGTCCCTCCCCTTCCGCTATCTCGGCTATCTACTTTGCAAGGACACGTTGTGATTGGTTTGAAGAAATACAAACAAGGAAAGCGTTTCCCCCCCTATCCCAGAGTAGATAAGCAGTGTAGGTCTCGAAATGCGAGACCACCTGTAACCTAATCAAACCATAACCTATTGCTGGTTATTCATAAAATGCTCGTATCAATTATTTTATATTTGTTTTCATTCATCACAGTTTTGGAAGACCGCGAGAAACAATGTCATTGTGTCAATAGACACCAAATAAGAAAATGCTCATTCTTGTTAAGCAAGTCAGTGACAAAAATACAATATGTATTTTGTTGTTTATGTTAGAGGACTTATTGGCCTGAAACATTCAAGTGGACTGATGTTCATAAACTGGAATGGTGGGTTCAAAAGCTTGAAAAAGAAGGCAAGCGGGACGTTTCATTTAGCGTTTACTTGATTTCTCCTGTAGGTTACAATTGCATATGTGTTATAAGTATATAAACAAGAAGGCCTGAAAATAGGGATGCACCGATCCACATTTTTTCACTTCCGATCCGATCCCGATACCTGAATTTGGATATCGGCCGATACCGATACTATTCCGATACCAGAGCTGTGTTTGCTTTAATATTGTTATTATCATTATTGTTGATTTTATATGATGCTGAAATAAACTCCTCTCAACGGGCAAGTATGATATGGACGTACGTATGCATGTATGTCCCAAAAGGCAACTTGAGGCAAGTATAAGGTCAGAAAAGGAAGTCAGAAAAACAGGAAAAATCTCATTCTGAAAACAGATATCCAACTGTAAGGGTTTCAAATTGATTGTCATGTCAATATTTATTACATTCCCAAAATGTCAAATACTTGAGTCTTGAAATATAAGAAAAGTGCAAGTGTAAAAATCTCTCTCTCACACACACACACACACACACACACACACACACACACACACACTATCAATAAAACAGTGTGAACAGCGCAAATCAAGCACACTGGCTCTTGTAGCATCAACAAATCAACGTTTTAAAATGTCAAATATCTGAAATATAAGAGAAGTGCAATAACTGTAAACATCTTACACACACACACTTAGATATACACACACACACACACACACACACACACACACACACACACACACACACACACACCTCTGTTTTCACGGCTGCGCAGCGGCTGCTCTGAAACAGCGGCCGCCGGGAGACGATCCGCGGTCTCTGGAGGACGTAACAACGGGGAAATGAAACGCCACACGCCAGCGACAACGACCGGGACAGACGTTTGTGAAAGTCCTGTTTTGTTTTTGCATTTTGCCGTCTTGCTCTGCGGTGTTTCCACTGTGAAGTATTTCCAAACAGCGGACACACAGGATAGCATCGAGCTAGCCACAATGCTGCTCATGCTACTATCCTGCTAGCTGGCTGCAAACTGCGGAATGGACTTCCTGAGCGGGGGCGTGTCTCATAACTCTGTGTCTCATTGAGCCGCGCCTCCGTTCCGGAAATCTATTCCACAGTTTGCAGCCAGCCAGCCAACCAGCAGACCAGCCGTCAGGAATCACTTTTGGAGCCATTTCAGCAGACAACGTTAAAGTGCAGACATGGCTCGTGGTATCGGAAATCTCCGCAGGTTGGATCGGGAAAATCCGATACCTAAATTTCGCTGGTATCGGTCCCGATACCGATACTGGATCGGATCGGCCCCATCCCTACCTGAAAATCTAATAATTTTCTAATTTTGAAAATGTATGCTCTGCATTATGGTTTACATTGATTTGTGGTGTCTTGTAAGCTCTTATTTGTACAATGTCAAATTCAAAACCCCCAAACCAAAACACAAGAAACCGTATAATGGACTACAGTACACACCTGTGTAACGGACACTTGAAACAACAATTACTAATATGATGATCGCCGGCGGTAATTGCTACATCTCTGCTCATGTGGAAACAAATGAGTTGTTTAGTGAGGGAGACCTTTCTGATCCCAGTGTCACCTGACGAGATCTACCCATAATCCCTAAGCCAAAGGCCAACCAGGAAGGTGAAGTCAACGTTTCTCTGCTATACAAAAGATCTCGCTGACACACACACATGTACACACACACACACACACACACACACACACACACACACACACACACACACACACACACACACACACACACACACACACACACACACACACACACACACACACACACATGTAGACACATGAGCACACAGCAGCTGTTTAAACTCTCGACACTGAGACTGCACGGTGCTGCAAACATGGATGGAAACAAGTAAACAAATAAGCCTCAGTAAACAATACAACACATTGGTAAACAGCCTAACAGCAGCTACATGTACTAAATCAACTATTGTCAATAGTGTTTTTGTAGCCCACTTAACATGGAGGCTAAATTACAGTAATCTGACATTTTTAAAATAGGAGTTTTAACTACAATGTTGGAGGGAAAATTGACCCAAATAACATTTTTTTCACTTTTTGCTTAGATTTAGAGACATGTGCTGCAGAGACTTCTGCCAATGCCTCAATACAACAGAGCTGACGGTCCATTTAAAAAAGTAACAACTTTCTATGAAAACAATGTACTGGTTACTCAAAATCATTCTCTACGTTCAGCAGAAAAGAGTTCTCAATGAGAACTATTGTTCACCCACTGATGTGGTATTCAGGATATCATAAGTGGAAAGTTGTGCTCCCAAGGTAGTTACTTTTGTAATCGATGTATTGTCTATTTCTCGTTACAAACATGCTGTTGAAATGTGAAAACATCAAATGTGTAACTAAAAGGGAAGAAAGCTAGTTTTGTTAGAACTTTTAAACATTTCTGAAATGTTCTGCTAAACAAAAGTGAATCAGCGTTTGACATTTTCAATGCAGCTTATAAAGACAGGTGGATGGAGATGTGCCTAATGTTTCTTAAACTGGTTCAGATGCCAATATGCTCTCTAAGGCTGCTGACACACCGGGCCGATTATCAGCTGTCGGACAGTCTGGCGAGGTCAGTGACTCAAGTCTGTTCGGTGTGTTCCGTACCGTCGTCCGGCGGAGGAGCTGTCGACCTTCATTTTGGCCAACCTCACATGTTCAGTTCGAGACAAGTCTGTTCGGACTAAGCCAGAAATGGCGAGCAGGTAGCATCTCAAAATCTGATGAAAATTTTTAATTAAATGTTTAGATTCAGCAACTGCATGGCCTATTTCTCGCTTAAAATGTTTTCAGAAACATGTTTCGGTGAACGATTTTAGTAGAATATGAGATTGTATTCTGAATGAGCTGCCATTGAAAATCCAAAATCTGGAAGCAGCAGGAAGACCCACGTGATGCGTTCATCCAATCAGCTGCAGGTTTTCATTTTTTTGGGCAACAATACAGAGTAGCGCTGCCTGCTGTTATGGAGACGTGTTATGTCTCCATAACCGTGTCGCTTCGGTGTGCCTCGGGGAGCCGACTGATCAGTCCAACTGCCTTTTCTGCCAACGGTCGGCCTTCTGGTTAGTGTGTCTTCACCTTAAGGAACATAAGTCAGAATTAAATGAGCCACTGTCTTGTAAAAACATTTAAAGTGTATGTGTGCGTGTGTGCACGCGCTCTATCTGTCTGGTTTCATCTTTCCACCCCTCCTCTCTCTCTCTCTCTCTCTCTCTCTCTCTCTTTCTCTCTCTCTCTCTCTCAGGATTAAACTTGTTTGTCAATTATCACTCCATCTTGCCTCTAGCACTCAGCACAGCTAATTGAATCATTAAACAATCGCTACTCCTCAGGGAGTGTGTGTGTGTGTGTGTGTGTGTGTGTGTGTGTGTGTGTGAGTGTGTGAGTGTGTGAGTGAGAATGGTGAGTGTGTGTGTGGGGGGGGGGGGGCAAAGGGGGAGTTGTTTGCAAACACGATGATGCCCTCGGGTGCTTGCAATGCACTTGTCAGATATGTTTATTAATTTATGATGCATATACACACACACACACACACACACACACACACACACACACACACACACACACACACACACACAGATGGGTCCTGGCAGTGGCTGGTAGCACCATGTGTTAGTCACGGCTGGGGGCCTCTCCTGTTCTCACACTGGCAACTGGTCGGCTTATACTGGTGTGTGTGTGTGTGTGTGTGTGTGTGTGTGTGTGTGTGTGTGTGTGTGTGTGTGTGTGTGTGTGTGTGTGTGTGTGTGTGTGTGTGTGTGTGTGTGTGTGTGTGTGTGTGTGTGTGTGTGTGTGTGTGTGCGTGCGTGCGCTCTTTTTTGTATGCAATCGCACCACCTCTAAACTTTGCTTGGTCTGGACACGCAGTCATATATAATAGGAATACTCAAACAGAATTATTACTGAAAATGGAGCATTCAAAACTCTGTTAAATATATTTTTGTAAACATGTCTGCTGATTAAAATACGCAGCAGCTCCACAGAGGAGATGTATGTTTGTTCTTTAGCCCTGCAGATAGAAGAAGTTGGATGAACTTTAACCTTTACTGTTATAGTTTCCACAGGGCCCGTCTGGTCCTGGACATGTGAGAGTTACCCATCCATCCAGGCTAATGCTATCATTGATTACAGCTGATCTAAAGTATATCAAGTAGACTGGTATTACCTTTTCCGAGGTGAAGTAAGGACCCATTATATGATTGCTGTCATCACTGATTGTGATTGTCTCAACCCATCATTACCCATAAGCCTCATCAACTCTCGACCGACCACTCAATCAGAACTGCTTGCTCGATCCACTCTTCAGCAGTGGTTTCACATGGTCCTTATCCCGATACTCTGCCACTGATAAAGAAATAATGACCGTGGACCTTCTCTGGCTCACTCTTGTGTAGTGTTAAAATTCTATTAGCCATGGCTATTACACAAATGCTCGGCACATTGATGTAAGATTTTCCAATCGGAAAGGTTTTGTTTGTCATTTTTCCTCAAAAATACACAGAAGCTCAAAATAATTTGATGAGACGATATATAGGCCAATATTGATAACATGGAATGAAATATTCTAGTGTCACATAGCATTCATTTTGGTAGCTTTTCCTTTTACTCGATTTTTCAAGGTGTTTGTGTTGAGTTTTGCTTAATCACATTTAATTAGACCATCTTTAAATGTCTAATAGCAAATCTAGTTTGTCTGAATTTTTACCACTGCTACCCTCCAGTATATGATTGTATGGCAGGACAATGTGCTTTAAAATAGCACATTTGTTTTGCATCTCTTGGTGCCCAGTGTAAAATCAAATGTTTCATTTCTGTCAAATTTCCTTTCCATTTCTATTATTTTCTATTGCACGACAAGATAATGATTAACCTGAAGAGAGGTCCATGCTTTATGTCTACTCGGATGGATTTCCCTCTTTCTAGTGAGACTTTTGTTATTCTTTATTCCTATATTTCTTTTGTCCTTTAGGCTACATGTAAGACTATTGAAGGTGCCGACCAACTGAATGTTGGCTCAGATTGAAAATAATTTTTGATCGCATAAATAAATAATAATTTTAATAATAAAAATATATCAATCTAACCTTGAAGCTCAATACTAAATATGGATGTAGTTTCACCTTCCTGCGATCACGTATGTGTGATAGGAAGCTTCCTAGCGTGAGAGAGAAATCCAGAAGGAAGCAGGATGGAAGCAGAGTGACACGAAAATTACGGGGGCGACAGAAATTCAGGGAGAAAAGGAGAAGCAGGCCTCCCCCAACCCCATCTTGTGACCAATTCGTCACTGCGACAACCATCACCCCACCTTATACTGGGATGTCCTGTAGTTATGTTCTTCAATTATGTCTCCCTCTTTAATGTCGCGGCTGCACATCCATATTTAGTCAACCGCTGCAATTTTAGCTGCCTCGTTGAAATGCAACCGTCTCACCCTGGAATCAAAGGACAGATAGAGCTTCCTCAGGCAGAGAGAGAGAGAGAGAGAGAGAGAGAGAGAGAGAGAGAGAGAGAGAGAGAGAGAGAGAGAGAGAGAGAGAGAGAGAGAGAGAGAGAGAGAGAGAGAGAGAGAGAGAGAGAGAGAGAGAGAGAGATTTACATTTTTTTATATTCTTTCAGGCTACATCTGCAATTTGAGCCACAACAGGGAGATTTTGAGCATGCCAAGCAACTTTCAAGGAAAATGGTAGGTATGGCAATTTATCCACTCTATGTGAGATATTTTATTTTTGTCTACACTATAACCCCTGAAAATATGTATTATTAGAAATGGACCCAGGGAATGAACAAGAGAATGAAATCTGCTGCAACAATTATGTGTAAAGTGTAAAGAGAAGGTTGAAAAGGCCGGGCGTGAATTAAAGCTTCCCTATCGTTGATCTTTTATCATAAGCTTTCTAGTAAAGTTGTGCTTTAGGAAGAGGATACATGTACAGTTTGTGCACATACACAGAGAGAAGGGGATTTACAGCCTAATGTGTAAGAGTCAGGGGAGGTGGATGAAATAAACATGCCTGATATTGACTCAGTGCATTTCTTACCATCACACGTTATGAGTCAATCTTAGTCCTGAGGTGGGATTGATGGGTTGTTAAGGCTTAAGACCATCCTTTAAAAGGAATCGTGACATACTGCTGCTCCAGCAAATATTGACTTATGACTTATATCTAACATCTATTTTTATAAACTAAATATTTGGTGGCTTATGGTACAAAGATAGGATTTGTGGGTCTAATTCATCCTTGAAGCATTTGTTGAACTTACGTTGCATGTTTACTTCACCTGCTGCAATGTCACTTTGTTTCTTTTAGCACTGAACTGACACTGGACCATTCACATCATAGAAAAATCTTACCTGTATTTGGCTGCAGTGGGTAATAACACACACTGTGATGAAATTCCGGAATATAAAAGATGACATCCATAATCCTTTTACCACAGGAATAGTTTTCATTTGTTCAATAATTAGACCGCATGGTTCAGGATAAATGAATGTATTGCAAAATAATTGGGTGTTTATTGAATGAAACAGTTATCAGTCCAGAACAGTTGCATCATGCGCCAACACAAAGATAAAGCCCAAACTGTGATGAAGACTCCACACTGAGTCTTTGTAAGAGTGCAAACCAGATGTCTGCAATTTATATGACATTTTTCTTCTCTATAACACAAGATTAGTCTCTATTTGAGGTGCATTGAATAGGTTGTTTTTAAAGACTTGATTTTTGAAAATTCAATTCTGACCCACAAAGTCTACCAATAAATTAATAACTTCAGTAAGGCCTACTCCACATGTACACAGGTATTTCTTAAAATGGAGCTTTTTCTGTGAGGTTTGGCTTTTTGTCCGCACACAAACTGCTTTTTAAGTCACTGAAAACTGATCTTTTGGAAAACTCCGGCCAGGATGAAGCTGTTCAGAAACCCATGAGTTTTTGGCTTGTAACATCAGAGTGTACGGACTGGAGCGATTGATGCAGCATTGCAGCCAGGTAGCTTTCAGGTAATAGCTTTTTTCAGACTTCTGATTGGCCAACACAGCTTAAGGGTTAGGGCCAAATCTCTGCCTGTTGGTTTGGCATGCTCTGGACAGCACTTTCAATGTGTTTTTGCGTTTTTTATTAGGAAAGAGATCGTTTTGAAACAGTGCTTGTGCAGAATTACAATGGAGGGAAAACCTTGTTTTAAAAAATACTTGTGTATGTGTGGACTAGGCCTAACTGTACATATTCTTTGCTTGTGTGTCTCAGAAATATCATGGCGCAGGTGTCTTCTCTCTCTCTCTCTCTCTCTCTCTCTCTCTCTCTCTCTATCTCTCTCTCTCTCTCTCTCTTTCTCTCTTTCTCACATAGCCACACAAACACGTGGAGGTGGCCATGGGCCAAGAGAGGTGTGTAAGAAATGTGTTGCATGCTAGAAGGTAGTCCTCACAGGTGTGATAGGATGACCTTTTAAACACACACACACACACACACACACACACACACACACACACACACACACACACACACACACACACACACACACACACACACACACACACACACACACACACACACACACACACACACACACATATACACACACACACACACACACACACACACACAAAGATTGACTAAATGGGAGAGATAAAAAGAGCGAGAGTACATACCATAGAGGCCCAGTGCCAGAAAATCCATTTATCTTATCCGGTGAACATGTGCGTGTCTTCTTAGTGTTTGTCAGATTTTGATATCCTTTGATTTACTGTTTGACACATCATGTTCTCAGAAATTGGCCTGAGATTAATCAAATGATCATGTTCGAGAGGACAGGGTGCTTTGATTTACCATTAATAACTACAGTGTGTTTACTATAGCCTACTATATTAAACTTCTGTTCACTTCTACTTTGCCTCTACTTCATTTAGTAGAATATAGGCAATATAAATGCTAGGTTATGATGATGATTGAAATGAAATAATTGTTTTGTTGATAATTATGCATCAAATTGGAGCTAAAAAGGAAAATGTAATCAAAATAATGTGATAAAGATGTAATGATTTAGGGTAATGATTTGATTGGGTAAATCTCACAGATCAAATACATCAAGATCAAAACAGATTTTCAAACTACCTCGGTAGGTGGTTTGAGACACATACTAGCCAGATCTCACAAAGGTAAATTCCATCTCTCCAAGATGTACACAGTGTCTTTACACCTAACTACGTCAGTAAGGACTCTGTGGAAAAAGTCTCTCTGTACCCAGTCATAATGGCAGCTGAAGTTACTGTACACTGAAGTTACACTGAAACTAGCCGTCATGATCTTTAAAAGGGAGCGACGTGAACAAATATGATTCAGTAATGTGTTTGTGTCAGGTCATGGATAGTTGTTAGCTAGACAGCTAAGATGTTACTGTTGTGACTAAACTGTTAAAGTGCAGTTACCTAACAGCTACAGGTACATTACCACCACCCTCTTGTGTATTAAATCCCATCTAGATTTTATCTGGATACGAGACACTTGAAACTGCAAGTGTAAATGGAGCCTTAGATACCATGAGCTACCCCATCATGGTAACCTGCTCTATTTTTCGCAGAGTCACTTCATGATCAGTCACCGTGCCAAAATCAGAGTGAGAATCAGGCTGACCTCTTTTTCCACTTACTTCATGTCAAGCCTTAGAGTATAATCCCTACATTTTGGCCAGGAAAGTCATATATTGTTACATTAATACTCAAAAATGGAATCAGCTGGCATGTGAGTGGACCTACACTTGTTTTGACACAATTTCAATCCAGACTGATAAACAAGTAAATCACTTACTTTCATTAGTTTTTTTAATTTGTATTCTCTTGCATTGCATTTATTACATAGTTGATAGTGTAGAGATGGACATATTGTAAACCATGGGGAGTGTTAGAGTCAAGGTGGTAAGCGAGCATCTGGAAAGCATACCTCCTATGGAGAGATTGTAGGCTAACAAGCATCACCCCCCTTTAGCATCCCATTGACTCCCGTTCATTTTGGCGTCACTTTGACAGTGAATAACTTAACATCTGAAGCGTTTATAGACTATTTGCCCATTGTTTATTTCTAAAGAAACACGACAATGTATAAAAGGCTCCAATACCCTGTATCTCACGTTATGGCTCTGTAGCAGACGTTTTTATAAAAATACGATAACTACGCGACTTTCTGTCGCATAGTAGAGAAATTACCGTATAGTCAGGAGAAGCTTGCATTGAGATTTCTCTTGGCACAGCTACCAGAAGACTTACAACTTTCAGACAGGAAACCCCATCTCACGTCACATCTACGTTGTCAAGCTCAGTTTGAGGCTGCGCAGCACGCTCAGCCATCACCGGAAAAGTGACTTCACTGGTCTCCGTCGTAATATATGGCGTAGCTGTGTCCATTCTTTTACTGTCTGTGGTTAGAGTCCCTGACTGGAGGTGAACCAGGGATAAACAATTCGGCTATCAGGACACCCCAATGATACCCGTTTTATTTCTCTTTTGCTGTTGTTGTTGGTTTTATTTTTCAGATAAGAGCTTCATCTGAGACACATAACGACAATAATTTACTCCAACTGGTATAAAATCCTGGGCAAATATTTGTACCTTTTCAATTTAGATGATAAAAAGTCACTTGACAGCTGGATGCAAAGTAACAACTTATAAAGCCCCACACCTGCTGTGTTAGTTTGGGCGCGGGGTTGGAAACTGACATTACCACAACTTAGATGCTGGTAATTCTCCCGCCAGCTATTTTGGCAGGAAGCCAGTCTGTTTTCAGTCAGTCTGATCTATTGTCAAACTACTCTGACAAAATATGTGGTTCTGAACCAACTTGCTGCTGCGGCCAGTTGACAAAAGCAGTTATCATTAAAACATTTTCTGTTCAGTCATATCCATAATAACTTTGATATCATCAGATCAAAGTAATGAGATTAACTTGAACCACAGTGGTTACTTCAGAAGACAGTCAGACAATCACATAACCTGCTTTTACAGATTGTCGGCCTGATATCAAAGGGAGTTATGTAAAAACATGTTACGATGTTTGGAAGTGAACACGCACAGAGGAAGCTGATTAATTGGTTTGCTGGCGTGCTGGAGAAAGACAGCGCAGCAAACCTCCGTGTTCCCTTCCTCTATGCAGCACCTGGGTCTCAAATATCAGACCTGTTTCACCTGGAAGTGCAGAGAGAGAAAACAAACAGTGTGTGGGTGTGTGTTTGTGAAAGAGACTTTTAGAAATGCCCTAGTAGATGCAGTGTCTCATTTTTGGCAGATTTTTACTTAAAGCATTGTCAGATGCACGTACAAAAAAGGGAATTAATTTGCCCCTCTTGTTCTTCTTTAATGGAAATGCCACCAAATATCCACAGTATAACCCATAACCCACTTTACACGAGTTCCAGTGAAGATAAAACTCTGATAAACTCCGTAAAGTACTTCTTGGAACAGGCCCCAGCATCTCAATATCTCTTTGTATCTCTTATCTCAATATTGAGAGAGATTCAGATTAGAGCTGGTAAACGTTTTAGTTTGTATCAAGATGTTTATAAGTAGTAGCCCGGCTCCGTGCTCCTACGTACTTCCGCTCAATTTTCATTTTCCTTCAGTACACCTTCTGGGTTTGTGGTATATTCTTGGGTTTTCTCCAGCCAAATCTTTGGCGGTTCAATCAGCAAACAGAGGGAGTGGCTGAGAACGATGACGTTGAGGTTGTGCGCTAGAGTTGCAGTTCCGTAATGGCGGCGGAGAAAGATGCGAGCCATTCGGTTCATTGCAGCAACGCTGCCGAATATCCAGAAGTTAAAGCCCGAGCAAGAACAATCTTTGCTGAGTTTCATTGGTGGCCATGATGTTGATGATGTTGGCCCTTCTCCCCATGGGGTTCGGGAAAAGTTAGATTTTCCAGCTCGCTCTACTAGTGGTGAAAGAGTTAGCTAAGGCGAACGCTAACGATGCTAAGCTGACGTCATGACCAAACGTTAGCGATTGGTTATGGCAGACCCAGAGCGGCTCTGGGCAGATCCAATAGTTTTAAACTTCAACAGACTACCCACCTTCAAGGAAGTTAACACTTGTCAATGGAGAGTGGCCAGACTCTGTACAAATGAAATGTACGAGAGTCTGGTAGGACCAGGCTATATAAGTAGCAGATCTATAAGAGGACTTAGTCTCTTTTGAAATTTGTATAATTATATTTTTTTGGGCATTATAGGCCTTTATTATGCAGGACAGCTGAAGATGTGAAAGGGGAGAGAGAGGGGCAATGACATGCAGCAAAGGGCCGCAGGTCGAAGATGAACCTGTGGCCACTGCAACAAAGACTGAGCCTTTGTACATGGGGCGAACGCTCTACCAGGTGAGCTATCCAGGCGCCCCAGGAGTTAGTCTCTTATCTAACATTTTCAGTAGCATGTGGAAATGTAGTTTAAGTATTCAAGTCGAGTAGCTTTGGCATTTGACTATTCAATCTCACGACAAAGTCCACTCAGTAGCCGTTCTGGTGCTTTCGATCGAATCGCATGATCTTCCTCTGCAGATGGAATTCCAAGTTTTGTAATTGTACATTTTCTAAGCACTTTAAGGACTTCTTGTTGACAGATTATCAGACGGCCTTGACTTCATTTAGCCAGATGTTGTGGTTATGTTGGGCAATATCTTGTTGGGGTGGGGAGTTACTTTGGTTTGTTTTGAACTAACCCATTATTAGCGAGTGACGCATTTGTCGCACGAATTCAGATTTTTTCAGATTAAACGGAAGCTGCAGTAGCCAGGAGCATTAATGCTTTTCATACTGATCAAAGAAATATGCTAAATTAAAATGTATGCATTCCATAGATTGACTTAGTGTGTCAATCTCACCCTTTCTTGTTAGTAGGTAACTCGCTTCTCCGTTCTTAATCCTGCCTACTAAGAACCAAGCACACAATGAACACAACACCAGACCTGTTTGAATGGCTGAACAAATCCAAGACTAGTTCCAGTCTTCTTTTCCATTACTAGCTTAAAGTAAATAACTTTTAATCTTAGTCGTTCCAATTGTTTGTCCATTTGCTCCATCAATTACACGGAAATTCTTTACTTCAATGTGAAAATCAACACATTTACATTTACATTTTGTTATTCATGTCATTTGACACTAACCTAAATATAAACAACTATGATTTCTTTAGCTTCACTATAGCTCAACCTTTTCCACTGGTAGCCTAGATATAACCGCTTTGGGAGTAGCTTCTCAATCACTAAGCACAATACAATCAGAATCTAAAAAAACTCCAATGGTGTAGTCAGAGAGAATATTTTTATGCTTAGTACCTGATCACTGCAAACACCTGATGTTTGAGTATGATGTTTGAAAAACAAATTAAAATACATATAGCAGGCCTGCCAGATCCTGCAGTGTAAGTGGCCTATCAGGCCTGTACATCTGACCGGCTGTACAACAGAAAGACTGGGGTTTACACAAGACGTCAGTCAAAAGCATGAGTACACACACTAATGCAGTACATACAAGCATGTCCTCTTGCAGGTGGTGTTGAAGACCGCGGTGGTTATTGCCCAAGAGGGAGGGGTTTGGCTCTGTGACTGACAGGCCATTAGTTATCAGGGTTTAGTCAAACGTCTTGTTGACTGACGTCAGAGTGAAGAAACGCACCTTGTACTAAATATAACACACACACACACACACACACACACACACACACACACACACACACACACACACACACACACACACACACACACACACACACACACACACACACACACACAAATGACACATTTTGCATGCTAAAGCAAGTCCATACTTTACAAACATGAACTTTGACATTTAGCAAACACCGTACATCAGACACACAGAAGAGCACATGGCATACAGAAACTGCTCTCTACCAGGTTTTATGAGATGAACGTTTTACTAGGAATGCTTATTTACAATAAAGAAACAAGATCAAACTTCATTAATAGAATATTTATATCCGGCGCATCACACTCATCAATGCATGAGAACAGGTTGCACTCATACATACTGTGGAAAACACAATTTTATTTTATTATTTTTTTTTTTATTTAGTATAGCGCACAGTGACATGAATCAAGGTTTCAGCTGTGAATGTTTTTTGGGTAAATATTGTGTACAAGGTCTCTGAGATATTGTGAAATTAAATGAATCAATCCATGTCAATCATTCCGAAAAATCTTGACGTCTCTCCTTCAAACAAAAAGTAATCTGAAGGTGCATTTTAAGGTGCTTTGTCAAATTACTTTTTCTGACAGCATCGTTGAATCATTTTTAATTTCAGCTATATTCACTCTTTAACAAACTCTTGAAATTTGCAATTCTAAAGAGAGATGGAAGGCTTGAAACGCTGTGACTTAGAGCCTTTTTCCTTTTCTTTTGTACCTATAAACACAAAAATAAAGCAAATAGTTGCTGCTGTGAATGATCACTTAAATCAAATAGGACTGCTCGAGTACAGAGGTAATCTGAACAGCAGAAAAAGAAAGGCAGGTTGTCTGGGTCCAGTCTCATCGTAACTTTTGATTAAACATATATATATATATATATATATATATATATATATATATATATATATATATATATATATATATATATATATAGAAAGAGAGAGAGAGAGAGTTAAATCCCAAATTCAGGTGATTTTAGATACTCGGTTTACTCTTTTTTTATTCTAAACACCTAAATATGCCATTTACTATTGAGTTTCATTCACTAAGGTTAGCGTTTCTAGTGAGGTGACACAAGGTAAAGACCAAAGAGTTGAATATCTCTGTGAATCTACATTGCAGATACAGATTTGAATTTTGCTATATAGTATTTTACAAATAAATAAGAAAAAATATTACCAAAATAAGAACCTCTACTGTCTGAAAACACATGGATACCATACAATGTAGGTCAGAACAGCTGGCCATGTAATTTTCTATCAACAGTGGCAAGCTGTCATGCTGCGACAGAATACACCCCCGTGTTATTGTCCAGCCTCAGGATGAGCCCTTGCTCATCCTGGCTACCTTGACTTCTTCTCTTGTCCAGGCCATAGGCCGTCTTCTTCTGCGGTCTTGCAGCTGTCACAATGGAGAAACTGTTTGTTGAGGGAGAAAAATACCCTGAACTCTAAGACTTCTCCTCATATTAAAACAGCCGGGGAGATTTACCTCTCTGTGTGATTCACATGAAATTACACAAAACAGTATTTCATCTTTTTATTTTCTGCTACCATTATGCTACTGGGTAGTTTTGTTGAAGTGTAGCAACACAACTAGTCCAATGTATGCAGAGTGTGTCATATGACCTGTGTTTTGGACTCTACACTGCATCTTACATTGTGCATTAAGCCGCGGGTATACTCGCACTCGACACCATGCGCAGGCTGGCGTAAATGGCACATTCCCTACGAGCACGGAGACGTTTATGCTCAACGCATTGTTCGTTGCAATACTCTCTGAAATACCAGAGGGAGTACAGAGAAAGTAATCTGTGAATGAGCAAGAAATAGTAGATAAGACGGAACCGGAAGTTAAGGAAAGCAGGCTGCCTGGCAACAGTAGTAATCACAACCATGTTAAAACACTGACGTACCGCGAAACATTACATTTATCTACTCTAATCATTAACGTGACTGTTGTTTATCTTCAAATTGAAATGACTGTCTGCCTGTAACACTGTGAAGAACACTCTTTACATGAGGCCATTTTTTAGCTTTGATAAAACAATGTTTTTTAAAACGATGTTTTTCCTACACTCTAGCAAAATGTTTCTTCTTTTCCCAGTGTGGTGTCTCTCTCTAAACACATATTTAAGGCTGTGCGTTGCGACAGCTTGCAGGGCCTTCGCGCTGGAAACGACAGCCGCGGTGACGTAAATTTATAACGCGCGCCCCTCACACCGGGAACACCGCGGCTACCATAAACCAAGGTGTGGTACATACCGCACTACTTTACAGGCTAAAACTGGAACAGGAACTGCACTTCCTGTGTTTCATTAAGTAAAAACACCAATAGAATCACGTTTATCTTTAATTTTAAGACAACCGTTTTTCAAATGGTTAAACGCAATGTGAAAGGGTTTGATCGTAGTGACAAACCCACAGAGAATTATCTGCAGTTCCCCTCAGCTCCTCAAAAGGGTTCAATGTCTTTCAGCTGATTGTTTTGGTTTTGCAGCCCCAAACTTTACTGTTTTGATTGACAGCTCTCATCAGAAGACAGACACCGAGAAAGTTAGCAACTAGCATGTCGTGAGGCATCGACAGATATTTCCCTTAGGAGTTGGTCGAGAGCTAAATAATGCTAAAAGGAGAGTGAATATTGGACATAAATTTGTCAGCTGGCCAGAAACACGACTCCAAATGAATTATAATGTTGTTTGATGTGTACATAGGCAGTTAAAGTTGTTAACTTTCTTAAGTGATAATATGTCAATGTTTTCAACTTGTTTTGGTGCCCCCAATTGGTAAAAATCAATTAATGCAGCTTTAAAGCAACACCAAAGCACTTTTCCTCTTCGGTCCCCCTACAGGTTGGAAGCGGAATTGTCCATTACCGCTGTCGTATGTCTCATTCGAACTACAGATCCGCTACCCGATCTGGCAAACTTGCATAGTGCGGTTATAGCCGGTAGAGAGCCGCAAGGCGAATGCAGAAGTGCCGTTCACCGTGTTACGAGTTGATGAACCACTGAAACAATTTTGGAAACATTATTTTAAGGTACGAAAGAATCGTTGGTGTTTCTTTAAGGCAAAGAAAAAAACAAACACATATAGAGCAAACTGCAGAGGAAAAGATAAAAAAGCTGCTACATTGGGCCCCATGTTTGACATTTTTTAAACAAAACTGGAAAAAAAATCCCTCCCATCCATTTAATTTAATATCTGGCCCGGAGCCCGACTGTATTGATACAAAGTTGTCTTTTATGTTAGCAGTTGACGTTAGCATGATGAACAAGATACAGACACAATGACAACACAGTGAACACAGCGCAGCAGCGGAACACTGCGACTGAATGGTGTAGCTGTGACAAAGAACTCAACACACAAATGTTTGCTGCCAGATAGCAGAAAAATAAATGACTTAAGATGATAATGAATGTGACACAGAGATAGTTTATTTGTTTTACCCACACACGTATACACTATCTCCCTCTCGCAGACTCACAAACATGAATGAAACACACTTGATGAAAATTAAACGAAGATAAATGCATACTCACTACAGTCAATTAATAGCATTGCTTGAAATCCGTCATGCAATTACCAAACGCAAAATCACTGCCCTTTAAAGATACGGTAATGGTGACTACTAGCTTTTTCTAACAACAGATAGCAGCGTTGTCTTGATAGATGCCGGGGAACAATACTAAAATCATTTTCTTAATTATCTCCTCAGGAACTAATGTTGCAGATATGTGTGTGAATTAATTATTGAAGCTCGATATAAGAGAGGGAGCGAGAGAGAGAGCAGCATTATCCGCCAATCTTTTTTTCTTCCACTCGGCATTCATTAAGGCGAAGGCAATTGTCAGTCACTCGACGAGACAAAACCCTGATTCCCAGAAATCAAATTAGCGCTGAAAACAGAGAGGAGAGGACGGACAGAGGTATCAACAAAAGACGGCCGAGACCTTATTGTGAGCGTCGATGAGCGACAGCAGAGAATGTTTCTTTCTCCTGTTTGTCATGTCTTCCCCATTTTTTTGTACTGCCATACAGTGGCTTTTCTGTCGGCAGCTCCTTCTGTGCTTTGGGATCAGCTTTCTGTGGCAACTTGGCATTATGAACATGACCCTGTGATTCTCTTACAGACTAACACCCACACACATTCAGCTCTAGCTTCTCTTTCTCTTGCTGTAATCTCAGTAAATGACTGATTACACCTTCTCTACACTACCTAGAGTTAGCCAGCTAGGATGGGGATCTCAATATATGTTGCATTTAGTGTTGGGTACTGAAATCGGTCCTTTTTGGGTACCGACCGGCAGTTTGTCACGGCAACAGCGGTTAAGCGGTTGCAGGTGTCGTTACACTTTTCAAAACTTCACACAGACAGCGTTCACTGCAATATGATATTAATGACGAGCCAAAAGCAGTTACGGTGCGGTTAACACTTCCTCTGAGACTGACAGGCATGCCAGTTTTCTCTATGGCCTGTTGACTGACTGACAGGGCAAGGCACTTTATTTCTGTTGCACATTTCAGCAAAAAGGCAATTCAAAGTGCTTTACATAAAACATTAAAGAGCAGTTAAAAAGAGATAGAAAATAAAAGCAGGCTAAAATAGAATAAGATACAAATACAAGAATAAATGTTCCAGTGCAGTGGGAGAAATGAATAATTATTTGACTTGATAGGTTGAAGGGAGGGAGGGGTTTTATTTTGTGTGGTGTGTAAAATCCTCTAAATAAATAACAACAAATAAGATAAATAAGTTTGGAATTATTTTTACAACTGAAATAAAAAAACATTATTACGGAGGGAAAGTACCGCTGGGTACCAGAATGGAATTTCAGGTACCGATACCGGAGAAATTGTGAACGGTACCCAACCCTTGTTGCATGTTGCTTTGTGAGTTGAGGTAGGAAACATGCTTTGTGCCAAGCAGTCTGAGGTAAAAGGTGCTGAGCAAGATGAACGGTTACGAGTTGCAGCGTTTATTTGCTGACCAAAGTGGTAACGTTACACACACTGCACTGCCTAGTCAGCCTACTGAACGTTCAGTTCACAGCTATACCATTACTGTTTGACTTCATACCTTTGTCATACACTCGCTCTCTCTTTCTCTCTCTCTCGCATACTTGCTAACATTAGGTCTACACAATTAACGAGAGTTGCGAGTTATTCATTAAAGGAGTTTGCTACTTTTAAAGTTGGATGTCCCTCACTTTCCGTATTTTTTGTTTTTCTGTCTTTAAATTCCGGTCGGATCGAGCAACATTAACCGGAACCTCTGAGTAACGTTACACACTGAAAATAGCAAGTTTTAAGTCAAGTTTAGATTGTGCAACAGGGCAGGCCTGCTTGGTTTTTAGGGAATGATTGTAAAAATTTACAAATAATATGTTTACGGCATTTACTCTCCAACTGGGATGTTTTGGGACCGATTGGCAGGGATTTTCTATGGACAAAATACGGCGATACACTGGTAAGAGCAAATTACGTTTAACCATGTATCCAGCTAATTTAAACAGCTCATCTTACTGTATTGTGTGAACAGTTAACTTCATTTAATATTGTATGTGCCGTTTTCTTTAGCAGAGTGCAAATGTTCCACCTAAACAAGTTCCTTCCAAAGACTATTTTGAAGAGCCACTTTTGCTGCAAGACTATTGTGATTGGTTGAAAGAAATGCCAATAAACCAGAGCACGTTTTTTTCCTATCCAGGGATGTTGTGTGGACTGGCTAGACCTTCCTCCGTAGCGCCTTCTGATATATACAAAGAGTACATTTTGCTTTTTTTGTGTACAAAGAGTATACAAAAAATCTTTACAGTTAAATGGTTCTGGCCCAGGTTGGGTTTAAACATAATCCTCTTTGGTTCATGTAGGGACAGACATTTTTTTGGCTTAGTCAAAGCTTTAGTTAAACGTACAATATGTAACTTTCTGCCGCTAGGGGTCTCTCAACCAAAACAATGTATTGTAAACACGGACTTTTGATGACGTTGGTAAGTTGCGTGGAATTATGGGAGTTGTAAACAACTTCGCTGATTAGAATGCATCTGTTCACGGACAAGTTTAGCCACCCATTCAAATGTATTCACTTTATTCATGTCATTCTAATAACATAGCGGCATTTTCCCAACATAATTACGTTTTTTCTTGATTCTATTTGTATTGGAAGCTGACCAGTTAGCTAGCTAATGAGCCAGCAAGCTAACGTTAGCCAGCAGCTAAAATCACATTGACTATCACAATATATTTCACATGCCATTGTCACCTTTTGGATAGTTTCACGGGGTTTGTTGTAACGCTAGCTAGCAACTCAACGAGGCTGAGAGACTGGTGTGGGTGGGGATTGCCGGGGGAATCTCCCGGGACGGCGAGCTGAGGACGGCCGATGGCCGATGTTCAGCAGCAGGACATCTCCAAGACGCCCGGAACGATCTCCCCATTGACTTTTCTTTAATCTTAACTATTCGTTTTGGTGCTTGTCGGGTTAATTTAGCTAACTGTAAAGACAGCTAAACGCGAAGGGGTGAGAAATTCGGCAGGGACGAGATTTTCGGCACAAACACCGGTAGCTAGCGCTAACGGAGACGCAGCTAACACTAGCTATGGATGGCCGCTGTTGCGACTCGGATCTGGGTCTGGGTCTGATATGGTCTGTTTCCCGACGCTTCATTAAACAGCCGTTAGTGTCGTAAGCACCCGGCACCGGAGTTAAGTGCTGAATAATACTTATACTGTATGGATTGCTGTAATGGTGGCTGTCTGTTGGCTGGCTGTGGGCTAAGCTACATATCCCGGCTGTGTTGCAGCTGTCCCAGGCAGACAGACCGAGTGCTAGCTGGCTAAATTAGCATTAGATTAGTCGTCGATATATAGCTACAGCTAACGTTAACATTACTGGTAAACTCATTCGTGGGTTAGCCCGGCGCTGCTTTTATCCGTGGTGAAAACAATCATGCTACCAATAACTCTATGAGCGTGTTGAACGATGTGGTAACCCTATAATGTCATCCACCAAGCATTAGCTAGCTAGCAATAAGTTAGCTACTTGTCAACCAACACATTGTAGTAACGTTAAACTGGATCGATATTGATATGTATCAATAAATAAGATATCTGCTGTATTACTGTGTTGCAAAGTGGCATATTATCAATCACAAAATGATGCTGTGTGGCAGAAAAGCAGTATTATGGTTAGGAGTATTTTTTTCTGTGACGTATGATTTACAATTACGCTCAAACATATCATCTGGATGCTCGTGTTTTGAAGGAAGTTACGAGGAACTAGAGGGTGAAAGGTTATATGACGCCACTGACGGGCGACTAGGAAGGAAAGGAAACGTGCCGTGTCTGAAAATAAAATAACAGATTTCTCTGGGTTTGAAGTTTGGTGGAAACATTTGTGAGAGTGTAACTACACATCTCAAAAAAATATATAACATAGGTATGGTTGTTTTTAGACATTTTAATGCAGAAATGTTACATATTGTACCCTTAAGCTTAGTTTAAGCTTGAATTTAAAGTGATGATTTGACTTGTATGTTTTGGCCTTGAAGCCTATCAACACCTGAAGACTACCAACAATGACCATGATGGGAACGAGTTTGAAACATTTATGTCACGTTAAGTTGTTTTTTTTTAAATTAGCATTAGGCAACATAGCAAATAAAGTACCAAATACAGAGAACTTAAAGCTAAATTGTGTAAGAATTTCTCCCATCTAGCGGTGCAATTGTATATGACAACCAACTGAATATTACTTTCTAGCCCCTCCCATTCCGATCACGTCTTAACTCTTATGGTGGCCGTATTATTCCAAGAAGTACGACTTTGTCCGTGAGTGTTCCTTCCAGTGTAATAATAGTCTTATGTTTTCGTTATTTTGGTACCATATCATTGCTTACATCAGCTATCAGGTTCCCAAACGAATGCAAGCTGATGTTAGTAAAGTATCAGTGTGATCCTCCATCTTCAACAGGCTTTCATATCTGCCGGCAGATCGAGTAATCTCCCTTGCATTCGTCACGGTGCCACTGAGTGTAAAAGCGCGAAATGTGGTGGCATGTCTCTCTTTGGCTAATGTATTTTAAAGATGGAGGCGCAACATGGCAGAATACATATTGAGTGACTTGCTCGTATGTATTCTGAATGATTCTGAATGGCAGATTCTGCACTTACAAGAATACTTTGATTAGCTGGTGGAAGTAATTACACATGAATGAGCACATTTGTGAAAGAACAAAGTTTTTTGCTAAGAATCAACTTAAAACATTACACAATGGAATTACTAATTGAAAATAGAAGAAAATCAATTAATGTTTTGCAGTTTTTTTGAAGTTTACATTCACTTCCAATACACTAAGTTGCCACTGTACTGTAAACACCAGACTCATATTACTCTGAGAAGACAATTATATTAATGGCAGCTGTACAATTAATGTCTTTGCATTGGACACCTTTTTTCACTGCAGTCTCTCTTCATATTTTAGGCAGCTACTGGCTCTGTGGTGAATGTCATTAGAGCAGGATTTCCAGGTCCTCCTCTATCTCTCAGATACCCCCAGCAGCCAGTCATTGCCAGTTCAGCCCTTGTCAGTTTCTGGATTCATACATTAGGCTGGGATTTCTTGAGTGCTAAACCAAGTGAAGGCCAACACTATCTCAGATTGTACATGCAGACACACCAATCCACCCCCATCCAGAGGTAGAGTCTGTTAAGCTCAATTAAACCAGGACTATCTGGATACTGTGCTGCTCTACATGGGTCTACATAGGTGAGGATTCCTCCAAAGATTTTACAGTAAGACACCAAGCTGTTAGCTGCCCATTTTACCCTTTTTCTATCTCTGGATTAAGATTTATTCCTAATATGGCTTCACCTATATTGGTGAATTCCACAATTCATACTCACATCATGTATCACTACTATGTTTTTCCCCTGAATTTTTTGAAGGAGGTAATCTGAAAAGATCATTGAAGGTTTGGAGATCCTGTTCAGTCTGCAGACAAGTTGTTCCCCCTGATTGAAAGAAATTACTTCATAACACAGTTTTGTTAAAGAATTGTGTAAAGGAATAGGTCTCATTTGATTTGGCCTTTCATACATAGAATATGTGAAGGGATCTGAATGGTTAAAATTAGATTTTTTGGTAACACTAGTTAATATTCACCTTCCCAAATCCTACATAGCATAACTACGCCAAAACCTCAACATTTAACTTTGATCACCTATACTTAGCCCTCTATCATCCCTAAAGATGGATATAAGTCTTCTTTACTTTCCACCACTTCTGTTCTCTCCTCCCCATCCCTCTCTCCTCTCCCTCCATCTTCTAGAATATTCTTCCCGGATCTGCAATCTGTCCGATCCAGCAGGACCCATAAAGGTCTAGAAAGATACAAAAACCTTAGTAGGAGTGACTCCTCGACTCCCACAGAAAACCTCAGGGCAATAATGTGTGAATGATATTTTCATGAAATTAAAGCACATTATTGTGGGTAAAATGTCTTGATAGTATGAATATTGAGTCTCTAGGTTTACAGCATATAAATGTTGCTGCCCTTAAAATGTAATGATTTCTTATAAGGATAGTTTGGATCTTTTGAGTAAATTTACCAAAAGGTAGGACACAAACAAAACCGCGGCACAGCCGGAACGCAGCACAGGCGCACCTGGTGGAATATCTGGGTCAGAGTCATTACTCCCGTCTGCTTCTCCAAACTGGGGATGTGCCGACCTCCATCTACAGTACTGCAGGTGCATACGTACACTGACTATGGATAAGTACCTCATACAACCCCACTTCAAAATATCTGAACTATCCCTTTAAGTTGCTTTTCAGATGACAGATTTACCCAGTCATGACGTTTTGCAGTTTTTTTGATTTTAAGAAACAATTTTTGCAAGTCTGAAATTTGAAGATTATACTTCAGGCACTCAGTTTACAATAGAGAAGTTAAAAACAAAGCTGCACTTTAATATACAGCTTTGTTGGAGGGAGATTTAACTTTTTTTTGTTTTAGTATTTGGTTTTAAATTTTCAATTAGTGTGTATGGAGAAGTTTTTAATACACTTTACCAGAATTTGATTAGTACACTTAGTGTAAATAATGTGATTCTAAATGGAGACTTTATCACAGTATGTCCTTCTTTTTTACTTTCAGCATTCAGTGACTGCTCACAGGCTTTACAGCTTTGAGCTTACTCTGATATTTTGTTGGAATCTGCGTCATACTTTATAAATATATATTACATATATATTACACATTTCTTAAATGATGAATACACAAAGAGTACTTGTTCAAAACTCATGGTGTGACCAACCGCTCTCTATTTCTGCCCTCGCTCAACACTTAAATTAAATTAAATATTGAAACTAATGGGGATTTTGTTACAGTAAAAAAGAGTAAGAGAGATCGACTAAATGAGGTTGAGTGAACATGAGAGAGTGGATGAGTGAAACGGCAAAACTTATTTGAGTAATTTTTTCCTCATTTTACTGTGGATACTCTCTAAAAATAAGAGTAAATTGGGGCCCCTGGTAGCTCATCTGGTAGAGCCTGCGCTCCATGCACTAAGGCCCAGTCCTTACAGCAGCGTTATTTTATTTTCTTAATCATTCGAGCTCTGGGTCAGCGGTATGCTGACCTGTTGTAGTAACTCAACACCACAACAAGAACATGTCTGGTGTCCTAGAGGGCGTGTGTGAGGGTGCGTACACATTGCATATTACAGTATACAAGCTGATCCATCATAACATCTGTCAGTGCAGCTGTAAGGTAAACAAGATTATCAACAAGTACCCTCCCGTCGATGACCACAGAGCTGTGATAAGTCCTCGCGGCTCCCCAATACCTCGCTCTATCTCTGCCTCTTACACACACACACACACACACACACACACACACACACACACACACACACACACACACACACACACACACACACACACACACACACACACATCCATCTGTTTATCATCCATCACACTGCTCTCTCAGAGTTCAGCCTATTAGGTGATAAGGCCTGACATTACAGGGTGGACCTCTCTACACGTATGTGTGAGCGTGACCATGACCCCTCTGATCTTGTTATCGACATGCCAATGACAAATTAACGCCTTCACACTTGTGTATTTCTACACATTTCTAATCAGAGGAAAATTAATTACCTGGACAAACAAGGCGGCCCTCTTCATCTTTGTCGGTTTCTTTTTTTGTTCCTATTTGGCTCAGCTTAGCTACAGTGGAGGAAAGTAATAACGAAAGACGTGGAACACAATCAGGGAAATAAAGCAGTATGAAGATTTGAGGGTCTCTAAGGCGTGCATGCTCAAACACCAAAATGAGCCATATCTATAAACATATATATTCCCTATTATTGGAGCACAAAGCAGCTTCCCACTGCAGGTAGCAAGCAGGATTAAACCTGAGAGAGGAAAGGAAGGGAAGAGAAATGAGAGAAAATGGAGTGATAACGACAGGTTCATAAAAATAATAGAACACAAGTGTGTTTGGTCGCCGAGCTGCGGCGTTAAATGAAGACATGGAACCACATTTCCATATGAACGAGGCACAGACGTGTACAGTACAGTATATGCAAAGCATGCACACAAACTAGAACTCTACAAACTCCCATGAACACACACCCTCCACGTACACCTCTCACCCTTACACACTCCACCTTTAGCACACACACAGTCACCCACTTACCCACTCACTCACTCCGCCTTTCAAACACACTCATGTAGTCACACACACCCTCCACCCTCGACACACACCTTCCACCCCACCCCTTCATTAATACTTTCCTCTCTAAAGCGAAGGAGAAAGCCCTCCAATTATAAGCGACTCCTCAGCAGACGGGCTCAGCGCTGCATTTATTAGGAGCTCATTTGGCTAAGCAGGGCTAAACACGGCGCATTGCGGAGAGGCGGGCGAAACGGGTGGAAGAGGAAGATGCACCCTCTCGCTGTGTGACATTAAAGGGAACATCCCTGCATTCTGTCCTAATCCAAACTGATTTGAGACGGCATAGGGGGGTTTGAGACGCAGCGCTGGATTATTTGTTTATGGTTGGGGGTGGGGGGGCTGGAATGCCTCTGCTTCCCCAGATTTACCATCTTATACCGTCTCGTGGCTCTTAATCGCCTCTTCCCCCAAACACAACCCATTTACAGTTCAAAGCGGCAGAGCCTATATCTATCGCCGGCTATATTACGATTAGTATTAATATCATCACCATATTCAAGGCTGAGAAGTCTCAGAGGGGAACGAGGGGAGGGGTGATCACAACAATACTGTTGCTGCCCAAATATGGCGGTTCGCTTTTTGAAAGCATGACCTTAGCGAGGAGACGTTTCTTGCTTTAATCATAACTACAGCTTTGCTTTGGTTTAGAGGGTTAGAGGTGTTACTCAGCACTTTCACAGATGGATTTTCACCCCCCCCCCCCCCCCCCCCCCATAATGGAAATTAGACAAAGTCAGTTTCCTCTCTGCCTTTCACATTGCATCCAGGAGACCTTGAGGAAGAAAAAGTATGGTAAATGATTTGAAAAGCAGGTGTCTGACATTGTAACCTTGACAGCAACAACAACTTTTCTGACTGCAACAGCAGCAGTTTTCTCTGTTTGAATACCACACAGTTCATTCTTATTAGTATCTCAGGGTCACTTACTTGAAACAAAGTTTTTTGTTTTTCTTTTAGTCGGAGAACTGGAGATATGGATGTTACCCAGAAAAAAAAATTCTTTTCTTTTATTTCTGCAGGTTAGCACAATATTGTATGGTAATCACAGTGATGGTGCACTGTTATCATCCACATTTATATTGTTTATTGACATATACACTTCGGTACTTTATTATAACTAATACATAAGCAGGACTCCGTTGTCTAACATCATTTTTGGGGGTTCTTTATTACAGGTGTTCAGTACGTGACTGAAACCTTTAACGTTGAATCCTCAATTTAAACTGATTATGCTGAGTCATCAGGAGCTCTTTTAACTTGTGGGTGAAGTGTCCCTGTCAGCTCAGCTGTGACACGCAGGACGTCAGTAAAAGCTTACTGAGAACTATAGAAACAATCATTATGCACTAGTCTCGCATTGCCAGACCTTCCTCTGGCAAGCGCCGCGGAGGAGGCTCTGGTTAGTCCACACAGCATTCCTGGATGGGAGAAAAACGGCGCTGGTTTATTGGCATTTCTTTAAACCAATCACAATCGTCTTGGGCACTGCTAAGCGCCGAGCGGAGCCACGGTGCCGCTGCAAAATAGCCTCAGGAAGGAACTTGTTTTGGTGGAACATGTGTACGTTGAAAGTTGTTTTAGTAGGTCTAGCTAGCTGTCTGGATTTACCCTGCAGAGATCTGAGGAGCAGTTAACCATAGTCCTCATAAATCCACCAGATTAGAAGGCCAACACAAAGAAAGAGGAAGGTAAGGACATCTGAAAAGAGTGACATCCGGCGGAATTTTCGGTGGAAGTCACTCTTTTCGGCAGAATGAGGATCCCGGAAGTCGAACGTCGTGGACATAGACTAATAATGCACTAACAGTTGCAGATAGGTGGTTGCTGAGCTATTAATCTTATATGTAATAATACAGTGGTATAGTCCTGGTTTCTTGCTGAACTGAATGAAAAAGTTTGAACCAACAGATTTAGAATGTAACACCAGAATGACATCAGTGTTACTGCTGTGATTGTTTACAATGTGCATTTAAAGGTGCACTATGAGTTCCTGCATGGTCACTTCTGTTGACGTTCCAAGTAAATTTCAAACAAAACAGAGCAAGCTCGCCCCTCCCCTCATGTTTCCGTAACTGTCATGAATGTCAACTAACAATGCCAACTAACTAACTGTCACTAACCCCCACCCCCTCCCTCAACCATCTTGTCACTGATTGGCTGGAGTGGTTTGTTGTATTTTGGTGCACAGCCTGTGCCCCTAGTGTTTGTTTGACGTTTACGACCCCTGTGTTGTCTCCCGAGACCGGGCTTTTTCAGTGTATTCAGGGGGCAGGCAGCTAGCGGATCAAGGAGAGATGCCTACGATTTGAGACAAAAATTAAATTGCACTGAAACCATGCAGGAACTCAGAGTGCACCTTTAAATGATGTGTGACAATGAATCTATGAACTGAACTTCAAACAAAACAAGACAAATCTGCAAAGTTATTCCTGATTTTCCGGTTTGTTCCATTAGCATTAGGTCAGATGTGGAAGGAAAAGTGCAATGTGTGCCTGGCCTTTGTTGTGTTGTTGTGCTGGGTACACACATTGCTATTGGTTGGACACATGTAGACTGCAATCGAGGGATTTATTATAATGCACTCCGCCTTTGTGATTTGGAACAAAAACGATTTGAGACACAGATCTTCATTTGTTAAATATTGCCCCCAGTAAGAATGATAGACAATTTGATATAGTTTTGACGATATATATTATTATTTTGCCCAGCCCCACTGCAACCGCTTAGATAAACTAGAATAGAAAATGAATTCATGAAGGTTTATTATTTATCTTTGAGACATTAGTTGGACAAAAAAAATCTCAACACAAGGTCTAACTTACTTCTTGTTTAGTAAACTGTGAACTACGTCTTATCTACGGCCTTCCTCTGCAATTGGATTTTCTCAGCGTTCATAGAGTTGAGTTGTAATCACATGACCTAAACATCTCTATGTCAAAACCTGGCAACAAGTGCAGCATAAAGTAACGAACATGGGCCCACATAGTCTGTTAACAATGCAGTGTTTCATTGCCTGATCCGATTGCAGCATTTTTAAAGGTCCAATATGTAATATATGTACTGTAATACATCCAAAAATGACACCAATGCCTCATCAGATATTAAGGAAACATGTTAGGCTGAAATACTATGTTTTCTGACAACAATGCTAAATTCACTATTTTTTCTTTTTGAAATTTACGATCCGTGACGGAATTTATGTTTATGTTTTGGTCTGTGTGTTGTTATCAACTGCCCAGTTTGACAGCCAGGCCAGGTTGCCAGATATACCTGTAAACACGTAAACCAGTGCGCTACAGCTGTAACGTTAGTACAGCCATGAAAGCAGCAAACGAACGAACGGAATCAACGGAGATAGATTCTACTCGACCTAAAAAAACGGCATGTTTCTAACAGTTGCGTGACCAGAGACGTAACAAACCCCGGGTTAATATAGGAGATGTATTTGAAAGATGGAGACAGCTTACAGCCCCAAAGGAAACTGAGTTGGATAAGTTCCTCCTGAGGTAAGCATTAGCTTCAGGCTAATTTATCACAGCTACTAGGGATGAGCATTTTATGTCATTTCAACATTTGTGTAGTCACATTGAATTATATAGCTAGAAACACGAGTTGGTTACTTCCAAAAACAATTGAGACTCAGCCAGTAACTGGTCCTGGCTAACGCCACCATGCTAACCCTGCTATCTAGCTAACGGTACTGGAGGACCATAGCTGGCCACGGCTGTTTACAACGCCGTAGCCCGCCGTAGGTGAGTTATTTTAAGCCAAGAGGGGGGCTGTAAATCCAGAAGAGAAGACCATGAGTTAGCAGTGTGTTTAGCGATTGTTGCCATCATTCTAAGACAATAAAGTTATTTCAGTCGGGTGGAAAAGGACGACAAGGTAGTGTTATTTTTAGCAGTTCCTATCGTAATTCTAAGCCGAGGAAGTGTCTGTCTGGCGTGTGGAAAGAAAGGCAAGGTTGTGGGTTTTTAGCGGTTCCTACTGTAATTCTAAGCCGAAAAGGTGTGTCTGTCAGTTGGGTACAGAGCTCCGCGTGAGCACGGGCTTCTATGACTGTCAATAGAGCGAGTATCTAACGTTAGCTACTCCGCTGTGCTGTGAAGTATGTCTTGTATGTGAGACAAGCATCTAGTAACATTGTTGTGGATGCTGCGGACTCAGCCTGGCAACCTCCGTGAACTTCGAGTCTGGGGAGGAGGGGGCGGGGGAGACGACTCTCTCCAGTATTTTGAATTTGAACTGCAGTAACTATTTTAAACACTAGCTGTCAGTATTACATATTGGACCTTTAAATTATGTATGGCTTATATATCTATGGACGACTCCTATTGTAATCCTCAGAACTTGCCTTAGGATGAGGTGGTGGAGTTGTAGAGAAAGAAGAAAAAAAGGGGTGAAAAGTCATATCATAAAAAAATGTAAACAGAGGGAAGTATGCAGGGAGAGAGGAAACCACAGATAGAAACAGATAAAGTAATAGATAAATTCCTGTAAATACAGATTCCTGAAAAGGTGCAAGGTTTCCAGAGAGACCGATCGAGCTGGATGAGATAAAAAAGCAGAGCATAATTGCCCTCCCTCTGTGGCACTCTGGTTTTTAAAGTGTGTTTTTACATGTCGTCGTCGTCGTGCTGCACAGCGGGCGTCCTTGGCGTGGTGCCAAACTCCATCTCTCCTCACCAGGCCCAATAACCATCCAGCTATCTGCACCTGCTCCAATTATTATCCTATTAGCAACAAATACCGCACAATTACTGCTAGAAGCCCTCACACCCAGGCCGCCACAGGCTGTAAATACCCAGGGAGAGAGAAATTAGCAGGGAGCAGCAACAGCAGCGATCAGACAGCAATTAATCAGCAGAGACACATCTCTCAATGTGAAGGATACAGACAGAAGGCCAACACCTTCAGCTCTAATGGAGAGGGCTAATGAATGGAGGGGAGGGTGGGAAGATACAGATGTGGCACAGACGAGAAGAGAATTATATTTTATTGCTATTTTCTGTTGCACAGGTAGATAGAATTTCAATACCTCAGGGTCCTTAAAAAACATCTAAAACCTTTCAAAAGCATGTTTGACATTTAGCAGAAGAAAGACCAACCAGAGTAGTTTTGGACAAAATTATGAAATGATATCAGAAAGATTCATAGATCAGTATACAATACATAATGTTGTTTTGGCACTTGATGCAGTGGAAAGTGGGCATACGTGGCCGGGTATGTTAAGAGCAGTACATTTTGTCAACATGTCATTTAATTATTAGACGTTATAGAGAACTTTAAATACTTACTTTTTTCATACCATACCTCCTCCAGAGTTTGTTGAAATGTTCTCTGAAAAATGATTTTCTTTTTCTTTTTTATTCTCCACTGCCAAGGAGGATTTGTTTTCGATTTGGTTTGTCTGTTTTTCTGTCAGCAAGATTGTGGAAAAACTACTGGCATGGTTTTAAAGGTGCCCTGCCACACAAAACCGTAAATCTGTTTGGTCCATATGTCTTTGTGTTATGTTGTAAATGTGTAAATGAACTGCTACCTCCTCTGTCAGCTCTAGCCACTGAAAAGAAATAAGCAGAGAAATCAGACCAATTACAAAAGCCGGTCAGTCTGACGTGGTGTTGCCTGAGCTCATTACTATTCATGAGGTCGCCCAGTTGCGCTGGGTAAAGGATGCTGATAGCCAGGCTCTCATTGGCTAGCTGTTAGCAAATCAGAGTCAAGCAGCTTAGCTCGTTGAATATTAATGAGAACTGGCACAAATCAAGTCGAGTCTTCCTGCAGGCTTTCTACACCACGCTAGAATGGCTTGGAACAAGGTAACCAAGACATTTATTTTCACAATATTGTTTACGGAGTCCATGGTAGAACTTCAGACATTACCACAAAGTAATGAAATATGTGTGGCAGGGCACCTTTAATGAGACCAGCTGGAAGGGTGTAGCATTGGCCAAGTAAGAACCCATTACATTTTGAAGCGGATCTAAATCACAGGGCGGATACACGAATAATTCCGCTAAACATTGTGAGATGGGGCATTTCATTCATGTGGTATTTAAACAATCGGAAATATGAGCTCCCGACACGGAAAATTCATACTGCATTAACATCGCAGCACTCTCCGATGGCCATTCTAGATTTCTCTTAAAATGAATTAAGAATAACCATGACCAGTAGTTCATGCAGAGAGTGATCTAAAGGGAAATAAATTGTCACTCAACTTGTTGAGCTTTACCACCCAATGTTTCTCTCAATTTGATAGAAAACTGCTGAAAGAATTGACAGTTTTACTCCATATATTTTATTTATTATTACATTTATATAGCGTTTTATCATAGACACTCAAAGCGCTTCGGCACGACAGCCTTACGACGCCAGACGCTCACTACACATCAGTTATATATATATGTATATATATATATATATATATATATATATATATATATATATGTATATATATATATATATGTATGTATGTGTATATATATATATATATATATATATATATATATATATATGTATGTATATATATATATATATATATATATATGTGTGTATATATATATATATATATATATATATGTGTGTATATATATATATATGTGTGTATATATATATATATATATATGTATGTATATATATATGTATGTATATATATATATATATATATATATGTATATATATATGTATATATATATGTATGTATGTATGTATGTATGTATGTATGCTTGTATGTATATATATATATATATGTATATATACATATATATATATATATATATATATATATATATATATATATATATATATATATATATATATGTATATGTATGTGTGTGTATCGGACATCGGCTAAGGCTGATGTAAAAATATCGGTATCGGCATCGGTACTAAAAAATCTGTATCGGTCGAACACTAATTATCACTTTGTAAAGTTGCAATCAGTTGTCTATTTATCCTGCAGATACAGAGCAACATTAGCATTCATTTGGAGTCATGTTTCAGGCCATGTCTTTCTATCATCGCCTTGACATGCTGGCAGACAAAGATTACAGGCATAGTGCCAGAGTAAACACTTCACCTGACAACAACATCCCAGCTGTCGCTGTCTTGTCCTGATAGGCTGAAGATGTCCAGCTGATACAAAAGAAAAACTCAAGTAAAAGATGCTCGCAGCACGTCGAAATAGAAGAAACCCACTGGTATTCACATTCAAATGAAAATTCTTATCTTTAAAATTGTGGCTCTTTCCTTCTGTTGCTTTTAATGCATGTCGGAGAGATTGAAAAGTAGGTGAGGAGAGAGAGAGAGCGAGAGAGAAAGAGAGAGAGAGAGAAGAATTTGGGTGAGTCCAAGACATCATCACACCCGCTCCCCCCAACAATTTATCAGCCGAAAATTTGACAAACAGACAGATGGACTGACCGACAGACAAATTTCTTTTGGAGTCCCGTTAGCCACGCCCATGATGGCTGTCAAAACAGCAGTTAGGAGGATAGAGAGAGAGAGGAAGGAGAGCAGGATAAAGAGAACATTGAGAGCAAGAGAGAAAGAGAGACAGAGAGAGGGGGAGATGTGTGTGTCTATATCTTCCTGTCTTTCTTTAATGAAACAGTTGTGTGCCTTTGGAGACAGTTAAAGCTGACAGAAGCACTCAAGTTCTGGCCAAGAGGTCTTGCGCGCGTGCGCAATACCTCGCGCGTGCGCACACACACACACACACACACACACACACACACACACACACACACACACACACACACACACACACACGGGCAGATGCAAATAATTGTTGGGGCATGTCATGCAGCAAACATGTAATGTGTGCTTTCGTCTTTGAGACACACTGGGTTCTTTGACAGCTATGTGTGTGTGTGTGTGTGTGTGTGTGTGTGTGTGTGTGTGTGTGTGTGTGTGTGTGTGTGTGTGTGTGTGTGTGTGTGTGTGTGTGTGTGTGTGTGTGTGGCCTCAGGCTAGACCAGCCAACTGTTCTCCAGACTAATTCACGCAAGGCGAAGGTCAACCAGAAATTCTTCCAAGCTCTCTCAGTCTCTGTCTGTTTTTCAATCCTCGTCCTTGTGTGTCGAACTCTTTCTGTCTTCTCTCCACATTTCGGTCAGTCCTTTTTTTTTTATTGGCCTCTTCTTCAATCTGGAGAGAATGTTTAGGTAAAAAATATTGGTAGAGTTGGAGCATAAGAAAATAAGAGCATTTTCCTCACTCAACAACCGTCGCTTTTGCAAAGACTTGTTTGTAATTGGACTTTTCAGTATTTAACCAAACGTCTTCATTCTTTTGACAGATTGAGTAGAGTCAACAAAAACTATTGTTCTCCTTACAGAAGAACACTGTATGTTTCTTTGAAGAAATATTAAAATGTATTTGGATATTACTGATAAAAAAAGTTTACACTGTGCATGACAGAATTAAAGATTTCAGCTATCAATGTGTATTTGTGGAAGCAGTTACCAGTCTCTAATTCTAATTAAAGCCTCAGAAATTATATATTACTAGCCTGGGAAAAGCCTGACAAACTTCTGGCAAATTTGAGATTTGCTCTGCATGTCAGTCTGGCCAAGAGCTCATTCAAGCCCATTTCCAATTTTTCCAAGTCGTGGCACCAATTACAACCGTTGAGGCGGGCTTTACACGATGACGATAGCGCAGCGACAGCAAGCAGCTTTTTTTGTTTACATTCAGCATGACGGCCACCGAAGCGCAGCAACCCGTTGATGCCGCTGTCGCTGCTACGTCACCCGGATCGTTGGTCTGATTGGTTGAAGGACTATCCAATTGCGCCTAGAGGCATTTGAGCGCCGTCCGTTGGTGACGCCCATTTCGAAATGAGCTGTGAATGAAGCTTGCCCAGACCCACTCTCAGTTACAACTGAGAAGGGTCTGGTGTCAACCAGGCTAATATATTAGCTTTATATTGTTTGATCGGCACATAAAGCACTTAATACGCCACGTGTATCAAACTGTCATATTCACTTGTTCCAGATACAAGCTTGAACTTCAGGTGATTTCCAGTTGGCTTGTAATAAGGAAATAAAGTACATATTGAAGGGATTTATACATGTGGCTGTCAAAATATCTTTAAGTAGAGATTATGTTTGCATACATTTTCATTACAGTACAACTGTCACACTCTTCACCTTTGATTCTAATTGGTTGATCACTTGATACGTTGAGAGCTTTCAGTAGGATGTTGGGACAATTTGTTTAAAAATCTGAATTGTTTTGTTTTACCCAGGATGGGTGCTGCCTTATGAGCCAACAGAACATTAATGGGTGGATTTGTATCTAAAGCGGAGATGTGTGGACTAAAGGGTAAGCTGCAGTTCCCCCCTGGATCCAGGTCTGCTCTAAACGTGGAGACTTTTGTATGTTTCTTCAACAATGACCAACTGTAAGAAAAGGAAAACTTAACCCAAGCCCCAATCAATCCAACACGGCAGGGACAACAGCAAGTGTAAAGATCTCAAATGTCAAACCTGTGGAAGTCACGAATAACCAATCAATGCACATCACAAATAACATAAAGAAGCTTCTCTGAATGACAAAATCAAAAATGACACCAATCACACCCAAGAGCTGTGAGCTCAGTCCAGCGGTACAGGATCACAGATCTGAAGAACACTTCAAGTGTCAAAGATAAAAAAGAGACTCAATCAAAGGAACTTCTCTCCAAGCCATACCTGGCTTTCGTGATAAATTAGTACATTTTAGAGGGTTTCTCTTCCCACAAGGCCATCTGAAGTGTTGAAAGTGGTTGTAAACTGTCATGGTCCCTGACCTGCAGGAAAGACACACATTTCAAAGATTTATTGATCGACTTGGAGACAGAAGCTAGACATTCATACAGTAAATTAGCACTCATTTCCAACCCACACACTATAGCAATTGACTCCTCACAGACTTCAATTTAATATTGTTACTTTTCTGTGTGACATGCGATCTTCACTCCCACATGTAGGCTATTCACTAATGCACACAGTCCTGTAAAAAACTATGAAATTAAAGAATCTTTTTTAGCAGCAACAGTGTGCAACAGGATAGGGCTGGGCAATATATCGATATTATATTGATATCGTGATAAAAGATTAGATATTGTCTTCACAGATTTTGGATATCATATCGTAATATGGCACAAGTGTTGTCTTTTCCTGGTTTAAAGGATGCATTACAGTAAAGTGATGTCATTTTCGGAATTTACCAGACTGTTCTAGCTGTTTTATTATTTGCATTTACCCACTTAGTCATTGTACTGTATTGTACTGCTGAGTATTTATCAAAAATCTCATTGTGTAAATATTTTGTGAAAGCACCAATAGTCAGCCATGCAGTATCGATATCAAGGTGTTTGGCCCAAAAAATTGTGATAATTGATTTTCTCCATATCGCCCATCTCTACAACAGGATGCAGCACATAGTATAGCGAACCTTTCAGAACATTTATATTGACCCCTGTTTGCCTCCTTGCTTCCTTCTGTGCTTCTACTTCCTTCCTTTTCCTCTTGTATCACTTCATACATCTCCTCTTGCCTCTTCTTCTATCCTTTTCTTTTCTCTCCCATCTTTTGCATCCTTGCTTTTCATTTTCTGTCTTTTTCTCTCCTATTCTATTTTCTCCTGCCATATCCCATTCTTTCCTCACTCTCCTTTCTGTCCCCTCTTTTCCTCTCATATATTCTTTTCTCCTGCCATATCCTCCTCTTTCCTTGTTCTTCTTCTTCTCTTTTCCTCCCCTTTCTACTTCACTTCTTCCCTCCCCTCTTCTCTGCCCTCAGCTTCAGTCCCCAACAAGACAAACCCATCAAATAAAGCCCTTTCATTGTTTCAGATGCAAATTTGGACTGGAATCAGAATTAAATAAACGTCTCCCTTTATACAATGTTACTGCCATCATAAGTGACTCATTCATACACAATAGCAGAGATGTCTCATTTTATTGAGACACAATGGCTCTCTGGCAGCTTTTGTCCTAGTTCCAGCTCCCCATTCCCCTCTTGGGAAAAAAAACCCCCACTAAAATAAAGTACATCCCAAAATTTTCAAGAACTCTTATTATTACTAATCGTCATGCGGAGGCGACCCCTTACATGTGCATCATGGGAAATGAGGGAGGTGTCACGAGGAGCAACGCTGTCTTGTTCTCTCTGAGTGAGTGGATAAGTGCTACATGTCAGTGTCATGTTTAAAGACGCGCTGCATGATATCTTTGTCATCGGGGCCGACAGAAATCACGGTCGGAGACGAGCGGCGTGCCCGCTTGTCACAACAAACCCCTGCAAGAGGGGCGCGCGGAGCGATTGAAAGCTGTAATTTAGAATCAAATGAATTATCTATGACTTCAGTAAGTTTGTCAGGGAGACGAAGATGTGACGGCTCGGGACAGAAAATGTTAATGTTGTGTTGTAAATTACTGCGGCTCCAAAAAATGATTTCAGCTGTTGAGGAAATTTAACAAGATGGAACGAAAGGCCTAATTGAATTTGTAAAGTACATGTGGAGATAATAAGCTGGGAAGCAGATGATGTGTTAGCTCCGGCATTTATGAAAATGACAATGCAGAAAAATGCACAAAGGCCCTGTCAGATCAAGAAGAGTTAGGATCACAGAGGACTGCGAGGTACAGTATAGTTTTTCTCATCAATGCAAACACCATCT
Source organism: Gymnocephalus cernua (assembly GCA_023631565.1). NCBI lineage: Eukaryota > Metazoa > Chordata > Actinopteri > Perciformes > Percidae > Gymnocephalus > Gymnocephalus cernua. The sequence goes on along the minus strand of CM042432.1, from coordinate 32,753,696 downwards.
CCAAAATAATCCTGGAGAATTGGCCTTTGCCAATTTCGACCTGATTTGGTTCCCATATTTTGATCTTTAAAACGTCATGAGTGACATGATGAATTTTTGTATAAATCATCTGCCAAAGGAATTTCTCCAAGTCACTAGTAATTGCAGAGGACTAAAAAAATGATGGTATCTCTACAGCAAAGTCTGATGGGTCAAGAAACACGAGCAGTCAGGCGATCAGACAGGTTTTAAACAAGCCCTCAGTTCAGCAAAATTATTGGATATTATTTTTATTTAAAAAAAGGAAAAGCTGAAAGGGAGTGTACCAGAAATTAAAGTTGGTTTGTAAACTGTGATGGACGTTAACAACAGCCAGAGGAAATTATTTTACCGATCACCTTTGTTTTCCCTTATTTAAAAGTTGTTTGATCATCTGACTGTTCTTTCCCCATTATACCTTTTTTGCAAAGAAGTAACGTTCCCAAATCTCAGAACATGGTTAGTAGAAAGCTATTATTTGATTTGGATCCAGCCCTGTGTCATGGCAGTGTGAGCAGATGAACGATGTGTGGCTTTCTTCCGGCGGATCTCAGCAGACGTTGGCTGCTCTGAGCTCCATGTGCTGCGCAAAATAAGCAAAACAAGGCCGGCTTCACACTGGCTGCGTGGTGTTTCTGTTGCGTGTCAGTTGCGTGACGGCTGCGTGGATTTTTCTGTCTTTTCACACCAGACACACACACAGCGCTGCTGCTGCTGCTAGCCTTGTCTGTACACATGTATGTTTCCCATTGATAAAATACACTCAAGCAGTAGTATACTTCATGTTAAACATAAATGTATACTGATTTGATTACAGCAAATATTACTGACACTGCAGAGTGGTCGACAATAAAAGAGCATGTTTGTTCCTGGTTCCTGGTGGATTCAACATTCAGACCTTGTACCACCTGGATGGTTGAGATGAACCTTCACAGCATTCTTTGGAGAGAAGGAAGCGAAACATTTTGGACTGGGCAAATCCAGAGTAACTGAAAACTCGCCCTTAAAAAGTTGGGACAGATTTAAGCCACTCACGATTTAATTATTTATTGCAACTTTCTTGGTTTTGAGTCCAGTTACAGTCGGGACATTTGTCATCCCCTGTCTCTCTCTCTCTCCTTCCCTCTCTATCAGCTCTCTGCTGTCACGCCAAAAAAGTTTTCAAAAAACTATTTCTTGGAAATCTCTCTATCATGTTGCATTCACAGTAATCATTATTCCACCCTAATGGATCCTAGTGATTAAATACAGTGATAATCGTGTGTTTTTATTTTCCCTTGAATTATGTACAAGCTCCCAAGAAGAGTGCTGGGCTGTGGAGGGATTTTATTATGATGGTCACTGCTTGGGCCCAGCATATCATTATTAGTCTTTGTTTTTATCACAATTTGAACCATTAAGGTTGAATAAAACCAATTTAAAGGCACATAGTTCAGACTGCAGGCAAAAGTGGCCCAAATCTAATTCTAAACATTTAATATGCATTTGTGAATATCTATAGACAAAATCAGAAAAGCCCCTGTCTGCAAAGTTTCCCTTCACACTGAATACTATTAATAATTATAATAAATTTATTTATATATCACATTTCATGATACAAAGTGCTTTATAGTAAAACAAATAATATCAACAAGAAAATATCCAAGACAAACGCACACATACGTAGAGCCTTCAGACTATAGTGTTTAGAATAAAGCCCCCTGTTTTTTCCCCAAAATAAGAGACATCTCAGGTGGAAAATAGAATACAAATAAAAGCTTGTTTCCAAATCAGGCAGAAAGCTTGAGTGAAGGTTGTCTGAAACAGAGAGAGAGAGAGAGAGAGAGAGAGAGAGAAATGAAAGAGAAGGAGAGAGATTTGGAGAAGGTTTTAATTGTTTTCCCATGATGCTTTGAGGAGGGCTCAGGGCTCAAAGCGTCGGAGCAGAAAGCTGTTGGAGGGCCTATCGTCGTGGCAACCAAGCCTAACCCTTTAGTGTCACACACACACACACACACACACACACACACACACACACACACACACCACGGTTCATTTAGAGTCTGACATCAGCAGGGTGGAATGCAGAGGGGGGGGTTGATTGGGATCAGGAGGCGCTATATGTGTGTGTGTGTGTGTGGGGGGGGGGGGGGTGATGATGAGGAGGTGAGGAAGGAGGAGAGGAGGTGGGACTCGAAGAGAGAGATGATGAGGTAGGCAGCAACAGCTCATGGGAGTTTTAAAAAGTTAAGAAACTGGAAGAAAACAAACACAAAGTTGTTCAGAGATTCATGTCAGTGGGTAAGTTTTGTTATTAGTAGTAGTTTGCTATTCTAATAATACCCACAAGCAGTCATTGTATACACTAATTGTTACATTAACTAAGTGTAACAAGAGGTACTTTCTTACTTTTACAAATGTGTAAAGTTCCTTTTTAATGTTCCCGCTGTGTTGTTAAATTCAAAGTAGTGGGAATAGAATTAAACTGTCATTTTGTCATTAAAGACAGTAGTGCTGCGTGGGAAGGTGATGACTAATTTTGTTGAAAATAAGTCAGATTGACAGAGGTGGGGTGCAAACTAACCCTACAAATCAACTTTGATCTCCAAGAGGTGATTAAACCACAAAGACGCCATCTTACTTTTTGATTGGTAATAACTGTTATTAGTGACACTGAAGTAGTAATTTGCCATATTTCTCATTATTGGGAAAATCTTTTTATCACTGCAACATTATATATTGAGCCAAAACTAAAAGTATAACAGTCATTGTAGTTATACAGCATATTAATAAATGTTGTCACTAGAACCTAGGGCAAATACTGTATGCAGACAAAAGATTGTGGTCACGGGGGATTCACATACTTTCGTGTAGTTTTGTCTGGAGCTCTTTTTCATGGTTTGGGCTAGGCCCTGTAGGTCCATTTTAGTTAAAGAAAATCTGAATGATGCAGCAAACAATAATGTTTTAGCCAATAGTGAGTGTCCAACTTTGTGGCAACAGTTTGTGTTTTGCTCTTTCCTATTTCACCATGACAGTGCCCCGTTGCACAGGGCTAGGTCTATTAAAAAATGGTTTCCTCAGTTTAGTGTGGAAGAACTTTACTGGTCTGCACAGAACCCTGACCTCAACCTCATCCAACATCAGCGGACATTTTTGAGGAAAGGCTAGGCAAGTTGGTCAGAAATTCCTTTAAAAAGTTAAATTCTATATGATGTTACTTTGTCCGGGCACAGGGACAAACTACAGAACAGCTAGGAGGAGACTGGTATGTTTATACATACATATATATATATACCTATTTTCGTACGTAAAGGGCGTAAAAGAGCCTTTAGGTGTTGATGTGTTCGGGTGTATTTTTTTCAGTTGTCCGCAGACTTTGTTATTACATTAAAGCTTTAGTGCGAAACTTTTTAATATTAATAAACATCCATTACATTCAAGCCATTGCCAAATGAGTTGCTACTAATCTAATTAAGACTATCAGCTCCACACAACCCAGTATGACTGTGTTCAGAAGATTGTGGCGTCCGGTGACTTTCTCGTGCAGAAACTCGAGGGAAGATAATTACCTCTTCTGAAGAGTCCATCATGTTTTTGTAATCCTCCGTGTCCTCCTTGGCTACTAGCAACTGCGTGGAGGAGGGGGAAGGGGGCAGTGCGCAGTCATGGAAGGCTTGTATCATGTGGACGCGCCGACAGTTTTGTTGTCATTACTTACAATTCCTTATGGAGGCGACAGAAACTAAGCACTATAGCTTTAAATCCATATGTATTATTATTTTTCTTGACTGTGTATTGAAGTCACATTGCAGCCACTGACAATTGAATTCATGACCATTTATGAGTTTTGAAGCTTCCGTCAACAAACGTTAACAGAGCAGCTTTCACTGATTTTAAGTGAACTCTCCCTCCGTGGCTGATGGCTGTGTGGAGTTTGAAAGTAAACATTCAGCAGATGAACACTGCATATACCAAGGCTGGTACTCATAGGTCTAGTAAGATAGGATTTGTACTGAGGTTGGGGAACTTTATAAAGTCAATGAATAGCATCATGTATTCACACCTAAAACAAGCTAAAAACAAACCTGATCATGCTCACATTTTGTCCCCCTCCCCTCTGTCAGGCAGTTGAAGCATTGGACTCACTCTCTTCCTGTGAGAAGAGAAGCTTGTGTTTGAGGGGATGGAGGGATGAAGGGATGACGGGATGAAGGAAGGAGAGTTCTTGGCTTCTTTGTTTCCAGGCCTTGATGTGTGACCAGCAACCCTCTTTCCCTCCTCTTTTCCTCCCTTCATACAACATACTGCCCAGCTCCTTTCCTTTTTTTCTCTCCCTCTCTTTCCATCCTGTCTTACTTTGCTTTCTACTTTTTCGTCACTTATTTCCTCCTCTCCTCTATCCGTCTCCTCTTCTCTTCTTCTCTTCTCCTCACCTCGTCCTCTTCTACCTCTCCTCCTCTCTTGCCCACCCATACTGTCTCCACAGGGAGTTGCTTCACACTGAGAATGAATGAAAAGGCAAAGGAGAGAAATATCCTTTCAGCACACACACACACACACACACACACACACACACACACACACACACACACACACACACACACACACACACACACACACACACACACACACACACACACACACGCACACACACAGACCAGAGGACTGTGTGGGAATGAACCAAGGGGCCTCGTTCAAATCCCTGTCTCTAGGCAACCAGCAAGGATATGCTGGGGGAACAGCATTAAAGTTGAAGAAAAACTAAGAAACACACACCGCAAACACACACACACACACACACACACACACACACACACACACACACACACACACACACACACACACACACACACACACACACACACACACACATTTTTAGACTCTCTTTCTCTCTGTATTTGTAAAACCAATCGGAATTGTTGAAAGCAATAATAATAATGGAAAGGTGAGCGAGTGATGCATGTTGTGATAGTGTGTGTAGAGAAATGATTAAGTGTTGACCTTCAGCGGTTTGACTCAAAACCAACAGTGATGCAGAGATGAGCAAGAGCGCAAGAATGTGTGTGTGTGTGTGTGTGTGTGTGTGTCGGGGAAGTTGTGTGAGCGCTAAAATTGAATCACAACAAATAGTCACTTGTGTTTATTTTGGATGTGTGTGTGTGTGTGTGTGTATGAATGTGCACATTAATTTGTGCACAAATGTGCGTGTATGTGTGTGTGTCTGCCACCTCTGCAGCTGGCCCTCCATCAGCAGATTAATAAGCTTTGTTGCCACGCCGACCGGAACCTAGTGACAACCATCCAGACCCAAGGCATTATGGGTAACGGACTGACTGGCCGCAAGCTGGCCCTGTTTTTACAGCTCTGTTTTGTCCCACACCGCGCTCCTGTGTGTGTGTGTGTGTGTGTGTGTGTGTGTGTGTGTGTGTGTGTGTGTGTGTGTGTGTGTGTGTGTGAGTGATGGTTAATTGCTCCTCTCTTGCCACCCTTCTCAATGACATCACTGCGGTCACAGATGTTTTTTTCCACTTCTAGGACCCCTACACACACACACACACACACACACACTCAGGACACACTTCCAAGCTTTTGACTCTGTCCCTGTTCTGCTTTGTGTCTTATGTCTTTCCTTCCTCCTCTTAGTCTTTCCTTCAAGTCCTTAGTTTTTTTGTTATTGTCTGTGCCCCAATATTGTGAAAAATAACCCGTCCTAAAAAGAATAGACATTATTTTATTGTAGTTTGGGTTATGGTTACCTAATAATGGAACATGAAGTGGCTATTAAAAAAAAGGTTTATAAGCGTGTGTGTTGGTACTATCTCACCAACTACGCACTTGTTTCTTTTATTAGTATTACGTAACTTAACTTACTCCAGGGATTTAGTACTACACTTCTAAAAAGTTCGGTGAATCACAAGAGACAGATTTAAAAAGAAAGTCAAAATCAAAGGAGCAAAGGCCAGGATTTCTTGAGTTTTAGTATCGGTCAACCTCCAAAAAACCCTGGATCCTACATTTCCCATAATGCACCTCAATAGTGTCTTTCATTAGAACCACCTGCCCCCGAAATCCATCCTCTTTAAAACCCCACACTTCCAGTTTGTGATACAGGCTTTCTGTTATAAATTTGAAGCCCCATACACATTTTGACATAACATCATGAAACTGTTTTCACAGGCTGAGTAGTAAACTGAACTGTGTGTGTAAAATCGGTAGAATGCCCTTTTAATTTTGGGCAGATTTGTGTGTGATCGTAAAGGAAAAATTGTCAGAATCTGACAAAATATTCTATCATCCTGGAACTGATCACTCACGAAGACTTATGTACACTATAGATTATTTATATATAACTTTATTAGGGAACAGTGTAGTCAGACTTTAGTCCCTACTTGAACTCATCCTTCTAACTTTCACTGTCACTTATTTGCTTTTCTAACTTTTTTGTCATACATTGTTGTCCTACAGGAAAGTGTTGACGTATGTTGTGTGGACTCTGTGGCTCTGACCCTTGACCTCCCACACACTGTTTGGTTGTCACGTCGGCGTTCTAGCTATTTCAGGTTATTGTGCTGTTTCGCCAATTGTAAGTAATTGTTGCTGCTGTGAGCAGTTTTTTCTTCTTTTCTTTTTTGTCAATATACAAACAAAACACAAGATAAAATAATTTTTTTTGGTCAGCATCTAAGACAAAACACACTTAACATCTTTCTCCAACTAAACTACTTTTTCACACATATAGTGAAGAAATACATTTGATAGTGATGCTTCTTTTTTTAGCGAAGCTGAGAGACTGAAGAAAGTGTTATCTTTTCCCCGAACTCCACTGATCAACTCAACAATGACTCAGTGTTGATAACACTGGTAACTACCCACAACCCCCTCTCACCCATCTCATCTTTCTCTTCCTCTCTCTTTCTTTCTATCACACAACTTTAGTTATATTACTTTCCCATGAGTTCTGTCCTCCCAACTACTTTTCCAGTGTCTTTTTTCTCTATCACACTTTCTCTCTTTGTCACAAACTGTCACTACATTCTCTCCATAGGCGTTCCTCGCTTGCTCCAATTTGGGGCCATGAAGTTGCAGTGCCCCCTGGTGGCACACTAAAGTCACAACAGAGCTTAAACATAGCCAGTCCTGCTGCTTAATCTTTCTTTTCTTTTTTTCAGTAAATAAATTAGCAGTTGATAGACCCTTCAGCGAACAGAATAAATACTGTATCTGGTCATCTGGGTATTGAATTTCTCAAAGATCAGGTGTTTTTTCAACAAAGTCTAAGAATATGATAATTATCTTAGAACATCAGAAAAATAATAAGAAATGTTATAAATGGATAATTTGACAGGAGGTAGAGAATATCTCAGAGTGTTTTGTTGTTTTACATTACACTACAGTGTGCAACCGTTGAGGAAATATGACCGAAAATAAGGCAAAGGAATAATAGAAGTAAGGAAGGAAATATAATATATGGAATAATAGCATGCGGCCGTGGAAGCATTCTGGCTTGAGCAATATAGAACATTTTCTGCTGAGATCCGGAAATTCACATTTTAAGAGGACTACAAAACCCGCTTTCATCTCTGGTGTGCTTGTGAAACCACATTAAAGCAACCACACCAACAGAAAATACCAACTTCTGTCTCGTCACGAGGAGTATTCCTGTCAGATCATTTTGCTCACTTTTAATTTCTGATGCTTCTCTGAGCAGCTTCTGAAGTTAAATCAGGCTCTCCTCGGGCGTAATAGAGACATGTGAAACCACTTGCAGAGCGCTTTTTGGCTCAGGTATGATTTCCACAAACAGGCAAGATGATTGACATTGGCTGCCAGACAAGAGAACATTTCTCAGTCAGCACATTTGTTTTTGGACTGTAGAAGAGAACAAAATAGAATAGAAGGTATCAGAGGGGGAAAAGAATGGATTAGAATCAAAGTAAAAGTTAAAAAATCACTTGACATTTGGTCTGTGTTTAATTATCCATGACTGAATGCCGCAGACTGTGGGCCTCAGTGAAAGCTACTTTGTCTGACTGAGCTCTGTCTGTCTTAATGAAGCTAAAAGAGTCTTAAACAGCTTAACACAGTCTTCAGGTTTCTACCAGTGTAAGGCAATACAGTGAGTGTAATGATGCACAGAGCAACGCTGTGTGTGTGTGTGTGTGTGTGTGTGTGTGTGTGTGTGTGTGTGTGTGTACGTGTGCGTGCAAGAGAGAGAGAGAGACTGTATGTACTCTACTGTATGCATGTGTGTGTGAGACAGCGCAGGCGAAAGCAGAGACGACATCAGAGTCCATATTAAAGGATAATTACAACTAAACAACAGGAGACTGTTCCCATGGAGAATCCTAGGGGATTATCACTGTTTATTGCTCCTTTACATTGTAGAGCTTTAATGCTGTAGTATGTGTGCGTGTGTTTGCATGTGCGCACATGTGTGTGTGTGTGCTGCCATTTTAGTCCCGACTGTTTTAAATTTGTTCTAAAGCGACCAACTTCCCCTTTACATACCATTCATTTGTTATGTCTCTTCAGTAGTTTACTGATGCCAGGATATTGAAACTGTAAATGTCAGGAAACACATCAGAAAAACACAAAACAGTAAGAGAAACTGAAGGAAACATTGTTTCCCAACAACAAAACGTTTCTGAAGAAAGTACTTAAGGCCTTCTCTTTACCTTATGTAATGCATTTATCATTATAGGTTCCAAAGCTTATAGTAGTGCAACACTCAGCATGAAGTCATCTGCTCTAGGCAATTGTATGTCTTTGCAGACACAGAGTATTAGAGTTTAGATTCTCTGCCCGAGCCCAAACTCGGTTATGTCCCATCGGGCCGGGTCGGATCGGGCCGGGCCGGGCCCTTCATCAAGCATTTGTCTTTTTTTAATCATTACTTTATTAGCCTAATTGGGTGGGGATAAAGCTATGCCTCTCCAGCTTCTCCCGTAGCTCTGGGTATATGTCCTGCACTGACTTGAGTCTGAGGTAAACTGTGCTACATCGTGTCTCCCCCATCTCTAGCACCGTCTTCGATAATTGCGCAACCAGGCCAGATTGTTTCAGATATCTCACAAGTCCTTTAGCAGCAGATATGGTCTCTCCTATATTCGGCGCATTGTCGGCCAGTGCGTCGGCATGCAGACCGTGCCGAAGGACAGTATTAATTAGATGATCAAGACAAGAAAGTCTCCTATATGGTTCCAGGGCTTTGATTATGTTGCTGCCTTGATCTGTTACCCACAGGTAAAAGGAATTGTAGTTGAGAACGTCAGTTCAGGCCCACGTATTAAAAAATGGTCAGGTTTAAATTGGGCTCGGACTCATAATTACAGTTAATGTTTTCGGGCCGGCCGGGCTCGTACACGATGTGCACATGCTCGGCAGGTTCGGGCTTGATTTTTTTGGACCCGATCTAAGCTTTACCGAGTATACACCAGTATAGTTTAGTGTGTTGCTGGTCTTATCTCCTGCTGTGCTGCCTGCTTGGTGATCATTTGTGGTCATGAAGTGATTCTTCACTTGAAGTTCAGCTTTTGTAGATTGCACCTATAAATCCACATTTAAGTGGTTAGTTAACTTTCACTGAGTGGCGTCAGCAAACTAACATGATTCATGAACAAAGGGTTTTTTCAATTGTTTTGTTTGGCTTATACTTAGTTAGTAATATTGCATTCAGTGTTGATTTGTGAAGGCCCAATGTAAATCTTAGTTTTTAAAGTTTTTAAATTAAAGGTAAGGGCATCATTTAGGGGAGGGAAGCTAAATGATTTCAAATAACATTCCCCAATATTAACCACAACTTGTGTCACATTTTATTCATATTCATCATTCTTATCCGTTTTCTAAATTGAGTTTGTGTTTCTTGAAAAACACGAGTCAAAAAATGCATGTTCTAATGAGTTTGTGGTGGAAATCAAGTGTTTTGCAGACAGATCATGGTCAGATCACACTTAACTTCCACACAGTTCATGTGAGATGCATTTCAAAACCTAAGAACAAACAGCAAAGAATCAAAACATGGTAACACTTGATTTTAAAAGGGCTAATAAAACTGGACAAGAGAACACTGAAATGTTTTTTCTACTTTTAAGGTCTGTAATCACGTTTTACCTTTGCACACACACAAAATGCAGCATCTCACCTCACCTCTCCTGTTGGAATATAAAATAATAAATAATGTTGTTACATTTAATAATAATAATTTATACTTTATTAATCCCGCAAGGGAAATGACAATGTTTTCACTCTGTTGTTGTACATGCACTAATGGAGAGATTTCAGAGTGAAGGGGCTGCGGCTGTCGATGGATAGGCGCCTTGAGCAGTTGGAGGTTTGGTGCCTTGCTCAAGAGCACTTTGGCAGTGCTCAGAGTTGAACTGGCATCTCTCCAGCTACCACCATACATACCATAACATCTTTTACTAAAAGTTAGTCACCAAACTTGCAATTGGATCACTGAGATCTTTAGAAATCAGTCCCTCGATGTCACAGCTCTGTGCCTGAGCCCTCCCTGTGAGACAAAGCCAGAGTCCCAGTAGAAAATTAGCGCATTTAGCTGTCATCGCTCGGCTCGCTTTACAACCCAACCAGCATTCACACAGAGGGCCCTGGCCTCTTTTCTCTCCCTCCATCCATCCACCCCTCCACCTCCCACGCCCAACCCTCGCTTGCTTGCTTGCTTTCTTTCTTTGAGTAGGAAAGGCGATCCCCTGTATAGCTCAGAGATCAAGACGGGAAGGTGTAAACTGCAGATAAATGTGATCAAGTGTCTCCGCTATCACAAGCCCTCACATTGGAGTGGTTGGCTAGCTGGGTTTACCCCCCCCCCCCCCCCACCCCCCACTACTCCCTGCACACCAACACGGATTAGCTGCCCCCTCTTTGTGCCTCTCAGTGGAAGCAGACAGGTAGAGGAGATGAGGAGATGTTCAGTTGTTTTGGACTTGCAGACCTTTCAGACCTACTCTCACTGAGCGCCTATCATTTCACCTCATATAGACCCATCTGTCTCAAAGTCATTTTCATGGCCTGCTGGACAATTTAGGCAACAAACCAGAAACACCTTAATGAGATGAATACAGAGAGATGTCATTATATTCATTGGCAAGGGAAACTTAATGTTTGATACTGTTATTGTTCCTGTGCAATAATTACACCTGTATTCATTGATTTTTTTTTTTTTTTTTTGGGAAACTTACAGGAGGCACAAACTGCAAACACATTAAGTTCACATTAAGATGATATGTTAGCAAACAGAGGCTTATTTGCACATCAAGCAGACATGTAGCAACATTAGCATTCATTTGGAGTTGTTTTTGTGCCCTTCCTGTTTCAGCTTCCACCTGGTTCTTTCGCTGCCACTATGTTCACCAGCATATCACACACTTTATCGTTTGGTACTGGCAGGGTTCAACAATACGGGTTGCAAGTAAAAGCCAACCGCTCAAAACCAACATGAAAAAACATAGTAACGTTCTCCCAGCATTTAGTTTTGTTGCTAAACTGTATGTAAAATGAGCAGTGACGTTAAATCACCTGTTTCACATAACATTATCACGCACACACACACACACACACACACACACACACACACACACACACACACACACACACACACACACACACACACACACACACATACATTAGAGCTGTCAGTCTTTCTCTATTAGAATTGTATTCCTTATTTTATTAATGCTGAGATATAAACAATATTTACACTACTCAGGCTTATGCATACCGTAATTCCTCAAATAAAAACCGGTAGTCAATTAAAAGCCGGGCCTCTGATAGTGGCTGGGGGCGCGGTCAACATGGACAAATAAAGGCCGGTCTCAAATTAAGGCCGGGGAAAAAATAGTGTGGATAATCTTTTTTTATATTAAAGCATAATTTTAATCAATGCGGCTGTAGGTGTTACCAGAGCCAAATGTAGCAAACTTCTACAGTACGAGGCACTGGAAAGTTTGTAAGTACACCATGAGTTTATTTAAATAACACTTGCCTGATGGCTTCTACTCTCTGCTGCTACCACTACCGTTGCGTCGACGTCACTTCCGTGATTTGGGAAAAGCCCGTAAAAGTCCTTTGCAAAACTCACAAGTGTAAGGGAAAAGGCTTGAATAGATACGGGCGATCTTTGAAATTGAAGCACTCATCGTCGCGTTCGATGCTAACCTCAAACTCTGCACTTTCGTTGATCTCTTCTGCTGTTCTCTCCTTTCTTGCGACCCCCCTCTTCCGTCAGCTGGGAGATGGGTTTTGACTTGGTGGATGTTGGTTTTTATTTCATGTTGAAAAAGTATTTCCCATCCTTCTTTAGATTCACAGACGCAGCCTGTCATTCCCTTTGAACTACTCAGTCTCTACTGTAGCTCCGTGCCTTAACGTCTCAACAACAATAACAACAATGCCTTGCGTTGCTCACTCCCGCTAACTTAATTGTTCATAGTATTGATTTTTTTTACTATTCGATATACTCAACTTTTGAAATTTGTTCCAACAACCCTAACACCAACGTGATATCATCACTTCACGTAAACATACACGCCCACTTTCTTAAGCCAAGTGGCGTGTTATCTGTACACATTTTGAGCTATCCGCGTGTATGTCTACGCTGTATACAGCGGATGTAAACATACACGCCACTTTCTACAAGTGTTATAGTGTAAACGTACACGCTACTTTCTAAAGCCAAGTGGCGTGTGATCTGTATGCATTTTGAGCTCCGTATACAGCGGACGGGTTGGGTTTAGGAAAAGAAGAATGCAACGGTTGAGTTTAGGAAATGTGACACACGGGATGGGTTTAGGAAAAGAAGAACGAGGTTGGCTTTAGTAAAAGAAAAAAGCGACGGTTGAGTTTAGGAATTGTGACACGCGGGACACAAAGGAAACATGACACGCGGGACACAAAGGAAACATGACACGCGGGACACGATCCCCGGTCTCCTGGGTGAAAGTCCTGTGTTGACCCATCCGCCACCCCAACCAACCTGCCGACACAGATTTTTGCTCTTTCATACTACTCGCTACGGCGTAAATTCACACGCAATCGCAAGGTAATGTAAGTCTATGGAGGCCAAACAGCGTTGATAAACACGCTAAAAAGTGAGTATGCGTCTTGATAACACACAAGCCAATAATGGCATATGAATTGGCGTGTCATACATATGCCACCTCATGAGATCAGTCTGCTAACACACATGCACTTTGACATTCTCACAAATAGTCAGAAAAAGATTATAGACAGTTGGATTGCCACTGACAAATTGCCCAAGAAAAGGTGAAAATGGGTGAGAACATGTACTTGAACTGACTTAAAGGGATATTTCACCGCTGGAAAGCTGAATATATCTTTAAATTGGGTCACTTATGTAGCAGAAATGTGAAAAAAAAAAAATTAATTGGTGCCTTCTAGGCCGAGAAAAGCCAGAAAATGTGTTTTTGGCTCATATGGATGAAAGACACCAAATCCCAGAATGCACTTTGCTTCGCTGCTTTGAGTCCACTCCCAAGCCACGCCTACCGCTAGACAGACAGACAGTGAGGCATTCGACTCAACTCAATGTGTTTTATTGTTATTTCAACCATATACACGAAACAACATTTCATCGTGGCTCAAGTGGTGTTATAAAAACGACATTATATAATAACGACATACGAAACAGGCTACCTTTAGTGCACACACATTATAGGCTCCGTAAAGTTCAGCTAAGCATACTAGCATTAGGCTTGGTGGGCTGTAAACACCGAGTATAAACACAGCCGTGAATTAGCGTGGAATGTCGAATGGTCGCCATGTAACAGTCACAAACTCCAGCGGTTAGCAGTTAGTTGGATACAAATCACCACATTTCTGCACCAGTCCGTGTTAACACAGCCCACCTTCATACAGAGCACCTCTAGCTCGGATTGTCGGAGGGCTAGCAGTCCTGGTAGCTGGACAGTCTGGTTCACTGTTGTTCAGCCATGTTTCGACGAAAGCAAAAAACACAGTCTCGGAACTCGCATTGGGAGCATCGTTGAAGTTGGATGTAGTCCAGTTTGTTGTTTAATGAACGGAGACTTGCAAGCAAGATTGATGGGACAGGTGACCGGCTAGCGTTAGCTTCCCACCTAGCCGACGAGGATGTCCCCTACCCGGCTCGGGCCATCGAGCGAGACCGCTGGTCTCCGTGCAGGCGAAGCTCTCGTAGTACGACGATTATTCCGTCTGTAATAACGTTCCCTGCATATTCTCCGATTTGTACCGATGTATCCCGGTGGTACACGTGCGGTAGTTTGAATGCACATAATTGTTGTAAAAGTTTGCTGTTGAGAAGTTCTCTTAATACATCCATGAGGCGAGGCTTCAAGATGGCTGACATTTCGTTTTTTTCCGGCTGAGATCGGCTCGCTTCGGGTGATGGGCGGGTTGAAAACATGCGGAAGTAGGTCCTACTACTGGCTGTAGTCTTTTGCTCTGGCCAAAAAATCTTCCGATGACGCAAAAATCGTCATTTTACGTCATCGGAAGATTTTTTCCGGACTCCCCAATGCAGAGATCTCCTGTCTCAGGGGGACATCAGGGAGGGACGCACGGTCATTCAGAAATACTACCGGGTTTCTACTGATACAAAGCTGAATGCTAAATCGGTGAAGTATCCCTTTAATGTAACAAGTAAATTGTTCAGGTATCTTTGCATTTTATCTGTCACTTCCATCAACGTGTGCATTGTTCTGACATTAAATAAGTGACAAGGTCATACATTATATAAGCTGAATGAAAGGCCAGTTGGGTGAAAAACAGATGGACTGTCTTCCACCAATTTACTTCTTCCAGAGGTATGAATATACATCTGAGTATAAACTGCACTATTGACACCTCTTTTCTTCCACTTTCCCTTCTTTTCTCCATCTCACTCTCACTCTCTTCTCGACAGTTCACGTGTCTGATAAACCATTCATGCCTCCAAGGACATTTTTCCCATCCGAGCATCCATCCAGTGAAATTACACACTAAACACATAATAGAGTCTGTTCCTATCGTCTCAGCGCAGAGAGACCCAGAACCCACATCTGCTCCAGAATACCCCAGACAATAAACAATTCACTCTTCGTGTTCAAATCTCATTTTTCGGACAAAGTCTTGACAATAAAAAGAAATAAATTACGCCGCCTCTGAAGGGGACGCCTTAGCCATCCTAAAGACGGAAGGAAAAGTTTTTCTCAGAGTTTTTTTCGCGGCGGGCAGATTCCTCTGAGCTAGCCATTATCTCAGGGAGGAAGTTAATTAAAGTGGCCCAGTCTGAATCAATAGGGGAATTTGCTGCTGCGCGACGGACAGAACGACGGACTGACGGGAAGAGCGGAGTGACGGCCATGACACCACTTCAGAAGAGAAGATTAGCCCAGAGACAAAACTCTCGGCTCTGATCAGCCCAACAGTGTGGCTCCCCTCCTGGATTACTCCTCTCCCACCCCTCCCTCTCCTTTCTTTTTCTATCTCTCCCTCGCTATCCATCCATCCACGCCTCCCCCATCCTCCATCCCCAAAAGAACTTCAGGGGGCTTGTCTTCAAAGCTCGTCCCCTCCTTCCCTCCCTGTAATTCCTCACATCATTACCAAGTTTCCAAAACTTAATTTTAGCAATTACACATGCAATTAATTAATAAATGTGCTGTCATTACAGCCCCTTGTGTGATCTGAGCCCCATGAATGGGAGGTTGAAATAAAGTGGTCAAATGAACTGGGAGGGCTTCAGAGAGAGACAGAGGGAGGGATAGAGGGAATGAGATTGTTATTAAGGGATTGCGGAGTTAATCGTTGGAGGGGCTGCTGGTCTATCAGAGGCAGAAGCCTGCAGGGAGGGTGAACGAGAGACAGACTGAGAAAGAGATAGGGGACAGACAGAGTGAAAGCGAGACAGGCGAGAAATGTATGGAGAAAAAAGAGCAGGAGAGGAAGAGACAGAAGAAAGACCGGATGATGAGGATGGAGAGGGAAGAAAATAGACCAGAAGAAACAAGAACAAAAGAAAAACTGGAGAGGAAAAGACAATAAGACAATAAGGGGAAAGGAAAGAGAAAGGGGGGCGTGTGAGAGCTCTATGGAGCGCGCTCAGTTCAGTCAGCCGGATTATTAATGAGATCAGGGAGTTCTTAGGTCACTACAGCAGCATGGGCAGCAATGCAACGGCAAAACACACACACACACACACACATACACACACTTGCACACTTACATGTATATAACACACTTTTAAAAACGCAGCACTGTCTTGATGGTCTTCGAGATATGAGTTCTGTTTGAACATCAAGTGAAAAAGATGAAAAATGAGAACAAAGAAAAGTGAAATCATAGTGATCGATATTATGGCAAAGCTCTGCTTAAATTCCCTTCTTTCTTATTTCGTTAGTATAACATGTTTTGTGATGCAACCTTCAATAAAAAAGTGATTTTTGCTGTAAAAGGAACAAAACACTGAGACAAAGTGCTAACAAATTCATGAAGTTACATAGTTGAGGAACAAGAAGTGCCCTAATTTCAAAAACAAATCCACTTACAAACATGAAACTGTATCATTTTTTTCCTTGTTCATTGATACGACAGCAGTTTCCTGGATCAGGGAGCTGACTCATTTATCACTCCAGTGTGTTGACGGGAATCACACCTGATATGAGGAACCAGATCAAATGACAGGTGTGTGTGTGTGTGGGGGGGGGGGGGGGGGGGGGATATCAGATGTGCAGCATGAGAGCAAAGTCCATTAGCCAATATTCTAGCTACATCAAGCTTCACAGATCAGAAGCAGTGATGGAGGATGTGCAATCGCATGACGTGACTCGTGGAAACCTTTTAGACCGAGACGTTCAGTGGGCTGCCATGAGCTTTCCATGGTCTGAGTGTGACCACATTTGCCAAAAGAAACAAACAGATCCAAATGTGGCTGGATTTAATACCATCATTTTATTGTTTTGTATGTGTGCCTTTTCTGTACATACAGCATCTATGGCATGTATGTCCCTCCTGGGAGAGGGATCCCTCCTCCGTTTCTCCTCCTGAGGGTCCGAATCGAGAGGACTGACGGTGTCGCATGCTGTACAGATTGTAAAACCCCTTGTAGGCAAATCTGTGATTTCTGATTTTGGGTAATAAAAACTGACTTGACTTGAAATCATGTTCACATATACAAAGTCAATGTACGTACTATACGGTGGAAAAAGTTTTGTTTGCTTTCCACAAACTTAAACGGTGTCAATTTAAAGCTTGTTTTTGTTGCATTTTTTTTTTGAACTTTATTGTGAATACACACAAAAAGTGAACATTGTCCTGAGACTGGGCTTCATACATTATTTACAATCAGAAACATAAACAATTTAAGGCATAGGCTTGTGTCCTACTTCAGTTTTTGTTGCATTTTGTTTCCAAAATAAATTCATTTTGTGATAAAGTATAATTAGCATAAACAATATTGCACAGACTGTTGCTGAGAAGACACCAGCGTCTATTGAATCCAGGATTGGTTTGGTAGAACATGAATAAAAGACATAAGAGTAATAAAAGTAAAAGTCACTGGCATTGTGAAAAATCACTACAGCAAAGCCAAAAAGAAAAACCAGTACAGAAACAAAACTTGATCGTAATTGTAAGACACAATAGCACCACCGACATCAATTAGATTGTGGCTATCAATCACTTCGCCTGTGATCTCATTTGTTTACCAAACTCGTGCACGGGCAGCAATATTAATTTCACAATGACAAATTAATGTTTAAAGCCAGCAAATGTGAAAAAATACTTCACATATCTACAACGTGATACAGGTGCGTAGGAAGTAGGTCAAGAGTTGCAAAGAAAAACTCCCGCACACTGTCTAACTTGCAAAAAAAGTTTTAATAGGCAACGTTTCAGTACTGGACCATCTTGATAACATAGGTGAAGGTGAACTTTGTCTTGCAGCAACATGACATCATGTTGCGTAAACATACACGCCCACTTACTTAAGCGTACAATATGTAACTTTCTGCCGCTAGGGGTCTCAGCCAAAACAATGGATTGTAAACACGGACTTTTGATGACGTTGGTAAGTTGCGTGGAATTATGGGAGTTGTACTTTTTAATGTTAAACACCTTGCCGATTAGAATGCATCTGTTCACATACAAGTTTACCCATTCAAATGTATTCACTTTACGTTTAGTAACGTTTATTCATGTCATTCTAATAACATAGCTGCATTTCCCCCAACATAATTACGTTTTTCTTGATTCGATTTGTATTGGTAGCTGATCAGTTAGCTAGCTAGCTAGTGAGCCAGCAAGCTAACGTTAGCCAGCAGCTAAACCACAGTGACTATCACAATATATTTCACATGTCACTGTCATCTTTTGGATGGTTTCAACACCGGGGTGGGACGGGGTTTGTTGTAACGCTAGCTAGCTACTCAACAAGCCTGAGAGACAGGTGTGGGTGCTGGGTGGGGATTGTTGGGGGAATCTCCCGGGACGGCGAGCCGAGGACGGCCGTTGTGCAGCAGCTGAGCTGCTCCAAAGCTGCCCGGAATGATCTCCCCCTTTACTTTTCTTTAATCTTAACTATTCGTTTTGGTGCTTGTCAGGTTAATTTAGCTAACTGTAAAGACAGAGGGGTGAGAAATTCGGCAGGGAGGAGATTTTCGGCACGAACACCGGTAGCTAGCGCTAACGGACACGCAGCTAACACTAGCTATGGATGGCCACTGTTGCGACTCAGATATGGGTCTGGGTCTGATATGGTCTGTTTCACGACGCTTCATTAAACTGTCGTAAGCACCCGGCACCGGAGTTAAGTGCTGTATAGTACTTATACTGTATGGATTGCTGTGGTGGCTGTCTGTTGGCTGGCTGTGGGCTAACGGTAACTGGCTATTGCTACATGTCCCGGCTGTTGTCAGCTGTTATCTCAGGCAGACAGACCGGGTGCTAGCTGGCTAAATTAGCATTAGATTAGTCGTCTTATCTATACAGCTAACGTTAACATTACTGGTAAACTCAATTGTGAGTTAGCCCAGTGCTGCCTTTATCCGTGGTGAAAACAATGATGTGGTAACCCTATAATGTTATCCACCAAGCATTAGCTAGCTAGTATTAACGTTAGCTACTTGTCAACCAACACATTGTAGTAACGTTAAACTGGATCGATATTGATATGTATCAAATAAGATATCTGCTGTATTACTGTGTTGCAAAGTGGCATGTTATCAATCACAAAATGATGCTGTGTGGCAGAAAAGCAGTATTATGGTTAGGAGTATTTTTTTCTGTGACATTGTTTGATTTACAATTATGCTCATACGTATCATCTGGGTGCTCGTGTTTTGAAGGAAGTTACGAGCAACTAGAGGGTGAAAGGTTATATGACGCAACAGATTTCTCTGGGTTTGAAGTTTGGTGGAAACATTTGTGAGAGTGTAACTACACAACTCAAAAAAATATATAACATAGGTATGGTCGTTTTTTTAGACATTTTAATGCAGAAATGTTACATATTGTACCTTTAAGTTGTAAAGTGTTCAGATTAATGAGCGAGTCAATAAATCATCTGGAAGCTTCTCTTAACATTTCTTGAACAATACAAAGAAGCTCCCCACATCATGTTTTAGTAGTGAAAGCCTGCTGAATGTTACCTTGGGCGACTTCAGTGTTGACTTTAAAGTCATCTGGGGTGAGCGTAAAGTCACACGCAATCGCAAGGTAATGTAAGTCAATCGAGGCCAAACGGCGTTGATAAATACGCTAAAAAGCGAGTATTCGTCTTGATAACACGCCAAAAATGGCATACAAATTGGCATGTCATACATACGCCACACAGACGTGCATAAAACAATATAAATGAATAAAACATTAAAATGTGATAAATGCTAAAATCAAAGTATATTTAGTGACAGCATAACACAAAACCTGGAATATGGTTAAAACACTATCAACATTATCACCCACCAATTGTTGTATTGAAAATTCATCATCAGCTGACTTATCATGAGCATTTAACAGCTTGATGACAATAATTGATCTTCCAGCAGATATTCGAAAATGCCTTGAGCATCAGAAATCGCTCTCTTATGGAAAAGTATTAGACAGATCAGGCAGTTTGACACCAACGGGTAGAATAGAAACAAACGAGACTAAATTATTTTAATAATGCTCATTCAAAGTAGTTCATTCAACATGAATTGTATAGACACTAAACGCTGACAAAGGAGAGGAGAACTCAGGAAGAACTACAGTATAAAGTGTCCAGATGCTTATTGAAACCTCTCATGTTGAATGAGGTAAAAGGAAAAACAAGATTATAAACAGAGGAGAAACCAAATGACTCTCTGTGTCGCCTCTCAGCTTCTCTAATCTGCTCTGAGTGCAGGCTGCTTGGTCGGGATGAATTAAAGATGAGGGTTAAAACAACACAGCTTCCAGGGTTAAGAGGAGAGGAGAGGAAGACGAAGAAGTAGATCTCAAGTTTTTGTTCGTTATATGTCACTTTTCTAAAGTTTTTGTTAAAGAAAATCTATCACAAATTAGTGTTTGGACTGACGTAAATCCACTCTCAGTGCATCAGTGTGTTTACCGGCTCAGGATAGTCACTGTAATACAGCAGTATGCCTCTGCTTTCCTCTGACAAATTGTGTTTACCTCTGTCAAAACTGCTGCCAGTATGTACTGTATGGGTATGGTCCGCACTCCCATCCCAACACGCCCGCCTGTCAAAACAACAACTCTCCCTCTTTTTTTTTTTTAAGAGAAAAAGGGTTATTCCATGAATTAAAATGCTTAAATGACAGTCAATCAGGCTTGTAATTCCGTCTGGTATAATTAGAGGCTGGGAAAACTAATTACAGTGGAGAAACCTAACTCTCCTCTCGCTCCCGCTCCTCTCGCTACTACAGCAGCCCTCATCACCGAGATCAGGTGACAGCTATCAAACTCGTTAGGCCGCCACGCACCGTCTCACACACACACACACACACACACACACACACACACACACACACACACACACACACACACACACTGACTGTGGTTGAGCGAGCAGCTAGGCCAAAACGAGATGGAGATGAGGAGGAGGAAGATTAAGGGATAAAAAAAAATAGGTAATCAAGAAAGAGTGGCGACAACAACAGGTTGTGTTCTTAATCAGCAGCACAGGGGGAGAGGGAAGGATGTACAGGGTTGAACAAGAGAAAAGGTAAAACAAGTGAAAAGGAGAGGAAGAGAGCAGGACTATGAATGATAAAGATAGATACATAAAGAGGAAGGGAGACAGTGAGAGCATATAGAATGAAATGTAAACTACTTTGCATCAGGTGGCTCTCAGCTTGATTACTGCTGGGAAAAGCTGTTTATGGTAAAAAAAAAAAAAAAAGGTTTCTGATTATGCCCACGACCTGCTTACAGTTTCACCCATGTGAATGATGCTTAAACTGCAGAAAAACTCAAAGTACTGAAGGACAAAGTCCTGGAGCCCCAAACATTGTAATACAAAGTACTTCAGTACCAGCTGCTGTAGGGTGACAAGTGCATCAAACAAATACTGAAATAATAATATAAATAATAATGTAAAACTACACTGTAAAGTACTGTGGAGCATAAAGAAAGGGTTTTGTATTGCTCATGCTTTAGAGAGTTAATACCAATATGTGTAATATGAGTACTGCTCATCATTTTCACTTTTATAGTAGAGCATGTCACTTTACTATCAATTGATTTTTGTTTTCCAGAATTATTTTCACAATTCACCTACAGTTTGTTCTTTTTTACTCTAGAGAAGAAAATTTCAACCATCAAAAAGGTTCTGTTGCTTCTGTATATAGAAGGTGAATAGAAAAATGCAAAACAAACTTACAGTTTTTTCCAATTGCTAACACACTAAAATGACATGCATAGCACAATTATTTAAACTGACACACAGAGAGTAAAACCTCTTCTCAAGTCTCCAAAAGTCTAAACATATTTTCTGCTTTACACACATTTTGCAATTCAAAATGGCACTTTTTAAATGCACTGAACACGGTTCTCTGCATGAGACAACAATCTCACATAAAGTCACATTTGCCATTTCAAAACACTGCCATTCAAAATGACACTACATAAGCTAATTGGCCAACATACAGTATGTGCCACCTGGCCAAACACCTCAATGGTTAATTGTTACCACTTCAATCAGGAAGTAAGCACTATGATGCCTCTTTTTTTCTATATCTTTTTTCTGCAATTTTTTTTTCAGTTTACTGTTTTTTGTGAGCATATTTTGGTTCAGTCCAATGTAAATATATCTGCTGTGCATATGTTGCACTGATGTGTTGAATTTTCTACAATTTGAACTATTTTAGTATTATGGCAAAGCATACTATAGATGACAGTGCTTTTCATTATGCCCAACAGTGTGTAGTTGCTTAGACAACAATCTGGTAATATGAATGAAGTGTGTGTGCAAAAGTTTGATTTTGATAATGATACATGTAGTTTTGGTTGCAGTGCTTCATTTTGCAGGATATATGAGGTATTTTGCAGTTTAGGGGTGTGGTTTTGTGAATTGTGTTAAGTACTTTGATAAAACCAGCCTAGTTTGAAAAATTGTGTTTTAGCAATTGGAAAAAACTGTAAATAAAAGTATTAAAGTAGCTTATTTTTTAAGTAATACAAAAAAAATCGTTAAACAGTGTCTGCATTATTTTCTTATCACATTGTCACTAGCATTTTTTATACTGATTTTTTTTAATCTGATTTCCTCCCGTCAAAACAGAAAGATTTGTTATCAAATTTAAAATAATGAGCCCTTGAAATGACGACGATGACAACTAGTTGTCCATTTGGGCTGTTGTGCCTTTAGGCTCACAGATGCAGTAAACTGACACCTGCTGCTCGTCGGTCAGTTAGTAGAAGCCTGTTACGTTAAACACTCTGACATTTGGCCCCTTTTACTTCCCCGCCGCAACACACGAATGACCAGGTATCACCGTGAAGGCAAACTCATTACACCAAAACCTATTGTGCAAAACCAGGTTTCTTAAACTACAGGTCGGGACCCAAAATGGGCCTGGGGCCTGACTGGGCTGGTTTCCTTGTGAAGGGAATAACAGAATACTATGATGACTTTCTTCTTAAACCTAAAGCCAGGAGCTGTTTTTCCACTTTGCTCTGTGTAGTAAAATCGTCAGTTATACTTTTGATTATTTAAAGGCATCAATTTTCTGGTGTTTAAGTGTAAACCAAGAGAGTAAAAGTACAACCAAATGTTCACACAAATACACACACAGGCAAACAGACATGCATACACCTTTGGGCTGACATCATTAGAGCTCTGACACATTCTCAGAGTTTCTCTCTCTGTTTGATCATGTTTATTTACCTGCTAACCCTCCATGTGTCATTGGCTCTCCAGTGAGAAACTGGCTAAATGTCACTTCACGTTCCTTCCCCACCACGTTGTGAAGGTGGGTGGGGGACTTGTTTCCAAGGCGACCGGGGTCTCATTTTTCGCCAGCGGCCCATTCCCAACCTGTTACCAAATGAGCCGGAGCAGCACCGCCGAAGCTTCAAAGAGCAGCAGCCTTGGAGCCGCCACGGGGGCCGCTAATGTCAGGAAACCCAATACTGCAGCTAAGGGCTGGAAGATTTCAGCTAAAGTTACATACACAGATAGAAAGACAGACGAGTTGTTTAGTGCTTGATTTAGTAAAATACTGTAAATAGATAAATTCTGTTCTCTCCAAATCTGGTTCTTTGTATTTCTATGTTCTATCTAACGGATTTATTCTCATGAACTTCAACTTCAGCTGATGGAAGCGCACCTAATTCACATTTTACTTTCTGGGACTTTTCAAAAGTTTGCGTAAAATTCACTTGATAGTTGCACGGAAACACTGCCAAGTCCCTTCCTGACTCCCTCTTCATCTACCTGCATTTCTTGCTGTCTTTCCCTCTCTCTCTCATTTTACTTCGTGCCTGGAGGTCGCAGAGCTTCAAAGTTTATTTCCCTTCATGTTAACTTTGGGATGGATGCTTGAAATGGAGAGAGGAGAGGTAAAAAGAGAAAGATACAGTAGCACAGAGCAGTCGAAGAAAAAGAAAAAAAGCTACATGTACATGAAAAACAGACAGACAAATTCTGGGATTTAAAGTAGATTTACAACCATACGTCAGGTGTTGACAATCATTTTCACTATTTTTGTAACTTGGTAACTGAAAGAACAAGTTAGTGTCCAATGGTGCACTGCAACGAGCATAAGTAGATTTAGAGATTGTGTCTCAAGCCAGTATCGGACTTACAGAGGCCCCCCTTAATTTAAATGCATATTTGGAGTTGAGTTACAAAAGTCCATTTCACAAATAATAACATTTCTACTCTTGACAATGGTTACAATAAAAAAGACATAGAAATGCATGATTATAATTTCTCCCATGAGCTTGTTTCTTTATTTTTGATACTGTACACTCAACAGTAGATTTCACAACACATCACACGTGGAACTCAGCATTGGTTTTCGTTTCACAAAGAAGCCCAAAGCTACAATCCATGGCAGTTTGGCAATGCAGCTGACCACTGTGGGTTGTTGTCCTGGCATAAAGGTAATAAAACATGAAGTCTGCATTCATCTTTGTGCAGCTAAAGGTGAAGGTGTATTTTAAAAGCATGTTGTTGTTTGAGATGAACCCTGGAAGAGCTGTGTCTTACTACAATCTAGGACACACAATGTTACTGTATTAACGTACATGCACACAACACTAACCGCACTCTGTCACTCACGCACATTTTATTAAGCTTTTTACATAAACAGATATGTAAGCATGTTCCTGCTTTTTTTTAGTGCAGCAAGGGCTCACAAAGTGTTTAGTGTGTGTGTGTGTGTGTGTGTGTGTGTGTGTGTGTGTGTGTGTGTGTGTGTGTGTGTGTGTGTGTGTGTGTGTGTGTGTGTGTGTGTGTGTGTGTGTGTGTCATTGAAACAACAGCTGGTAAATAGAGGAGTCTCCTGTTCCACTCTCTCCCCTTCCCACAGCTCTGTTTCATTACAGATTTCAGGGGTTTTGGTCAAACGCTAGATACAGTAGGAGCATCAGGCTTGATCAAGTTTGGGAGGGTTGCAAAATTACGTTCCCCACCTACCGCAGGAAAATGACACACTTCCAGCCTCTATTCAGCTCTGCATGTCCCTGTGGACGTCTTCTTGTTCCCTCAACCTGGCCTGGATGCGTCTGTTCATCTGCTCCCCACGTATCCATCTCAGTGTCTGTTGATCCATCTATCTGTCTGTCCGTCCGGGCCTGTGTTCTCTCACCAGGGTTTGATTTCAGGCTGAATCGACGCCCTGTAAGACGAGTCGAAGCCAGCGGCTCCACGGAGGCTCCAGGGAGGGGAGAGGGGACGCGCGGCCAGGTTTCATCCCGGGGAGGGTGCAGTGTTTTGGGGTTAGGAGTGGCCTGGGGGGCCCCTGGGCATGATGTAGGAACGGATGGGTGGATCCACTGACTGATGATTGTGTTTCCCCGGAGGCAGAGACATAGATCACAGCAGGTACAGCAGGTAGAGCGAGTGAGAGAGATCCCTAGCTGGAGTTAACTATTTCATGGTTAACATGCTTTTAAAGAGACTTTGACCCAGAACTTATTGTCCTGCACTGTGTGTTTGTATTTTTTTTTCAAGGTTTGAACCAGGTGAAATATTAATGCAAACACATACAATAGTGTGTGAGACAATAGCGTGCTTCTAACTTTGTGGCAAAGGTTTGGGGAATGCCATTTTTATTTCAACATAATAATGTCCCTGTGCACGAAGCAAAGCCCATAAAGAAGAGAGTCCTTCCAGAAATGCTGAAAAACGACATGCGTTTGCATTCAAGTGACAAAGCCCTCTAGTAGTTGTATGGAGAATGACTTTTGTCCTTCAGGAGCAAAGGAGGAAATAGTGTGACCTTATTATAGAACCAGAGAGTCTGCAGAGGGAGGAGGCTGGGTTGGTTAGATGGGCCAACAAAACGCCGGACTTTGACATGGGAAATTACGTTTGCAACCCGATTCGTACCAATAGTCAGCGTTGGTTCCTTTAGCCATCATTACAAATTATTGTTCCCTAACATTAACCAAGTAGTTATTTTAATAAACCAAATCATCTTTCCCCTAATTTAGTCATTTTTTCCTAATTTGATATGGAAGAACTTGACTGACCCAACCCCATCCAACATCTTTAGGATGGAGTGGAACACCTTATCGCCCTTCTTCAGTGCTCATCCTCACTAACGCTCTTGTGGCTGAATGAGAACAAATCTCTGCAGCCTAGTTCCAAAGGTTTTTTTAATCTTTCCCAGAAGAGTGGAGGATGTTCTAAAGACCATGCTTTTGGAATGAGATGTTCAACAAGCACATATTAAGATGTCTGCAAACTTCTTTTGTGTGTCCACATACTTTTGGCCATGTAATGTACATGTTTGGTTATGTGCTTGCAGCTGTATTCCCTTTTAGGTCCCTAAAACCATGTTGCTATGGAAACCAGAGATTAATTAGCCTTGGCATGTCTTTTAATCCGGGCTACATCATAACAGCCGGCCGCTATAGCTCCGGTTGGATTAACTCAATTACAACCAACTATTATTACAGGACACTGTTACCACTCGTCATCCCTCTCTTTCTCTCTGCCTTCCCGACAGTCTCTCGTCCTGTATAATAAGTGTCACTAATGCACCACGCAACCCTTTTAGACACCAAATATAGATTCTGTTTCCGCCTTAAGAGGGCGGTTTCATTAAGATGAGCGGTGGGAAGAGCATTTGGGTGTAATCCTACTTGTCAAATTAACATCAAAGAATTGGCATGAAGAGACCAAAAGGAAGAACAACTCACAGGAAGAGAAATATTTCCTGTTATTGACAGATCATCTAACAAAGAAGTAGAGTGATAAATTAAAATGTTAATCTATGACTTCCTTGGTGTTTTTGATGTTTCCGTACTACTGCACTTACGAAAGTTCTCATGTCAATCAATGATTGTGTTCAGTGTTCTTGTTTTTTACCTACAGTTGCTATCATTACTCAACACATTTCTTGTATTAATTTCATACAAAGTGGAAATATAAAGTGTAGGCCTACAATTTTCCACTGGAATCAGCTTGACCACACACAGAGTTTAGAAAGCAAATGTTAACGCTTTATTGATAAGCTTTTTTTTTGTATTATGATACAGCAAAATTACCTATTTAGCAAACAATATATGTATTTATCTTACATTTTTAATAGAGTAGCTGAAGAGAGAGGGGGGGGGACGACATGCAGCAAGGTGCTGCGGGTCAGATCCGAGCCCCTGCGGTAAGGACTCAGCCTTAGTGTATGGAGAGCACGCTCAACCAGGTGAGCTACCAGGATGCCCCTATGTATTCATTTTTAAATATCACATTACTTTTATCATTGCTATTAAAGAAAGAATTAAAGAATTAATTTATATCTCTTAATTCACTCTACTTTTGTACCCCATTTACTCTTTACCACTGCACTTGTTTTGGGCAAGCCAGATAGGTATGTAAGTGCAACTCTTTTGACTCGTTAAGATGCTTGTGATTGTTTTAATTAGTTGTATGTTTTTGCTATATTGTTGGTTGTCTGGCTTTAGACATGTTCTTGTATGCTGGTTGTGTGGTTGTCTGACTATGACAGCCACACAGATCAGATCTCTGAGATGAATATCTGAAAGCTGAAAACACCTTGGTGGGCAGTTTGAGATGCATTTCAACCAGATGTCAAGATGTCCAGAGGCTTTACTCCTTCCAAATATAACGTTGTCAGTAAAATGTCAGGCAAGTTGAGATACTACAAAATACATACTGTAACATGGATGAAATGAAAAGTGTAAATGATAATCAGGATCAGAGTCACTCTTCTAAGCTTCATGATCAATTTATGACAAATTGTAAGTACTTGTGTGTTTTGAAGCATAAAGTTTAATGACAGAATGTGGAAGCTTTTAACCAGGTCTCTAAGATGAACCTAACTCGTTTTTTTTAAATCCTTGTGACACCGAGTGACCGAGTCTCACTTTGTCACGGAGGGAACAGCAGTACTAGCCTAAGGCGTATGTGTGTGTGTGTGTGTGTTCGTGTTCGTAGGGGGGGGGGGGGCTGTAGGGGTGATTCACCTCAGCTTTGAAGCTGTTTCGGGTATCTGTGTGCCAGCCAGGTAGACAGGCAGCCTATAGCCCATGGTACCCTCCCTGTGTGTGTGTGTGTGTGTGTGTGTGTGTGTGTGTGTGTGTGTGTGTGTGTGTGTGTGTGTGTGTGTGTGGAGGTGTGTGTGTGTGTGGGGGCTGGGTGGGTGGGGATATCAGATCGTGCGCACTCCTTCCCTATTTCCCATATGTGCTGTTCTGAAGAAGTCAGCAGGCTTGGCTTTTCTATGGAATCACTGTGTGTGTGTGTGTGTGTGTGTGTGTGTGTGTGTGTGTGTGTGTGTGTGTGTGTGTGTGTGTGTGTGTGTGTGTGTGTGTGTGTGTGTGTGTGTGTGTGTGTGTGTGTGTGTATTCAGTAGGGGGAGGTCTCTGGTGGTCACAGAGCTCTGTCTGGTCCATGAAGGATGGTCTCCTGCTCTACTTTCTTTACTTTTCTCTACTTTCTTCTATTTTTCCCTCTTTCTTTCTCTATTACTCTTTATATCTTTACCCCTCCCTTCTCCTTCTTCTCTCATTATCTGCATCTGGCCTTTACTTCTCACTGCTTTCACATGCAACATCCTAATGAAGACACAGATGCAGTTTTGGCATACACTTTTAATAATCATAAAAACTTTTCCCATTGAATGATTATTCAATCCATATCACATCAAATATCCATGTGTGACTTGATGTCCTCATAAGGTAAACTAAACTAAATGAATACCTTCAAAAACACGTTTATTAAACTGTGAAAATGAGTAATATCGTTTTTAACCAAGTGAACAAATCTTGAATTATTTTATATCAAACTAAATATATAAACATGTTTGACAAACTGATACATATTTAGCAGGCCTCTCAGACTGAAAATCGGGACTTTAAAGGTGCTGTAGGCAGGATTGTGAAGATCCAGGACTTAGCCAAAAAATTTGAACATCGAAAACTTCTCAGTCCCTCCCCCCCTTTCTGCTAAAGCCCAAATGGTCTCCTAAGCCCCTCCCCCCACAAGGGAGAGATGTGCACGATAGAGCGTGTGTGAAGAGGGGGGAAGGGGAGGAAACCTATCTGCAGCTCATGTGCGGGGAAGGGGGAGGGGAGGACGCTATGAAATAGACCTCAACAGTCCTGCCCACAGCCGACTCCGGAAGTAAGAATACAATACAATTTCTCCATTGACAATTGGAGTATAAGCCATAAAATTGTAACCATCGATGGTAGACTTAAAACCAGCTACAACATGACTAAGCGGTTGTATATGCTCATATTAACGCCAAAAGTTCATGGGGCACCAACCTTGTTTTGAGATAAATTTCTTTGATTTGCGATGTCTTGGATAAGTACTTCAGTACCCACAATCCTAAGCATAACAGCAACGTCTCTGATTTGTCCAACTCGTTGTTACTATAGAAACGTTTACCGTACCCGCAAAACTGCGAATGGCTAGAGCGAGCTTCTGTCATTGAAGTCTATGATAGTTTATGTACACGGTCTTGTACCTTTGCCTTTTGTGCCGTTTTCGAAATGTTTTTTTTTTTTTTTGCGCTGAATCAAATGTTTTATGGTCACCATTCATCTCGTAGCTGGTTGGCTTGGTTCCAGACTTAAAACTCTTGGTGTAAGCAACTTTTGAAACATCAATGAAACAATTGAATGGGGAAAAACACTTCCGGAACCAGAGCCATTAAAAACGTGGACGGTCATTAGACACCCCCCCCTGGCCCTGATTGGAGCATCTGAACAGGGAGCAGTGGATTTTTGCAAATTGCACTACAGGCTGTAGGTAGAGCCAGAGGAGCCAGATTTTTTTGTTTTGTTACCTGCTTCATGTAGTTCTATTCGAATATAGGGTCAGTTTCAGCAAATATTTGTTTGCTTTGATATCATACTTTATGTAGACTATATCCACAACGCTCCTCTTCTGGGATTTCTCCGTTGCCGACGGAAATTCTGCCATATTTCACTCATTTAGGCTGTTGCCTTGGGCTTTCTTTGTGTTGGAATTTTAAACTCCGGTCGATTTATGAGGATTATGGTTTACTGCTCCTCAGAGCAGTTAAGTAAAATTAGCAAGCTAGACTATCTGTCCAATCTGAGTTCTGAGTTCCACCAAAACAAGTTCTTTCCCGAAGCTATTTTGCAGAGGCGCTGTTTCTCCGTACAATGCTTAGCGCCGCCCAAGACGATTGTGATTGGTTTAAAGAAATGCCAATAAACCAGAGCACATTTTTCTCCCATCCTGAAATGCTGGGTGGACTAGCCAGACCCTCCTCCACAGGTCTGGTCTTGTAGTGATAATATTACAGACAGTTATAGCTGACTAATGACGTGATACCTGGATGTTGATGTTCCCGATGACAGGGCAGACAGACCGTTACAGCTGAATAATGCAAAGGGGAGTTTTTCAGTAGCTGGCCTGACAACTGTCACCTCTCTGGCTGGCTGCCTCTGATCATATAGATAGATAAAGACAGTCATGCATAACACTAAAC
The DNA here is from genome assembly GCA_023631565.1 of Gymnocephalus cernua. Lineage (NCBI taxonomy): Eukaryota > Metazoa > Chordata > Actinopteri > Perciformes > Percidae > Gymnocephalus > Gymnocephalus cernua. The sequence continues at coordinate 32,723,064 of CM042432.1, read as the reverse complement.
ACGTATTACTTGCATAAACTTTGAGAGGACATAGTTACAGTTTGGCAACAACACAGTAATACCATTGCTTTCTAGATATTAACTACAAATACATTTGTATCTTCCTTCTGCCAGTTGTGTGTTTAGATTTTATTCTAAAAGGGTATTTAACCAACAATTAAGTTTACAGTAAACAACAACAACAATATGTATATATGGTACTGAAAAAATACTTTATTTTACTGCAATCCATAATGTTGCATTTGTTATTACAATAATAAACGAGGGCTGTCAAAATAACGCGTTTTACTAGTGAAATAATCCTATTCCTGAAGCACTTTTGAATTTCTTTCCTCAGCATCTTAGGTCATATTGTTGATTGTTATGGTCATTGAACAGTGAAAATAATAATAAAAAGAGTTTTTTAACTTTAATGTCACTAATGCTGATTATTCATTGATTTATTTGAATTGAAATATTTAAAATACTTTCACAGCAAAAATGATGTATGCGATTAATTTAGATTAATTAATCACAGAGTATGTAATTAATTTGATTACATTTTTTAATCGATTGATAGCCCTATAATTCACCATTTGCATTAAGGGTTCTGGTTTTGGCTATTGAAAAAAACACTTGTAAATAGATTTTGCTTTAAGTGTGTTATTACAATACAAAAAAGTGATGGATTGGCTAATGGCAGATTATTTTCAGAAATAAGTTACATTTTTTGGGGGGGTATTGTCTTTGTGCAGTCTCTTAAGATACAACCCCAAATCAGAAAAAGTTGGGACAGTATGGAAAACACAAATAAAAAAAGAAAGTAGTGATTTCTAAATGTACCTAGACTTGTATTTCATTGCAGACAATACAACAGCACATCATTTAATGTGTTCCTCATGATTTTTATTGTTTTTGTTTAAAAAAAACTAAATTCCTATTTTGGTTCTTGCAACACATTTCAAAAAAAGTTGGAACAGTAAAGCATTTACCACTTTGTAATGTTGCCATTTCTTTTCACAACACTTAAAAGACGTTTAGGGACTGAAGACACCAAGTGATGAAGTGTTTCAGGTGTAATTTTGTCCCATTCTTGCTGCAAACAAGTCTTAAGGTGGGCAACAGTACGGGGCCTTTGTTGTCGCATTTTGCGCTTCAAAATGCGCCACACATTCTCTATTGGAGACAGGTCGGGACTGCAGGCAGGCCAGTCAAGTACCCGTATCCTCTTCCTCCGCAGCCAGGACTTTGTAATGTGTGCAGAATGTGGTTTTGCATTATATTGTTTAAATATGCATGGACGTCCCTTGAAAAGATGTCTTCTTGAAGGCAGCATATTGTGCTCCAAAATCTCTATGTACTTTTCAGCATTAATGGTGCCATCATAGAAGTGCAAGTTACCTTTGCCAAGGGCACTAACACAACCCCATACCATGACAGGCCCTGGCTTTTGGACTTGTTGCTGGTAACAGTCTGGATGATCCTTTTCTTCTTTGGTCCGGAGCACACGGCATCCATTTCTCCCAAAAAATACCTGAAATACTGATTCATCTGACCACAGTACACATTTCCACTGTGTGATGGTCCATCCCAGATGCCTCTGAGCCCAGAGAAGTTGACGGCGCTTCTGGACACTGTTAACATAGAGCTTCCTTTTGGCACAGTACAGTTTTAACTGGCATTTGTGGCTGTAACTACGTATTGTGGTACTTGACAAAGGTTCGCCAAAGTAATCCTGAGCCCATTTAGTGATATTGCATATAGATGAATGACGATTCTTGATGCAGTGCCGCCTGAGCGATCGGAGATCACGGTTGTTCAGCTTAGGCTTGCGCCCTTGTCCTTTACGCACTGAAATTCCTCCTCATTCTTTGAATCTTTTAATTATGTTATGCACTGTTGAAGGTGAAATAAGCAAATGTCTTCCTATCTTTCTTTGAGGAACATTGTTTTTAAACATTTCAATAATTTTCTCACGTATTTGTTGGCAAACTGGCGATCCTCAGCCCATCTTTGCTCCCAAAGGACTAGACCTTTCTTGGATGCTGCTTTTGTACCAAATCATAATTACAATCACCTGTTGACATCACCTGTTTCAAATCACATCATTATTTAACCAATTTACCTGATTACTAGCCCTAAATTGCTCTTGTCCCAACCTTTTTTGGAATGTGTTGCAGGTCTGAATGACAGGAAAGGATGTATATTTACAAATGAAATTAAGTTGACCGGACAAAACATGAAATATTTTGTGTTCACATTGTCTGCAATGAAATACAACTCAAAGTACATTTAGAAATCACTTTCTTTTTTTATTTGTGTTTTTCATACTGTCTCAACTTTTTCTGATTTGGGGTTGTATATTATAAAATATAATTGCTTTGCAAACATGCATATGGGTATCTAACTGGAAATCAAAGACAGTATAATTTACAGTTTCTGGCTAATTTTTTGTAAAATAAAAAATAATTTGAAAGAAAATGTGCTCCTATTGTTTTTGGCCTTTAGCTATGTCACACTTGCAAGCTGTGAGGAGGTAAATGAGACAGGTAACAAGTTGTCATATATAAACACACACAGGGGCAGAGACCCTGAGGCATGTTTGTAAGTGGATGGAGGGTTGTCATTACTGCACCATATGGAGCATGATAGTTGATCAGAGTCAGGCATATCTCATAATATCTTTTTACTCCACCCTTTTTCCTCATCTTTACCCCTCAGTCCTTTCTCTTGTTCTTCCAGACAGCTTTGTATGCGACCAATTGGTATCTCTGTCAAAGTTTTGTGACTTTTGATAAAACTTCTTTAAAGATGCCATATTATGCTCATTTTCAGGTTCATAATTGTATTTTAAGGTTGTACCAGAATAGGTTTACATGGTTTAATTTTCAAAAAACACCATATTTTTGTTGTACAGCACAGCTCTCTCTCACTGCTGCAGCTCCTCTTTTCACCTTGTGTTCAGGTCTCTGTTTTAGCTGACAGAGTGAATCATCTTTCCTTCTGTACTCTTTGATATCCACTCGCGCATGCTCAGTAGTAGCTCAGATCGTAGATCATGTATTAGCTCCATAGACAGTAAAAGAAAGGTTGTTTCTCCAACTTTGGTCAGTTACAAGGCAGGATTAGCTGGGAGACTTCTTCTAAAGGAGGGTGCACATGTAAGTACTTATTTTGTAGATTATGGTGAACTTGTGTGTGTTGTAGCAGTGCTTTGCCATTGAGAACGAGCTAGCATGCTAACACTAGCGCTAGCATGCTAACGGTTGTGTTTAACCCGTCGTTTCGGCTAGTTACGTAACAAGCCCTGCAGATTTTGAACAGCTCACCCAGAGACTGAAGGCAGGACACATTCAGAAACCTGTATCTCACTCAAAACAGCGTGGATAGATTTTCTTCCAAGTTTGTATGCGCGTGGAAGCACCAGAGACAAAAAATAACACCCCAAATCCCAGAAAAGGTGATTTTTTCATAATATGGACAGTGGATACTTTAAAGAGATATTTTTTCTGTCATCTGGTTTAAAATCGGCAAATTATCCCTTTAATGATTTGTCATAATTTGTTGTACTGATTACACCAATTTTACTATTGAAAGGTGTTTTTATAGATGTGCTATGTCATACATAAGTGGTGTAATGTATAAAGGGGCTGTACTCGATATTCAGAATATTAATATTGCAGCAAACACATTTATTTGCTATTTGCTATGTAAAGATATAGTGGAGTAATGGTGTCCTAAGCAGAGAATGGCTTGCTAAAAAGCAAAACTGTGCTGCACTCTTTGTAGATGTAGCCAAGGCTTTTGATAAGCTACTGTTTATCACAACATTCCATTAATACACTTTGTTCTGTGATTCTTCATAGAGCTGGTTCAAATCAAATTCTCAAATGGTTGGTAAAGGTGTCTCTCAAGGATCAATATTGGGCCCCCTGCTATTTACTAATAATAAAATATATTATGATAATTGATTTTAAAACCATGCATATGGGTATCTAAATGAAAATTAAATTTACAGTTTCTGGCTATTTATTTGTAAAATAAAAAAAGAATTTTGAAAGAAAATGTGCTCCTATTGTTTTTGGCCTGTAGGCATGTCACACTCGCAAGCTGTGAGGAGGTAAATGAGACAGGTAACAGGATGTCATATATAAACACACACAGGGGCAGAGACCCTGAGGGATGTTGGTAAGTGGATGGAGGGTTGTCATTACTACACCATATGGAGAATGATAGTTGAAGTCAGAGTCATGCAGATCTCATAATCTCTTTTTACTCCCCCCTTTTTCCTAATATCTCCCCCTCAGTCCTTTCTCTTGTTCTTCCAGACAGCTTTGCATGTGACCAATTGGTATCTCTGTCAAAGTTTTGTGACTTTTGATAAAACTTTTGTTCTGTGATTCTTCATAGAGCTGGTTCAAATCAAATTCTAAAATGGTTGGCAAAGGATCAATTTTGGGCCCCTTCTATTTATTACTAATAATATTTATTTTCCAACTCAGTACTGTATTGCCCATTGCTATGTTGACAATACCATCTTGTATGCCATCTGCAGCATTGCAAACCAGGTTACAGTCTGCTCTTGATTAACCTAGGTACTCATTCTTCTGAGGGACTTTAAAGTTGCTGTCTTGTAGGATTATATGCTGCTTTTCATTTTGTGCTCTTCCTCACACAAACTGTTGTCCTTAACAATAACTTCTCTATATAGTAAATCCAACAGCCTGTGATACAGTAATTTATATTTCTTTCTTCAATATAGTCTTAGATGAACAGGTTTCACTGTATTTTTGACCCATTTCAAGGCATATTTAGATTACATTTGGACACATTCCAGCGGGTATCACAGCATAATTTGCTACAAGCTTTTTCCACCTTCACTCCCTCTTCTTGCTACGAAGATGACAGCCAAGTGTGTGTCTTGGTAGATTTACAGTCTCCTCCCTCCTTCTCCTTCTTTATGTCATGTTGGTGTGTTATAAACCTCCTCTCTGCGCTTCCATCTCACTCCTGCCGCTCTGTCAGTGTGTTTGTTGCCATGAATGGGATTTAGTGTCACACACAGAGAGCCAAGGCTTCTTAAAGCGTGTTCTCACACACCCCTGTCCCTCCCTCAACACTCTGCATGTGTGTGTGTTTGTGTGTGAGTGTGTCAGGTAGGTTAATGCAGCCCTGTCATCAAAAGCCTTATCACTGTTGGACAGGATTCAGCGCTCCACCTCAGTGTCAACTTAACACACAAGCATGCACACACACACACACACACACACACACACACTTAAAACACCATGACTTATTTCTTGGCACCTCATTAACGTTTCCCTGAAAGTTAAAGTCATGACAAACCAACACCAACAAACTTTATTTGGTTACCTGTCACACATGTGTGTCTAACCCTATGTATAAGCGCGAGGAAAATGAGTTCCCAAATATTTCTAGAACCGTGACTAAGTTGTGATTCTTCTACTTCAAAACCAGGGTTGACTTCCAACACAGCCATTAGTGTAGTTTGTGATCGTATGGTGGTTTTATGGGCAGTACTCCACACTGAAAATACATACGTGGACGGAACTGGAATTATTGATATTTATATTTACTGATGTAACAAAAAACATTTTGCTTTATCTGCAGTATAATGAGGAGCTCTTTGTGCTTTCTATCAGCTGTTCTCTTTTTTCTGTTACTAAAAGCATGTTCTGAAATGTCACCACCAGGGGACCCTGTTTTTCTTTCAACTGTTCTCTTGCCACAGTACTTTTTGAGGTACCACTTTAGATTATTTAGGGTAATTTGTGCAGTGTACCCGTATGTACAACTGTATGTACCAAGTACATCTTGGGAAAAAGGAAACAAGATGTGAAAATAGAGAATAAGGAGATAACAATCTGGGAATTTTAGGAGATTTTACACTGTAGGTATTTCGTTAACAACTGGGTACCTATTCTAATATTATGGGGTACAGAGTATGATCATTACTGAGCAACAAAACTAGAGGTTTGGGGGAAAACGGCAAACTACATAGTCCCTAAATAACTACAGGGTACATTTGAGTTTTTACTTTGGAACAAACACAAATCCTTTTGCATGTAAATTTGTATATGTATGAGCTAAAGAGATAAGCTACTGCCTACGTACACATCCAACTGACAGAGCAAATTGAATATTTCCTTGAATTTTTGTTTCTGCCCATCTTTGAATGTCCAATTTTCACTCTTTTTTAATTTCTGTTTTGGTCTACACCAACAAAAATATGTGGGTCACTGGTATCTCTCCGCCAACCACATGTGTACTTTGGTTTTGTGCCATTTCGTGCTGGGCACATAGGCAGTGTAATCAGCTTATCTAAGATTGATTTCTGCAAACAGCTGCCTTTAATTATCCAAGTCATGAGAGAGAACCAAACAGTCCAGGTGCAGATTAAAAAAGGAAAAAAGGAAAATGCAGCTAAAAGTGGCTGAAAGCTCTGTGGACCTGCAGAGTTAACCCTTTCACATTACAGTCATCGGATTAATATAAAGAATGTTGCTTATTGGAGGTTTCAGTTATTTTCAATGGTGCATGAGAGTTTTACCAGGTGATATTTTAAAGAATAATAACTTTTGTTATTGTGCTAGTTTGTCTCTCAATATTTTTCGACTTTCCTCTCTGTCTGTGGCTCTCAGACCCAAGGCCATTTGTTCCAAAGAAAGGTAAAGGTCATTTCCAAAAACAGTTGGGAACTATAATTTGTAATAAGGCATTTATTGGGTGACTATTTCCAGCTGTGGCTTGACACACATTTGGTCCTCTAGTGAGTATTTTCAGCAGCAGGACAGTGTACACTATGCGGGATTGATTAAATATAAACTATAGTGTGTGTTGATGGGAATGCAGCAACGTGTCACCCATTGCCACATTTTGGCCCATTAATGTGTTTTTAATAGTTTTTGGAAAACAATGAATGTCTATGGCACAGAGGAATAACATATATCAAGCTTTGGATAAACAGACGGTGCCTGTTAGAGGGAACAATTAATTGTTGGTTTTGGTGTTCGATGGGATTTGTTGACAAGAAGAAACAGAGAATATACCCAGACCATTACAGTTAATGCAGTGCTGTGCATTCCAAGCAAATATATATCCCTCTATCCCTAAATGTAATAATATTGTCTTGAATGTAGATAGTGTAAAAACCTTCTCTCTGTCACAGCAAAGAAAACTCTGATTTTAGTTTTTCCCTCTTACTTTCCCTCTCTGCCTTTGATATGGCAGGCCAGTGTTTTCAGCATGTTTTCAACGCAGCACCTATCTGTTAACTGTTATCTGGAACATGAGGATTATTGTAGCCACTTATTTGACGAGCAGGAAGCACTATCTGTTTTACCCTGCACCTACAGGGGTGCCCGCTTAACAATATCCAACCTTAATGATAATATTAATGTGTTCCAAGGCAAGTCAAGCAGGACAATTAGAGTCAAGCAGCCACTGAGTTTTTGGCTGCTTATCGCCGCGCTGCTACAGTCAAAGACAATCGTTTTCGATAAAACAACTTATTACACAGACTATCAACTTAAAGAGGAGAGGAGGCAGCACACATACACATATATATATATATATATATATATATATATATATATATATATATATATATACATACATACACACACACACACACACACACACACACACACACACACACACACACACACACACACACACACACACACACACACACACACACACACAGGTTTATCTGTAAGGTCAAACCTATTATTAACCCCAGGGGTCTGAGTATTAAACTCTTCCTCCTGACGGACAAAAGATCCTCCTGAAGAGAATAACAATCACATAGCTACTGAAGAGGGAGCCTGACAGCTTCTTAAAAAAAGAGAGAAAGCCACATAAAAAAGATAAATAAGCTGTGGTTGCCTCCCACTCCCTGCGTATTACTCCCTTAGGCTCATGGGTAAAGCCTCGGTATCAGGTGAAGCCTGATTCGTATTTAGCACCATTCCTATTGTCAAAGGCCTTTTATGTGTCATATTAGTTACAGACAGACAAAGCTAGGATCGAACCAGCGGAAACCAGGTACAGCTAGAGAGAAGGAGCGAAAGACTGAGAGAAGGAGAGCAAGAGAGAGATTGCGGAAGAAGTCATGTTAATATCAAGTTATTTTTCCATTGGGGTCAGTGGGACAGGAACCCCTTGTGGCGCACACACAATGACAAAAGACATTGCCCAAAGGGAAGTTCTTGTTCTTGACAGCTAAAGCGGCTGTGCAATCCCAAAAACATGTGGATGGTACTTTAAGGGTTATTTTAGTTTATTATTTATTATAACTACAGCCTTACTTTTGTACTTTTGGCTATTATTCCCATCAGTCATGATAGCCTTGTACTCAACAAGTTAATTGCTGAAATCTGAGAACACTACAGTCGCTCGTCCAACGGGGCAGCAACACAAACAATCAGATGATCAAACCCACATACCCACCCACAAACATCCATCATTTACAGACCAACCTACATTACAAGAAACTAGAATGATCTTTTAACTCATTTATTATCAGTGGTGGTTCTTGATTCATGCATCTTTTGAAGGACCTAAAAGATTTAAATATATTTGTTTCTCCACTGAAAAAAAACAAACAGGTAGCAAGAAGTATCTTACATGCTTACTTATGCTGTTTTTCCAATGCATGGCGTGACTCAATAGTCGACTCATTTTTTTGTGTTTATTTCCATTAGCAAACGTTGTTGATAGTACCTGGTACCTAGTAGCGTTATGGTACCACCTCGGTCAAGGTTCCAAGCAAACTGAGCCAATACACAAGACATCCTGCACAAACCTGCAATATTTGAGGGAAGCACCATCAATAGTGATCAGTGCTTCCCTCAAAAGTTTATTCTTGTCATGATACTGAAAATCCTGAGTGCACATAAAAATGTCTTCAAAAGAGAATAATAATAATAATAATAATAATAAATTGAACTTATATAGCGCTTTTCATAGACTCAAAGTCGCTATAATATATATATATATATATATATATATATATATATATATATATAATACTATATAAATTGTTAGATTAGCAGCTTTTTAAGGCAGAAAATGGCAGGTTTGTTTTATTCTAGCTATTATGGATAGACTTATATCCTTACACACATTGCTATGGCCACATTGATTGGCTAAAGTATAGTTTTTATGATGCCAGTTACCATACATTGTATGACAGATCATACTATAATACCCAAATAAGTCATTGGAATATACATGTATATTATTTGTAGGCTTTTCTATCTTTGCCTTGGTTTAACTAATCATTAATATTCACATATTCAATATTAAATCAATCACCTCTACATATCCAATTCTATGTTGGCTAATTTCTGAACTGCTACACCAACTGCCCCTTATATCTTTTTAATCTTTTGAAATAATGTTGATAACATTGTGGTGCAGAACAACATTAATCCATGATGTCTTTCCACTGTTTTTTCTATAAACATGTATTTATTCCTCGTGACCCCAAGAATGGCAAGATTTGTTATTTTTTTCTCACATTTTCTCATATACAAACCTCAGTTGGAAGGTGCGGGGAACAAAGGTCTTGTCTTTCTTCTTTGGCAGTTTACTGTACATGCAGCAATAATTCTCTGAATATTGTAAATTGGAGAGGAGAGGAGAGGAGAGGAGAGGAGAGGAGAGGAGAGGAGAGGAGAGGAGAGGAGAGGAGAGGAGAGGAGAGGAGAGGAGAGGAGTTCCTCCACCCAACCCCAAGGGAGTGAAATGGGAACAGGGTTGACCAGTAGAAGGACACAAGAATTTAAACAATAAGAGATCATTCTCCTCCTGCGCTTCCTCTCTGCCAGAAGGTGGTGCAATAAAAATAGTTTTGAGACAAGTGATAGTCTAGTCTTGTTCCTGTCCTATTTTAGGACCCTGATGGGACCAAATCCCAAGACAAACAAAGAGGGACAACCTGTTTTTAATCACAACATTTCTGGATTGGTAAATTTTGAGCTATTGTACTGTTGTGGTTTTGGACTGTACAGAGGGTCAATGGTTAGCATTGTTGCCTCACAACAGGAAGGTTCTCAGAACATTGGTCCTCAGGTGTCCTTGTGTTCATTTTCCTGCATGTGTGCTAGTTTTCTCCATCAGTGCAACAACATGCAGCTCAGGTGAATTTAAGACTCTTAAATGGCCACGTCTGTCAATGAGAATCTGAGTGTTGTTTCCTATTAATGCATGTTTTCCCAGTTTGGGACAAGTGGCCTGTCCTTGTCTTCTACTGATGATAGGCTCCAACCACCTCTTGATCCTCAGTGGAAATAGACAATAAAAAAGTATCAATGGAAAATATGTTGACTCAATTTGCTATTTTTTATAATAATAGTTTTATATCAGCTCTGTCAAGTACAACAAGAAAAAAACCTTACCATAAATACCATAAATCTTTTTTAAACTACATGTTCACAACATGTGAAACCTTTTTTTCTCTACTTTAAAGGCAGGTAATACATTACATTTGACATGTTTCCTTTAAAAGAAATAGGCATTGTAAATGTATTTTATCATTATCTTTGGTATTACTTACAGTAGAAATTAGAAACTCTAGCTCCAAAAATATGTACAGATTTATAGACATATTAATTTGTGCTTCCAAAATAAATGGAAACTAATGGCATCCATCCAGTGCATGTTTACACAGACTCCCACAATAATGGGGTCTATTTTGGGTAGAGGGGCTTGTATGTTCCGGCCACTTTGACTATATCTGTAATTTTTGATTATGAACAGAAAAAAAACTTGAACAATATATGGCATTTTAACTGTTTGATGCTGATGTGCTTCCTCTCTCCCATGGTGCTCTCTGGTTTCATGGCAGGTCAGGGTAGCATGAGAATGACCTGGCAGGGAGGGTCATAGGTCACAGGGGTCAGGTACGGGGTCCTGTTACACATAAGGAGACAGGAGAAGGGTCTTGTCACTCGCTGTCAACAGATCACAGCACTGAACCATAATCTTTACCTCTCTGACAAATCTCTCAGCACTGCAGCCTGCACCTCCAAGGACCATATGATGACAGGGACTTTACATCAAACTTACAACCCCAAATCAGAAAAAGTTGGGACAGTATAAAAAACACAAATGATTTCTAAATGTACTTTGACTTGTATTTCATTGCAGACAATACAACAGCACATACATAACTGAATGTGTTCCTCATGAAAAAAACAAAATTCCTATTTTGGTTCTTGCAACACATTTCAAAAAAAGTTGGAACAGTAAAGCATTTACCACTTTGTAATGTTGCCATTCCTTTTCACAACACTTAAAAGACGTTTAGGGACTGAAGACACCAAGTGATGAAGTGTTTCAGGTGTATTTTTGTCCCATTCTTGCTGCAAACAAGTCTTAAGGTGGGTAACAGTACGGGGTCTTCGTTGTCACATTTTGCGCTTCAAAATGCATCACACATTCTCTATTGGAGACAGGTCGGGACTGGAGGCAGGCCAGTCAGGTACCCGTATCCTCTTCCTCCGCAGCCAGGACTTTGTAATGTGTGCAGAATGTGGTTTTGCATTATCTTGTTGAAATATGCATGGACGTCCCTGGAAAAGATGTCTTCTTGAAGGCAGCATATTGTGCTCCAAAATCTCTATGTACTTTTCAGCATCAATGGTGCCATCACAGAAGTGCACGTAAGCTTTTCCAAGGGCACTGACACAACCCCATACCATGACAGACCCTGGCTTTTGGACTTGTTGCTGGTAACAGTCTGGATGATCCTTTTCTTCTTTGGTTCGGAGCACACGGCGTCCATTTCTCCCAAAAAATACCTGAAATACTGATTCATCTGACCACAGTACAAGTTTCCACTGTGTGATGGTCCATCCCAGATGCCTCCAAGCCCAGAGAAGTCGACGGCGCTTCTGGACAATGTTAACCTAGGGCTTCCTTTTGGCACAGTACAGTTTTAACTGGCATTTGTGGCTGTAACTACGTATTGTGGTACTTGACAAAGGTTTGCCAAAGTAGTCCTGAGCCCATGTGGTGATATCGCTTATAGATGAATGACGATTCTTGATGCAGTGCCGCCTGAGGGATCGGAGATCACGGTTGTTCAGCTGAGGCTTGCGCCCTTATCCTTTACGCATTGAAATTCCTCCTCATTCCTTGAATCTTTTAATTATGTTATGCACTGTTGAAGGTGAAATAAGCAAATGTCTTCCTATCTTTCTTTGAGGAACATTGTTTTTAAACATTTCAATAATTTTCTCACGTATATGTTGGCAAACTGGCGATCCTCGGCCCATCTTTGCTCCTAAAGGACTATACCTTTCTTGGACGCTGCTTTTGTACCAAATCATAATTACAATCACCTGTTGACATCACCTGTTTCAAATCACATCATTATTTAACCAATTTACCTGATTACTAGCCCTAAATTGCTCCTGTCCCAACCTTTTTTGGAATGTGTTGCAGGTCTGAATGACAGGAAATTAAGTTGACCAGACAAAACATGAAATATTTTGTGTTCACATTGTCTGCAATGAAATACAAGTCAAAGTACATTTAGAAATCACTACTTTCTTTTTTTATTTGTGTTTTCCATACTGTCCCAACTTTTTCTGATTTGTGGTTTTAAGTTTTATCCAAATGTCTTGGTTGAATTGATTTTTGCGTTTTGCAATTAATCACTATTTAAAGTGGCTATATGTAACTTTCAGTTTGTGTTGATTCTAGCGGTCGCTTTGGACAAAAGCGGTAGTCTTTATACCACACCTTCTGTCGTAAAGGTCTTTACGATGCTGTATTACCCACTGTATAGTACTGAGTTATCGTTACTGGGAGGTCATATAGTTGCGATGAATGTTTTGCTCAGACAGAAAATCCTTCATTTACAAAGTTACAGATGCATCGTTGCATTTCAAGTGTTGCATATGGTAACTTAGCCTACTTTGGATGTATCTTGAGCTAAAGCAGGTAACGTTATCCCTGTCACTGTGTTACCAGCCAAAGCATTAAAGGTCCTATGACATGCTGCTTTTTGGATGCTTTTATATAGGCCTCAGTGGTCCCCTAATACTGTATCTGAAGTCTCTTTCCCGAAATTCAGCCTTGGTGCAGAATTACAGCCACTACGAGCCAGTCCCACAATGAGCTTTCCTTAGGATGTGCCATTTCTGTGTCTGTAGCTTTAAATGCTATTGAGGTGCAGAGAGGGGGGGCAAGGTGGAGGGTGGGGGTGTGGCCTTGACCAACTGCCATGCTTCACTCGTTTGCAAGCCATGATGTCTCTCTCTTTCTCATGGGTGGGCCAAATTCTCTGGGTGGGCAAAGCAGAGAGAGGGGAGGTAACCTTTCCCCTTATGATGTCATAAAGGGAAGATTCCAGATTGGCCCATCTGAGCTTTCATTTTCTCAAAGGCAGAGCAGGATACCCAGGGCTCGGTTTACACCTATTGCCATTTCTAGCCCCTGGGGGACCATAGGCAGGCTGGGGGGAACTCATATTAATGTTAAAAAACCTCATAAACTGAAATTGCCATAGGACCTTTAAGAGATTGTTGTAGCAACCAACGTAGTAATAACTTGAGCAACTGAGCATTCCATCAAACCCAAGGACGCTTTTCCACAAGTACAGGGGGACAAGGGAAAAGAAAATAATAGGCCAACACAAACACTAAATGAAAAAAAATGTAATCAAAATAAATGGAAGGGGGGCATAATTTAATGTAGGCTACTGCCGTACAACCACATTGCGCATTGTAAAGTTATTTAGTGAAAGAAATAGACGTATTCCATACCAGAGGGCCAATTCGGGTTCTGTTTTGAATCATTTACGATCCCGTAATTTTCTCCATCTGTTGAAAGCCCGACCGAGATTAACTCTGGTTTCCGCCCGTCGTCTGTCACTTTCCATTTTTGATTTTAGTTGTTCTTCGTTTAATTTCCTTTTTTCTGTGATGGCCCTGCCCCAGTATCAGCTATCCCTACAACAAGATAACTTCTCGAATAAAATTAAAATACAATTAGCCTATATAAAGAAATCTCCTGCCACCCTTTACCTGGCTGGATACAATAATACAGGCTTTTCCAATGTTACGCTGAAATCTGTGACCTGCCGTAAATCATTTTGTGACTTTGCGGTAAAAATCTGACCCGGGCAAAGGCATTAATAAAAATTATATAAAAATAGTGTTCTTTTAACTGTTACTCTCGTTTGCTGTTACAGGTCATTTATGATCATCAGATGGAAAATTACACAGTTTCAGAAACATTGAAAAGTTACATATAGTCACTTTAAGCAAAGCTAGTGATAAGGTTACAGTTTGTTTTGAACATGAGTTCATATGTTGAGTCATTTTGTTCATGTGGTATTACATCATGTTAAATGTTGTTCAATGTTCCAGGACGCCAACATTTGTCAAGATATGTTGTTTTTGTTGGGTGCACTAGACTATGTCATGACACAACAATATTAACAACCATCACTAAGAAAAAACAATATAACTCAAAAGCATGTTTAGTACAATAAATACAGGCAACTACGTTATCACTTCACTAAATAATCAGTAAAGCAACTATTTGTAGTTATGGATGTCAGATGTTTCTGTATCATTTTTGTCAAAGTTAAGACATTTATGCAGACCCCAGGAAGAGTAACTACTGCTGTTAATGAAGATCCACTCATCGGCCACTTTATTAGGTACCAATCCAATCTTTTTTTCATGCCAGTGCAAGTTTACTTCTCTAACCTTTAGGCTTGCCTTGAGTTCCTAGTCAGTGGTGGTGCAGTGGACGGCATTATATTTAGTTTCTAATATTTTGCACCCCCACCCCATGTGTGTAAATTGGGAAGACAAAGAAAAGAAGAAACACATCTCTATATAGTTCAGTCCACTAACAGCACCATTACATTACATTACATTACATGTCATTTAGCTGACGCTTTTATCCAAAGCGACTTACAATTGCTATATGTCAGAGGCCGCACGCCTCTGGAGCAACTAGGGGTTAAGTGTCTTGCTCAGGGACACATTGGTTGATGTATCGCAGTGGGAATTGAACCTGGGTCTCCGACACCAAAGGCATGTGTCATA
This sequence comes from Gymnocephalus cernua, assembly GCA_023631565.1. Taxonomy (NCBI): domain Eukaryota; kingdom Metazoa; phylum Chordata; class Actinopteri; order Perciformes; family Percidae; genus Gymnocephalus; species Gymnocephalus cernua. Next base: position 32,707,990 of record CM042432.1, on the reverse strand, counting down.
ACTACTGCACCATCACCACCACCATCTTTAACTATGACCTCAGTTATAAACATATAATTTAATTAACATATTTCTGACAATATCAACAAAGGCTGAACATGATCAACTTTGTAAAGCTAGAATTTATGGCGCAAGCTGCAATTGCAAAAGATTGTATAAACTAATACAACTGTATGTTATGTTTTGTTGTCTGATTCTAAAGCTGATTCTGATTCTGTATATAGACCATTTTTATTTTCTCTCCCTAAATCTCCATAATATCACTAATATAATATCAGATTCATTTCTACATGTGCATATACAGTAGTTCACACGGTTTAAAGCCTCTCTTAATCTCATTCTCTGTCTCCCTCTAGTGCTAACTGGCCCATGTCTGCTGGAAACCTTTAAACATTTTCACATCAACTTGAAAAATGAAGTCTGACCATATTCTTTAATCCCCACTTTAAATTCTGTCAACACTTTATTTTCTATAAATGCTGCTACCCAAAGTGATGTATAATCTGACAATAGATTTACCAAAGGGTCATAGTGTCTCTTGAAAAAGGGCCATTGCTGTTTTTACGAAAATCATGAACCAGACCTGGCACGTTCAGGTAGAGAAGAGTGAAATGTGAAGTATTTCTTGAAAAGATGAAGTTTGACTGTGAGCTTTGTTTGTATACTACACTTTTGTGCCAACAAATCTTACCTTTGACCCTTGTGTTAACAGCTCATTTTTTGAAGGTTTGACTACATATTCATCTTATATTGTTTCATGAGGCATGCTGTATTTTGCTGTTTTAAAGTATGTATTCATAAAAAGGCTTTGCAACCTCTGCTGACCTGCATGAGATAAATTAACCAACACAAACAGTACAGTAAGACATAATAAGACTTTTTTCATTTGGGATATTCAGGTAAAAAAGGGACAAACGTCTGTTGTTGGTTGTTCCAACATGTCAAAGAGTTTAACCTGAGCTCTGCGAACACACGCACACACACAGACACACACACACAGATTCTTCAGGCTTTGGGATCCAACAGCTTAGCATGAAAGCAAAGGTGAAACTGAATCTGTAAATTGCAGAGCAGGGAAAAGGAGAGAGAGAGAGAGAGAGAGAGAGAGAGAGAGAGAGAGAGAGAGAGAGAGAGAGAGAGAGAGAGAGAGAGCGCTGTTATCAGAGCAGGGGTGTGTGTAACCTCAACCCTCTGCTAAAGTTTCCTGATCAAGTCACCTGACCGCGGCCTCGGTGTGTGATTGGCTGATTTGCTTTTGCAGCCAGGTAATGATGTAAGGTGAGTGTGTGGGAACGAGAGAGGTTGATAAACTTGTGTGTGTGTGTGTGTGTGTGTGTGTGTGTGTGTGTGTGTGTGTGTGTGTGTGTGTGTGTGTGTGTGTGTGTGTGTGTGTGTGTGTGTGTGTGTGTGTGTGTGCGTGCATGTGTGTGTGGGAACAGGGTTGGTTGATAACAGCTTTTCCCACTGCTGCCATATGACCCCCTCACCTGCCTACCTAACACTGGTTATCACCAAATCCTACACAGCAGGAGGTCTGTGTCTGTCTGTCTGCAAGTGTGTGTGTGTGTGTGTGTGTGCACGTCCGTGCATGCGTGCGTGCATGCATGCATGTATGTGTGTGTGTTCATTGGTACATCTGAGTGTTTGAATAACCTGAGTGAACAGAGTGTGAGATTGAGAATGAGAGTTACTAAAAAAAAGAAACAAAGTGATACATGTTACAATCTTGCTGCTGTAGTTCTCCATCAGAACTCCACACAGTCAGTATGGACAGGAATTCATCTGAATCTGTAGATTTTGGTATGGGAAGGTGTCTGGTTTCCATTTTGTAGTTTGAGTAGAATTGACCAATCACATTTAAAGTGCCCATATTATGAAAAAAACACTTTTTCTGGGATTTGGGGTGTTATTTTGGTCTCTGGTGCTTCCACACGCATACAAACTTGGAAAAAAAAACATCCATGCTGTTTTGAGTGAGATACGAGTTTCTGAATGTGTCCTGCCTTCAGTCTCCAGGTGAGCTGTTCAAAATCGGCAGGGCTTTCTACGTCACTAGCCGAAACGCGGGGCTAACGAGGGCGCAATGGCAAAACACTGCTACAACACACACTAGTTCACCATAATCTACAAAAGAACTACTTACATGTCCCTGTTCTGCAGGTATTCCACGCAAAGTTGGAAGTGCTCCCTCGTTTAGAAGAAGTCTCCCTGCTAATCCTGCCTTGTAACTGACTGAAGTTAGAGAAACAAACAGCTATCTGGTGTGAGCTTACCTAGCTACTGAGCATGTGCGACTCACTACATAGATGGTAAAGAAGTATGATGTCTCACTCTGTTGCTAAAACAGAGAGCTGAACACAGGCAGAAAAGACGGTGAAAAGAGGAGCTGCAGCAATGTGCAGTACAACAAAAATGTAGTGTTTTTCGAAAATTAAACCATGTAAACCTATTCTGGTACAACATCAAAATACAATTATGAACCTGAAAATGAACATAATATGGGCGCTTAAAGGGGCCTTTGGTTGCATGAAGGTAAACACTCTGTGTGAAGAGCAAAGGAGGCAGAATGCATTGGCTGAAATGCAATCTCAGTACCTATCGACTATCGTCTGACGATTTAGCTTTCTGTTAGCTTTTTTATTTTTTTATTTATCTGCATTCGTATGCAGGTATCTTTTTATAGAGATTAGCCAGTATCTTTTTATAAAGATTAGTGTGTGTGTGTGTGTGTGTGTGTGTGTGTGTGTGTGTGTGTGTGTGTGTGTGTGTGTGTGTGTGTGTGTGTGTGTGTGTGTGTGTGTGTGTGTGTGTGTGTGTGAGAGAGAGAGTGTGTGTGTGTGTGCTTTCTGAGAGAGGGAGAGTGAGACGGGGTTAGAGGGAGTGACAGTCACTGGGAATAGATTTTCTGGGAACTAGGAGCCCCTGTGAACCCCCCCCCCCCCCCCCCCCCTCCAACTACATTTAACACACAAACACTCACACACACTCCTTCCCCCCTCGGCCCCTCATGCTGGAAGAACTGGCTGGTTCTCAGACACCTGGTCATTACCATTGCTAATTAGGTACCGCTAATCAGGTCTGTGTGAGTGTGTATGTGTGTGCGCGCGCATGTGTGAGAACCAGACAGAACAGAAAAAAGACGCAGCTTTAAAAGACGGAAAGTGAGTTCTTTTACAATTGCAGTTTCAATATTTCCTTCTTTTTCTTTTCTGACTAATAACCCTTTTAGAGATTTTTCACTCTTAATGTGAGTGTTTTCTGATCTGATGTCCCTATCGGCAGGAGTCCATTATTTTCTTGTAAACCAACAGTATAACCGGACAGTTTTTGCACAAGAGTTTAACTTTCACAAATTTTATATTTTATATATCAATATCAACAGTAATGAGATTCAGCAACTAGCTGGTTAGCTAAAGAGCTAAAACATAATTTAAAGAAAAAAGGTATGATGGAAAAAAAGGTATTTTGGTGAGGTAGGGATATTATTACGAAAGCCGAGAACGGCCATGGATTTTTATTTTTTATTTTTTTTATGCACTGTTATCTCGTGATAACGACTTATTAATTTGTTATCTCGATATAACAAAGTTTGTTTTCTTGAGATTTTTTTTGTTTTCTCAAGATTTTTTTTTGTTTTCTCAAGATTTTTTTTTGTTTTCTCAAGATTTTTTTTTGTTTTCTCAAGATTTTTTTTTTTTATGGATTTTTTTGTTGTTGCCTAAGACACCCTTCCATTTAACCCGGGGAATGGGGCTCCATAAGCGGATAGAAATCTGTCGTTTCTCCCTCCTCTTCTGCGGTCAAATACTCGGGAAAAATCCCACTAAAACAGCCTTCAATTTAACCCGGAGAAGAGGAGGGAGAAACGGCAGACCTCTACCCGCTCATGGAGCCCCATTCCCCGGGTTAAATGGAAGGGTGTCTTAGGCAAAAAAAAAAAACTTTGTTATATCGAGATAATGAATTAATAAGTCGTTATCACGAGATAACAGTGCATAAAAAAATCCATGGCCGTTCTCGGCTTCCGTATATTATAACAAGTTAGCTCTCAACAAAACAAAAAAAAGTGGTACATGTTCCCACATTCACTAACCTTAAATAGGTATACCTGGAAATATTTAGGTCACCTTGCTCCAATAAGCTAATCAATGATGAATTGACAAATAGTTTGTTCACATTTCCCTGTATTTCACCCTAACATACTTGGTATCCTTAGAAAATGTGGAATAGCCAAAACAGTAAAATAAAGTTTTCTTGCATAAAGTTCATACTTGTAATTACTGACCCATCAGCTGGTATGTGGGGTTGAAAACATTACTGCACACAGAGCCTCTTTCCTGAGCATTTCTCATGACAGACAAATTAACACACAGTAGCTGTTAGTTTGTGTGTGTGTGTGTGTGTGTGTGTGTGTGTGTGTGTGTGTGTGTGTGTGTGTGTGTGTGTGTGTGTGTGTGTGTGTGTGTGTGTGTGTGTGTGTGTGTGTGTGTGATGATAATGAGCGAGATGCATCAGTGAGCTGTGTCATCCAAGTGCTCTAAGGAGGGGGTTGGTTTAAAATTAACACACACACACACACACACACACACACACACACACACACACACACACACACACACACACACACACACACACACACACACACACACACACACCTCCCAGCACATTCCTCCAGTGTTAGCAGAGGCAGGCCCCCCTCGCCCGGCTCACTCAGCCCAAAACAATAAAAAAAAGAAAAACAGTGAGGAAAACAACAAAAATCTGGCCATGTTCTGAATCATCTAATTGGAATTCACTGAAGCAGAGAAATAATATGAGAATCAGCTCAGAGATGATGCTACTGTAAACGTCTTTGTCTGCATGTTTAACACACAGTTGATGTTGATAATGATTATTGAATTTAGTGCAATAGTAACTGGCAATAGCATCCATAAAAATTAGGATAAACAACGTCCCTCCATGGCAATGAAACTAAACAGCATTGATATCCAATGGTCACAATTGTTGCCCTTTTACTCAATAAATATTGGGTAGCACTTTACTTGAAGGTATCTACATAAGAGTGACATGACACTGTCATGAACACATGAACCCTAAGGCTTCAATTATACTGCCCGCTCCTAAAGTGGCGCGTGCCATCGTGACGTCAAGGGATCGCCGTGACTATTTATACTCGCGCTGGTGGGCGCAACACTAGTTGCAGTCTTCTCCTGAACAGAGGTGGCGCTAATGAGGAAAGACTACCGACGTTGCTCTTTCTACAGACTAGAAGAAGAAGAAAAAGATAAACAACGGCAGAACTGGCTGCAGCATTGACGTGAATGCTTTGATTTGATTGGATGAGCTACTTGGTGGGATCAAGCCTTTCATTCACCATAAAAGAACTCATCTTAAACCCACTAAGTTTACCAGAGAGACTTGCAGTCAAAAATAAACTGTACTCATGTTGATCTTAACGAAGGAAGATGTCAACCAGCGGATCGTTGTGGCTCATTTATGTGTTTTTAGTAGTTTTTGGACAATAATGGAGTTCTTTGGCACAGAGGATATAGGCAAAATCAGGCTTTGGCCACACAGATACTATTTTTTAGTGGATCCAATCATTGTTGGTTTTGTTTTTCCGTGGGATTTGTCGATAATGAAAAGATACAACAAGACAGTACATGTAGCCATTAGTCACGAATGTATGACTGGCACTGAGAGAACAGCATCATTGTCTTCATCATCTATTTCATCGGCACTGAAGTATTTATAAAGGCGACAGTCGAGTGAAGACAGAAAAAAAAGTAGTCAAACTGTAAACTTACAATTTCATATCCTCATGTTATTACTGCAGTGGCCTTGAAGAAGGATAAATGAGAAAACAAACACACATGTACAGAACACAACAGCCAACAATAACAACAACATGGGGAAATTAAAGCTTAGACAAATGGCCTTGACTAATAATATACATTGCTATTTTGTCTCTCTTTCCATTTATTTTGCTTCACTCTCTCTCACACAGTTTCTCAAATTTCTTTATGCTGTCATTTGCTGAGCCATTATTAATAAAAAGGTTGCTGTTTACAGAGTATAACAGCTACTAGACTGGAACCCTCCACACACACACACACACACACACACACACACACACACACACACACACACACACACACACACACAAACTGCACACACTTTGACGACCCCTGACCAACACTCTCTTGTTAAGTACAGGAAATTCCTGATGGGTGTAAAACAGTTGTTTATTAGACTCACTGCTAATTTGCACACACAGGCACCACACATAAAGTTACACATGCGTTGACTCTCATTGGTGTGCACTCACATAAACAATACTCTCTCTCTCACACACACACACACACACACACACACAGAGGGAACAGTAGCTGTCTGTAAAGCATCCTTTATAGAGTATATGTGTGTGTGTGTGTGTGTGTGTGTGTGTGTGTGTGTGTGTGTGTGTGTGTGTGTGTGTGTGTGTGTGTGTGTGTGTGTGTGTGTGTGTGTGTGTGTGTGTGTGTGTGTTGTCACCTTGTTAACAGCTCCAGTTATTACTTTACACCTCTGCTATATGGAACTAGTGTGACCACACACATCAACACACACAGTGTTTCAGTGTGTTACTGGATTCCTCAGCTGTTCGATTAAATCTGTCAATCTGTTAAACTATGTGGATCCTTAGTGTAGATAGACCTGTATAATGTAATTGTTTCCCAAGCTTGCATGCATTGGTTAAACAAACAGCTGGTGAACTTTAGTGAGAATACATTCACGTACAGCATAAGATAAGATAGAACATTATTTATCTCAAGAGTAATTGTTGCAGCAGTTGCAGTACAAAGTAGGAAAGAGAGCAACTATATACAGTGCAAATAAAACACAATATAAGCTATAAGATTATCAGTAATGTATGAAATAATAAGCATAATCTCACATAATCAGCACATTCCAAATGTTTTGCTTTTTGAGTTAATAGCACATATTAATTAAATTAATCTACATATAAAATACATGTCTAACAATTGAAGCTCATTTTTTCCTTCAGTCTTGTTGATATCAACTAAGCAAATCTTAGTATTTTATGGAAACGATTAATCAATCACAGCTATTGAATTTATGAGTTAATGGTTTATTTCCACGCCTATGTACACATCAATCATCAATCATTTGAGGATGTTCCTATTGTTTACTGTGCATGCAGCGCAGAAGGTCAGGAGGGATAGTTTTTGTTGGGGATAGACCGATTATCGGCATTGGCCGATTATCCATTTTTTGGCAGTTTGCAGATTATCTTTATCGGCGTTTTATTTGCCTGATAACCGAAAAAAGTAAATTCATTAAAAATGTGCGCTACTTTGGCTCGGCTACAGCTCTGTGTCTGTCCCTTTGCTTCAGTTTCACTCACCACTCAGTCTGACTTAATGTCCCCCCACAACACTATCTGACTATCTTTTACTGTGTATTATGTTGAAAGTTTCTAATTTATTAAATAATTGCTTAAAGCCTTTAAACAAAGTTTTGTGTTGGAGTTTGTAACATTCCAAAATCATAATTTTGATTTAAAGATTTTCATTTTCACTGTAAACTTATTGGTTATCGGTTTCATTAACTACCAATAATCTGTATTGTATCGGCATTGAAAAAACAGTTATCAGTCGATCCCTAGTTTAGTCTAGATCCCTTGCTATAACTTTAATATGACTCAGGACAGTCAAATGAAATCAATCATTGGTCAAATAAAGTCTCCCAAAGATGACCTGAGCTGACCTGAGATGATGGTGTCCATCCTGTGTTGACCCCAGTGTGATGACCCCGCCATCCCTCTCACATCCAAAGGTCTGGGATAGGGCTGTCATAAACTAATCTGAGAAGAATTAAGACAGACATGGAGCCAATAGGAGAAGTGCTAAGTGGTTAGCATACACAACAACAGATCAGAGCCAAACAAAGCCTCACAGGAAGACACAAACCACCACAGACAAAAGCTTACATTTACAGCAGGGAATAAGACACAGAGTTATTCATCTGCTCTGGATTATTAACAGTATATTTCAATAGAAGCCTCACGACTGGCAATATTCATTATGACTAACAGTGTTTGAATGAAGTGGATATATTATTATTATTATAATAGTTTGTGTGAGGCTAAAGAAAGGCCAGGTGGAGCTCACACAATGTGCAGCCCATTAAGTAATTTATGTGAAATTGTAGCCTAGTTAGTAAATTATCTGTTGGTGACAAAAAAAGGTTATTTATTTTATTCCCTCAAAGGTTTGTCAGTCCATTTCAGGGAAAAAGAGAAATCTCAAGTTATGAAATTTGAATATTCTTTTATTCAATTCTTTCACTTCCATTTTCCTGTTGTGGTCTTAAATTAGTATGAAGTAGTAGAAGCTGGTTGAAGTGCTGAAATAAAGCTCCAAATGAGTTACTTTCCATCTGCTGTAAAAGCTTCTCATAATCATCATGTTAGTGTCATGCAGTCTTTTCAACTCCCCTCTCGCCCTGCACTGTACACTTAAAGAAAAACAGAAATGCTGAAAAACAATCGTTTAATGCTTTTACACAAAGTATATTTCTACACTCAGTTTTCCTCCTAACAGGCTGTAGCTCAGTGCTTCAACTGTATTACGACAGATAAAACCCATTCGGCAGATCCAAGGCATGTGGGAGCCAGATTACCAAATGTTCCATACCACATTAGTCCCATATTACATTAAAATCACATGCACTTTGGGTTTCATTTCAAAACATACCCAGAAATTGAAGCATTAATTACTGTAATGATTATAATCTGAAGAAAATGTGACACCATGTTAGAGCATGACAGATTTAGAGTATTTCTGAACGGGGCTAATTTAAAAATGGTTTAATTCTTGCAGAGGTTTGAAGCTGGTCTAGGAACCCTGGGGGATTGTTTGACATGCTGCCATGTTGACTAAATGACACAAGAAGTTCTCTCAACTTCTTTTAGGTCTGGTTCAGTCCAGTAGAGGGGATGTTGGGTTGTTTTAGACAAGGCTATACATTTAAAGTGCCCATATTATGAAAAAATTACTTTTTCTGGGATTTGGGGTGTTATTTTGTGTCTCTGGTGCTTCCACACGCATACAAACTTTGAAAAAAATCTATCCATGTTGTTCTGAGTGAGATACGGTTTCTGAATGTGTCCTGCCTTCAGTCTCTGGATGAGCTGTTCAAAATCTGCACAGCTTTTTACGTAACTAGCCGAAACGACGGGCTAAACACAACCGTTAGCATGCTAGCGCTAGCGTTAGCATGCTAGCTTGTTCTTAATGGCAAAGCACTGCTACAACACACACAAGTTCACCATAATCTACAAAAGAACTACTTACCTGTGCGCCCTCCTTTAGAAGAAGTCCTCCAGCTAATCCTGCCTTGTAACTGACCAAAGTTGGAGAAACAACCTTTCTTTTACTGTCTATGGAGCTAACTGACATGATCTGAGCTACTACTGAGCATGTGCGAGTGGAATCAAAGAGTACAGAAGGAAAGATGATTCACTCTGTCAGCTAAAACAGAGACCTGAACACAAGGTGAAAAGAGGAGCTGCAGCAGTGAGAGAGAGAGCTGTGCAGTACAACAAAAATATGATGTTTTTTGAAAATTAAACCATGTAAACCTATTCTGGTACATCCTTAAAATACAATTATGAACCTGAAAATGAGCATAATATGGCATCTTTAAAAGGTTTGTTTCTGGGGATGTAAACCAACCAACAACCTTGCTGTGAAGTCTGCTACAGGGGAGCCATGAATGCTGATAACAGTTCAAAGCACTATAGCAGGCTTTGGGAAAGTCGTTATATGAAGAAATACAAAAGAGAGCTTGAGAAAGAAGTTCATACTTTCTCACCTCAGTACACCGGAACAATCACTACAATCAGTGGGCATGCTCGTTGGATTGCCGGTTTCAGAACGTTATAGAAATTGTTGGATGTAGCGCCACCAATGTGGTGTATGGGGATCTGACAAGCACTTAAAATAAATAGTTAGAGGTTAATTGATGTGCATGTTTTAGCACACAATGTTTGCACCTTGTTGTGAAGTTGAACAGTTCAGTAACCAAACCCAGAATGTGTCATTTCATATGAAAATGTTGGCTCAGGACTGGCAAAGTACATCTAAAAGTTGTCTGACTTCCTATCAGGGTAAGAAAATAATGACAGAGAAAAAAACAGACCAGCCTTTAAATCAACCCTGTATGTATTATATTGGACTCAGAAGTGGATGGAAATCAGTGCTGGAGCTGATTCAGTGTTGATGGTCAGGAAAAGCCCCAGAGGCTGTAAACTGACTTGACTTGGCGTAGACCCGGTTAGCTTGAAGGCCACATCAGCGTGAGCCAGGGATCACACATGTTGGTTTAAAGGATTAATTGGAAAAGGTTACTCATTTCATTCAGGCCATGTGAACAGTAACAGACTGTAAAGCAGCAGAGTCAAGTCTTGGCTCATTTGTGTGTGTGTGTGTGTGTGTGTGTGTGTGTGTGTGTGTGTGTGTGTGTGTGTGTGTGTGTGTGTGTGTGTGTGTGTGTGTGTGTGTGTGTGTGTGTGTGTGTGTGTGTGTGTGTAATTCAGAACCAGAAGTAGCACCAATTCGCTAAGTAGTCCAGTTGGAGTGACAGAATGACTAAATGGTCCAAAATGAACAAACAAAGATCCATATGCCCATGCTGTGCATATGCCAGCTCTCCTCTCTCTCTCTCTCTCTCTCTCTCTCTCTCTCTCTCTCTCCCTCTCTCTCTCTTTTTCAGTGGGCCAAGCCAAATGTTGTTGCTAGGTTTTACATGCTGGCAACACTCCAAGCCACTCATGCATTGGAGTGGACTGTTGGACTCTATTGGACACACACAACCATCATATTTATCATGCAAAGTGAAAGCTCCTATTGATAGTAGAGCCAGAGCGAGGCGGTGGTAAGACAGGCGAGGAGAGAGAGACAGGCAAAGTGAGAGGGAGGGAGACATTTCTCTCTCCTTAACAACCATCATCTTTAATCACCACTTCTAATTTCCCCTCCTGTTGGCTGTCACAGGCTCCAGACCCAACTCCCCGTCCATGCTATTAGCATTTTGGAAAGTGAAATGAAGTTTTGAAGAAGTAAACCACTCTGTTGACTGATACAGGAACAGCACTAGAGGAAATAGTCTAGTTTGTGTGTGTGTGTGTGTGTGTGTGTGTGTGTGTGTGTGTGTGTGTGTGTGTGTGTGTGTGTGTGTGTGTGTGTGTGTGTGTGTGTGTGTGTGTGTGTGTGTGTTTGTGTGTGTGTGTGTGTGTGTGTGTGTGTGTGTGTATGTGTGTGTGTGTGTGTGTGTGTGTGTGTGAGATGCACATGCTGCAGAAATATTGGAATTTAACACTTAGGAGTTATTCAACAATGACTGTAAGACATTAAAGCTGCTGTAATCGATCAATTTTTTATAGTAGTGATCTATTACCCAACTCTGCAGTTGCCCTCAGCTCTACGGAGCATTTTAGCCTCTTTGAGCTGTTTGTTTTGGTTTTAGGACATTCAGTTTAACCACTCTCAGGATAGGTTAATAATAAAAAATAATTTAATAATTCATACTTTTTATTTATCCCCAGTGGGGAAATTACAATTGTAAATGCAGTAATTGAATTTCCCTACATTGTACTCTGTGTATCTGACGAATAAAAAGATTTAAAGAGTTTTTGGGGTTTTAGTGCAGCTGCGACAGTTTATGACCAGTTTACGGCTTCTCACAGTCAGCTCTGTAGGTTGCTATGGTTGTTGTTCACAAACCAACTAGCCAACAGTTTGCTAGGCTGCAGTAGAGATGCATGTCCAAAAGAAAAGCCCACATTTCTGGTCGAAAAGAGAAACACACCTACTTTTAAACATTATAAAAGACTCAACAGGTTTTTGGATATGCACCAATATCGCTACGCCGACCTTTTAAAAAATGTGGTTAAAGTAATGAAAGAGGGAGGCTGTGTTTGCATGGTCCAGCAAGTCTTCCACCAGTGAAACACTATTTTGCACAGCTGCATGTAAACGGAAATATTAGTGGAATAGGTTTTTTCGGAATAAGGGCAAAATAGTATAGCAATAGTCACGACTGCCTTCCATATTGCATTTAACGTAACCAGGCAATTGTTCCATTGCTTTGCAGCACAAAGGGAGTTTGCTTTCACAACATAATTTACAACTTACACCCAAATGTATGCTACTGGCAGTACTGTGTGTCTGGCTCATGGTCTGGCTTCCAGCCTTAGGTTACCTGGTCTGAATACTAACAGATATCAAAGGACTATTATTGATCCCTATTGTGACCTTTTAAACAAGTGACATGAAGAAGGGACACATACTGTAGGGCCTACAGTAGCAATATCGTCTTTATGCAAAGAAATAACAGAAGAATGTCACAGAAACACGTTTTGCCAATTTTTGCCAATGGTGTGACATTTTTCCACCTGTTTCTAATGCAGTTCCACCTGTTTTGCAATTTTCTTGAAATGATCACAAAAGAAAGAAGATTTCTTTACCGGTCACTTCAGTTAAGTTTGTTTTTAAAACAGGTGGAGACAGATACCATTCCTGCTAATGTACAGGTGAGATGCATTACAGTTCTGCACATTGTGTATATGTTGGGTTCTGATAAAACACAGGCTCTATTTACACTTGGATTTAAAATATGTCTTGGGCGAGCAAATCACAAGTGGACAGCACTAAATACATGTGTAAACGACCGATTTAGACCGATCACTGAAACCACTTTCGGAGGTGGTTTGGGACGCATTTGACCACATATGTTTAATTGCGTTATACATATCTTGCATTGCGTAGTTCATGCAGGACATGGAAGTCATAGGCCCACTAATTGAATTTTCATTCCAGCCAGTCACAACCAATCACAGCCATTTTCACATCAGGCGGTCCATTTAAATGCTTCCCTATTCCTCTCTGCTTCCTGTTACTCCAATGCTGCCTCACGCTGCTGCTGCTGCTGGCAAAGCTTGCCTCCACCACCCCAGCCTCCTCCTTCCACCGGTTTTGGGTGTCATCATAACTATGTTTTAAATTGTTTTGATGTCTTGAATTGGGCCTACTCTTGTGTACAGGGGGGGTCTCAGCAGCGTGCTCCCTGTGTCATCTTAGCATGCAGCTTGGCTGATCCAGGGAGCATCATCAGAACAGAGCCTTCATCGCCAAGTATAACTGTATTGCAATAAATGGTTAAATCTATGACAAGAGTATTCCTGAATGAAGTAGTGTAAATGCGTCCCGAACAAGGACATAACAGGATAATATGTCAATGCAGGACATGGTGGTTGTTTTGGTGACAGTGCTCCAACGCTCTATAACATTTCCGATTTTATGACGAGTTGGACGAAGTGTTGCATGTCCGTCCATCTTTTTGCCTGGAGGAAGGAGATGTGTTGGATTCTGCTGACAGTGATATCTCCAGCTGTACTGACACAACCACTAACATGACTGGCGAGAGTGTGGACGTAGTAATTGTGCACAGGGGCCCTATGACCTTTTGAGCAGACGTGACGTTTAGACAGTAACAAAATCTTAACACAAGTGGTCAACTGAAGACGCATGATGGACACAGGTGTGAACGATGTTGTGTCTCGGTTGTCCACTTGTTTTCGGATAACCGAAACACATTTTAAAATCAAGTTTAAACAGGGTCAAAGAGACAGACACAAAGCTGTGTCCACACTGTCAAAAAAATCGGATCCATCCTCAATGGCTTAGTATCTATTCAGCGGTACTGTAGATTTTGGTGTCTGTACCTCCCTATTCCTCCCTTCCTAACCCTAACCTCAAAAGTTAAATCTGTGAATACCTTTAAACCCTAAGTCAACCAAAAAAATAGACACACATAGACACACCTGGGTGGGATTTGATGGGAGAACGGGTGTATAGGCAAAACTCGCACATTCATCAACATGTCTAAAACAGGATAATGACCAGCCTTGTACCTGCTCCTGCTCTCTTCTTCCCCCTCTCTTTGTCGAGAGTAAACCCATTATTCTGTACAAGCGGTTTTTAGTCACAATAGATGAAACAAAATGCAGCAAACATCTTTGAAGCATTTAGAAGCAAATATTTACTCAATTCTGAAAAAGGCGAGGCAGAAAGGTCTCATGAATTCAAGTGCTGGTGCGTGTGTGTGTGTGTGTGTGTGTGTGTGTACACTGTATGTGTGTGTTTCCATTTTGAATCAGGATTAACGTCATTACAAAGAGACAGCAGCTGCTTCAGACAAACAACAGGTAAACACAGAGAGATAATTTCCAATGAATTTGCGTGCATGTTTGTATGTCACGCCAATGTAAAGAGAGCAGTTACCTACAGATGTATAGTAACAATTGGCAGATTGAGGAGTGATGTAACACACACTCACACACACTAGCACACACACGCACTGACATCCATGTGGGCCCTGCAGAGACTTGGATACACAGACAACACAAGGTAAATGGTAGTGTCTGGAAGCATCTCTAGTTTTTATCTGTATGAGTGCCAATAAAACCAATAATGTGTGTGTCAGGTGATAAAATGGATAAGTGCATACACTGTAATTTTTCATTAAGTCAAAACTTTTAATCCATTTGCTTCTTAGTGTCTAAAAGCTCCTTCAGGCTTTTACATTTTTAAAAAGATATTATCAGTTATATCCTACATGTAATAGTCAGAGGGTTAAGAAACCAGGACGAACCCAACAGTGAGGTAAATACCAATGCAGTTTTTGTCAAGAAGCTGTCCTGCTCAGTGCTTATTGCTGAGTATATATCACCATCTAGTGGCTGGATGGAGAACTCGTGGAGCCCCAAGATTGTACAATGGAAAAATCGATCTACCTATGAGGGAAACTAAACGGTTGGATCTAGACAAAAGAAACATTTGGCCAGTTCCCAGACTGCTGTTAAAATATTGCTCAATGTAACTTCAGGTTTGTTTGTTTCATGGCTGCCATGGCTCTACAACTTATATAACTCTACTGAAGTGAAGTGATTGATTGCAGGGACCAATCAAGTAATATTGACGGCATTTGCAAGAGTTTTGTGAAATTCTAGTGCAGCCTGATTGCCCAGCAGCAATCCAAACCAAATGTAGTTCTTTAGATATGTTTTGAGTATACTGCTATCTTAACAACTATATAGTCATATATAACGTAGTAACTGTTGGATGATGGATGGTATAACTCCTAAAAAGAAAAAAAAGGGTAATTTTTGTATTATGTTCACTTCATGACAAGGAACAAAGAATTGAAAAAAAATGACCTGAACTGTCACCATCATAAAAGTCCATCTGTAATTTTAAAACTACAGGCATTTTTTAACAAAAGATAAACAATATGCCAAATTAAAAGTACTACTACTACTACTACTACTACTACTACTACTACTACTACTACTACTACTACTATATTATACATACATTGTTGTAATGTAGAAAAATGTAGAGGATACAGAGTGCCATACTCACACAAGAACGTGATGCTTTATCACAGCGACAGGAAACTTCTGACAAACATACATTTACCTTCAGGAGATAAATGACAGCTATTTATTTCAATGTGATCTAATAAAATCTGATGTTCAGAATAAGACCTTGAGTATTACTTAATCAGCTAATATCGCTTATCTGCTATATGTGTATACCATCATTCATTTGATCAGTAATATTCCAGCCCACACATCCTCACACATACACACACACACACACACACACACACACACACACACAGTCAACTAATCACTGCTAACAACTTGAGATAATATGATATTTATGTAAAAAGTGAGACCACTGAAAGACATGGGCCTCTCTGAAGCAGGTCTCACACACACACACACACACACACACACACACACCTACACACAGGTATAAACACACTTTTCAAAAGCCTTTCCTCCTCGCTTTCCTGCTTTGTCTTTGATAGCTGTGGGTGTTTAGCGGCATGCTGCCTCTTCAGAAGAAAATATATGGGGGTAGAAAGAGGGACAGAGAGATAAAGAGGGAGAAGCAGGTAAGGCAAATGTTTGGTCTGTGCCTGATGGAGGCTTCAGATAAACATGCTGGTCTGCCTGCCTCGAAACACACACCTGACTCCGTATGTAGCACAGAAACCATTTCTCCTTTTACCTCTTTTTCCACTCAAATAATCTGAACTACGCTGCACCAATTATTCATAAAGTCCTTCCTAAGTTATTTGCTACTTCTTGCTAGCAAACTAGTTTTTTACTAAACAAGGTTGCACAACTCATCATGTGTAAATCAGTTGCTAGGAATTCATCTGTACAATGAAAAGCAATTTACTTTGAAAACAGAAATTCATTCAATCAACGTTATTGGTGTATTGACTTGTAATTTGAAGTACATTGTGTTGTTTTTCTAGTTCTACTTTTATTATGAAGCCTTTTAATGAATAAGTGTCAAGTCAGACTTATCGACCATTACCTCCATTATCTCTTTTACTCCTCACTCTAAACTAGTGATCTATCAGCTTTGTCAGTTGGTTCAGTTTACAGGTACAACTGGTTACTGGTTGTGAATATTTAGTAACATCTGTCTGCATAACGTTTAATTTAGTGATACAACCTCCTGATCAACCTCCATCACAAACATCATACGTAATTAGGCTAAATTTTAAGTTACGAAAGGCTGGTGCAGCTGGCTCCTAGACGGATATTAATCACCAGATTATTAAGCGAGCACAAATATCCCTTGCATGCATACACCACAATTGGATTTGACCAGGAAGTGTCATTAAGTTTGACCCTGCCTTCCAAATATGGTCAGGTTACTTCCCAGCATTTTGTAATCTGTCCAGACATCACTGTGAAACAAATCTGACCCCAACACCTGGATTTGACTGTGTTGTTTTAATCCATGTTAGCCAAAGAAAAAAGGTTATCATTGCCCCCTCAATCTGCAAACACACACAATCAGGCTCTTGTGTGTGAACGTTCTGACCTTACAAAGCTGTGAGATCATGTTTTCATATGCTTTATGCTTGTGAATATTTTTTACCATCCATATAAAATACTGCACTTCCAGTTGTAACAGTATTACATGATGTGCTCCTTCAATCACATACCTTCTCTCCATAGATTTCATGGGTGCACACACTGATATTCTCCCATTTTGTGCATGCTTCCAGACACACACACACACACACACACACACACACACACACACACAGTGGCAGTAGTAATGGTGGTATCAGGCATGACTTCAGTCAGCGCAGATAAGAGAAGTTGTGAAACGAACTGTGCAAATCTTTCCACTTCAGCTCAAACCCAGTCTCATATCAAAGCTGTGGAGTGATAACGGCTCTCTGCCACACACACACAGTTTTAGATAGACTTGGTAACTATGTTGGTGGTCTCTCCCCCTCTTGTCTGCCTCTCTTAGATTAGCCTACTGACTGACTGGTATGTACGTCTCAATTCCCAGACATTAGAGTTAGACTTTAACAGTTTGTGTCGCTGTAGGTTAGGCCAAAAGTACACAAAGTAAAGCAGGGACAGCAAGGCAACACTTTTTTGTCAAATCAGATTCTTTTATGTTCTCTCTTTTTAGAGAAATTGTCACAAACATCTGCTTCCATGACAGTTCAAAAAAACACACACATGGGAATTAATTGATTTAATTAATTTGAGTATTATTTCTTTATCCTCGTTCCAACATTTTGTACATACATTCATACAACTTTCCACATCTTTAAATAGTTTTTGATACAAAATAGTTTTAGTTTCTCTTCAACTAGTATACTACTTACATACAAGGAGTATATAAAAGTGTATTAAATGTACTTTTAGACTAGACTTTATAGACCATTTTTATGCTATATAGTAATACTGTTTTATAAAACAAAATATGTTGCCAATTACCATTCAAGCAAATCCCCTGAAGATCAAAATCAGTGCTTCTGATGATAAAAGATCTACTTCTGAACAAACAGGATGTGTTAACTACTTCTACTTTTTTATGCACCATGAATGTAGAGGAACAACCCTTTCGAGTTCTGTGTGTGTGTGTGTGTGTGTGTGTGTGTGTGTGTGTGTGTGTGTGTGTGTGTGTGTGTGTGTGTGTGAGAGAGAGAGAGAAAGAGAGAGAGAAAGAGAGAGAGAGAGGCTGCAGGTGTGCTGTAAATGTGTGTGTGGGACATTCTTTCCTGGTGCTGGAGCAGAACAAACATGGATTAGAGCCACACCATCATGCAGGTACCAACAACTCCCTGTTCATCCACACACACACACACACACACACACACACACACACACACACACACACACACACACACACACATGCGCATGCACACAAACAGCCAGCTGCTCCGGCTTACATTATGTCAGGGCCATTAAAGTCATGTAGCTGGAGAGGGCAGACAGACAGATGAAAGGCCTGTCATTTAAACAGAGCGAACTATTAGAAGGCTTACTGTATTATCGCTGATGGACAGACAGGTTTTCTGCCTCAGGCATGGAGGCTGCAAAGGCCTGTAAGGTAGAGAGGATGTTAGATATAAGTATATGAGTTTGTAATACTACAGCATGGATTTTACACTACTTGAAAAACAAGTATTTTTTATTTGCATTATCATTACTTAATCATAATCACTGTGATGAAGGTAGGGACAGAAAATGCTGCAAGTATCACTCAACACGTTTGATTGATGACTTTGATGATGCTGGCTAAGTCTTTTACACACACACACATGCACTTGTACATCGTCTTAGTTTGGATCTGCGAAATCCATCGAGAGTTCAACCAGAGGCTTTCCTGATAACATTCAAACATACGTACAGTTGCACATGAACACCTGTGACCTGGCTGGCCATTGCATCACACACACACACACACACACACACACACACACACACACACACACACACACACACACACACACACACACACACACACACACACACACACACACACACACACACACACACACACACAGGTTTACTCACTTGTAACAAGGACCAAACTGTTCCAGTGAGAGAGTCAGAGAGTCTGCAGCGCTCTTTGCTCTGGGAAACATTGAAATATCATCACAATTCTACAGATAAAGGATTTCTGTCTGCCTCTGTAATACTACTGTGCAGTATTTACAATCTGGAGTCATCTGTGCTTTACTACTTTGCATCATTATATATGGTACCACTGAAGTACAGTGGTGAAAGGTGACTATATACATTTACTCAAGTATTTTACTTTTTGTTTTCACTTAAGTACAATTTTGATGTACTTTTGATGTGCATAGTAGTTGTTGTTTGTGTTAGTTACATCTCATTTTGCAGATTAGGAATTTGTCACAAAACATATAATCAGTTTACAGAAATGCATTGTTACAGATTAAAACAATGCAAAAAAAAATAAAGTACGTCAGCTCCACCTCAACCACATGTGATATTAAAATGCTACTTTCATATAATATATTAAAGGGGCAATTCTGCACAATATTTACCTTAACATTTGATACTTAAGTGCATTTTACTGATAATACCTCTAAGTAAAATTATGAATGCAGGACTTTCACTTCTAATGGAGTATTTTACCTTCATTATTTACCTTTAGTGAATGATCTGAGTTCTCCCACCACTGGCAAAGTAGAAACAACTTAGCGCTAAGCTAGTTGTCTGCTAAAACAAACCAGATGCCACTGAGCATGTCTGAACTCATATAGACACACCAGTCCAAACCAGCTGCAGCTCAGTCAGCCACAAGCTGGGGAGCCAAGAGAAGGAGAGTGAGAGAGAGGATAGGGGCCCGGAAAGGCCAAGGTCAGCAAGGGCCAACGTTACCATGGCAACTTCAAACACACACACATGCATTCACACAGGCAGACACATGTTGTGAGCTAGTGTTACCACAGTAACTTAATACAAAACACACATACACCTCATCAAGAAGAGAGTGAATGTGTGGTCGACTTTGGAGGCTTTATCACAGTTTATTAGACACCTCTGTGTATGCATGTTCTCTCTTAAGCCATCAGTGTCTCTGCTCAAACTGTTTGTATGTGGGGCTTGTAAATCTTTTTTAATCATTGTATTTTTGAATCGGAGGAAAGGTGACTGACTTTGGCTTTCCTGGCACAGAAGTGTCCTTCCATTTCTTACTGGAAAACCTTTTTAAAGATGTCTCCCCAAGTTGGAACATTTGCCTCAATCCCCAAAATCAATGTTTTCTGTAACACAGAATAACACAATAAAAATGGTGATTGTAAGTGTTTGTACATGCGGTTGCAAGCAAGTTTTGGCAAGGCAAAATGTGCAAATTAAATCATCAGGCTCTGAATATTTCAATGTGTCCCATGCAAACATTTTTTCTAAACATTTCTGAAGATCGTGCATGAATTTTCTGTTATTACAACTAACCCCATAAGAGACAGCATTTCATCTATACCCTCCTGAACTAAACTTTTCAGAAAATGTGTGTCTGTGTGTCAGAATGATGGAGGAGCGAGTGTTAAGCGAGTGTAAAGCGTTTTCAAGCAGTTGCTTGTCCTGATAGAAATGAAGCAGATCGAAAAAGTGGAATAGCACAGACAGCCCCTTCCCACACACACATACCTTCGCCATCTTACCCAGGAGGGAACCTTGTGACGTGAGATACAGAGCAGTTTCCGTGCTCAGTGGGTGGCTGTACTGTGGCAGCTGCTGCATGGCATAGTATCTGGAGACTGAATCACCCAAAACCATGAGTCATCTCTTGAGATTCAGTATCTGTTAGGTGAACAACAAGTTGCATCATTGAAAAATCGGTTGCAACGGAGTAAACCTGAGATTAGGGGGTTAGTAAAAAAGACAAACAGCTGCTGTAAAATGGAATCCAATATAAACTACTGAATATGGATGGCATGCAACAAAAACATGTAGTTATAAATATCTTCCTATTTGATGCAAAGAATTTCACAGGCCGGTGTTATCACTGACAGAATGTTATCTCTTAGAACAGCACAAAATGCAAAGCTTCATAGTGAAGCTTTCAGTCAATTTTATGTATCATTACAAAACAAAATAAGCAGCCATGAAGCTCATTGGCTTTGGGAGAGTAGACCCCCCCCCCCTCCCCTACATTCTCTAAACTTAAGGAAATACAACATGGTTATCTTGCTGCATTTCTTCTGCCTCTTCGTCTGCCTCTTCTCAGTGAAATGAAAAATTCTCTGCACTGTACGTGGATTATTCATAAAGTTTCAACGCTGATCCATTTGACATTCACACAGGCACGAGATTTGTCATCCATGACCAGGTCCAGTCAAGTGGATAAAGAGCTGCCTTCCTTTTTCTCTCCGGGTCACAGACTAAGGAGGTCAGGGTGTTAGGTAAAGAATTAGTAGCTCCTTAGGAAACCCAATACCACCCACCTGGCCGCACACACACACACACACACACACACACACACACACACACACACACACACACACACACACACACACACACACACACACACACACACATACCTAAACACTGAACAACACAGAGAGCCGCAGTGATTCACCCAGTTGCCTTCAGGAATCGTGTGCAGCCGATCTGAAGCTGGAGTCACAAACACACATACAGTAGACATGCACACTTATTGGCATACATATCTTACATATACATATATTTGAGTTTTGCAAATGTAATGTTATGCTCTTACAGTAATGTCTTATGTGTTGTATTTTACAAATTGCATCACTGTAAAGTGTGCCTTATAGTTGTATCACCTCAGTTTGTCCTCAAGAGGGAGACTCACGCAACATTTCAGATCTCCAACACAGCTTTTAATTTAGTAAATTATTAAAAATATAATATCAATGAATTTACCATTAGTGTAATATGACAAACATGTATTTAAATGTATATTGTGTTCTTTTTCTTGAATGCAGTTCATGCCAATGCTGCTTTCATTGTTCAGCATCTAGAAAACTACACTAAACCACTTTCTTTTGTATACTTTTTTTTCTTCTAGATTAATGGTCACTTGGTATTGATTCAGCCATCCAGACTAAAAGCCAATTCATTTATTTTTTCCATTTCCTTAAGAGGCAGCCAGGCTCCCCTGATCCTGGTCCCCACAAAGAGACAGATGTTCATGCTAATGCAACCAGACAGACACTAATATACACACATACAAAGTGGTAGCTGAAGCCTGAGCAAGCAACCGTTACATAGAAATAGGGGCTCTAGGCAAAGAGGGAGAACTTGTCCTAAGCCTATTAGTACTATTAGAGATACTTGGTGGTAATGATTGAAAGCCACTTAGTGCTGGTGTGTTTACCAAGAGGATCAGCCACAGCATGGTTAAACAGGCCTGATGGATTAACTCAGTCCAATACTGAGACGTAGAATGCACATTTGCTCTAAGCCCATAGGGTCCTCAAAATGTATTGATGTTGATTATACCAAGATATATCCTAGGTACAAAGTTAAAACCATGCAAAATGTTATATCTTACATGACCCATACAAACATAGAGATGTGTGTAGCCCACAAGCCACACTATGCAGTAGTAAATCATTTCAACCTGTTGGGCTACAGCTTTTAATATGACAAGCACTTGTAGGATTGCAGTGTAACGGAAATTAAATTCAATACAGAGCTGGGAAGACAGCCAGACGTTATCTGGTACCTTGACATCCATTTTCATGACCGACATTAAGGGCATTATGGATCACTGGCCAGCAGCCTTCTGTCTGAAGCACAAAGATGTGCATTAAGCATACAGCATTTCAACCAGCAGCAACTGTGCATGACCACAGTACTTGATCTGACTTATGCCTCATGAAGCCTCTATTTATATGAAATTATAAAAAAGAATTAAAAAAAGTATATGAAATTATGATTTCAAGACAATAGGGAGATGTTCTGTCGAGTGCAAACAAGATTGTGGCTTAAAGGACACAGTATTTTACATTAAACTCCAAACACAGGGATTAAGTTGATGTTCTGACACCACTAGCAGGTTATAGGAGAAATAAAATATCACCACTTGTAGTTGCCTTGTAATCTTGTAATTCTTTGAGATTACTTCTGAGTTATCAGGGAAGGATTTTCTCAGTCCCTGAAAAAGGAAACATTTAGAGATTTTCATCTAAACACCAAATACATACACTTTGCTGCCAACCTCACATCAAAGACTAGCTACTACTGTATCCAATCTAGCTGTGAGGTGGGAGCTCCCAGATGTTGCTGCTGCAGTGGCGTTATATAAATCAGTGATATTTAGAGATTACCCTGACAGTCACATGGGTTGGACCGCCGGGCTCAGGGCTCACATACATTACAAACACAGACAGTGGATTACCCACAGGATTTGCAGAGTAAAGCTGTCTTTTTCAGATGAATTTGTGACATTTGCTGGATATACAGTACAAAAAACACAAAAAGACACGTGACGCTGGCTATTGAATGCGATAGATGAGTGGGACTTGTTGCAAACACTGTGGCACAGTCAGTGTCTTACTCTGCTGACTCACAGAGTGGCCTAAAGCTGTCTTAATCCTGGAGATAAATGTGTGTTGGTGGCATTTGGCTTAGCTTCACTGTTTTTGCTTGGTTTAAAACTCCTTCCTACTGGATCTCTCCATCATGAAAGTCAAAAAGAGTTTTTTGTGGTGGTGAGTTGAGTCACACAAGCATCTTAAGGAACAAATGTGAGTATTGGGAACGATGCAAAAGCATGCAAATAAATTTGTGTGTTTCACTTTTTCAATCAGGAGGCTAGAAATAGAGAGAAACACTTGCTGCAGCTATTCTGCTCCAAAGATAGCTACTGGAACACACTGATTAGGATCATTATCATTGGCTTCTCTTAACTAATGATCACTTGAACATTACTTCAGTGTTTTCAATCATATACGACATAATAAATAAATTTAGAAAGCACACAGTACAGCCAAACCTTCCATATACTTTTTTAGATATTCAAAAGTCTGAGCATTTATCACCCTACCAGTGTGGTATCATTTATTGTCTATACTTTATTAACTGATTGGGATGTACTGCAGCCAAGTCTCCAAGGAGGGAGGGGACAGGAATGGATTCATCACTGGGAGAGAGCCACTAATACAAGGATGACCTCACTTTATGTGAGATGCTTTACAAGAGAAATTCAAAGACAGCAGGGAGACTGGATAGCATCGCTGAGAGGTTTAAAAGAAAGGGATAAAAGGCAAATGCATACTTTATCCACCTAAACATTTTTTAATATTTGTAGTTCTCCGTGGTTATGTTTATATTTCTTTAGTCTGAGTAGGAGCCACACAATCAAAGAACATAAGAGGAATGAGTGAGCAAGGGGCCATGAAATAATGTGAAAAGGTTTTTAGCTGATGTTCGGTTTGGACTTGCTGCAGAAGATGAGAAACAAATTCCCTCTGGCTTGATAAGATAAGACATTTGGACACTCTGTTGACTTTATGTCAAAGAGTATTCAACAATTTCAAAAGTGCATTGTAAGCAATCTAGATATGACTCAGGACCCTGCATTATCACTATGTGGATACAGTATTAACTTTTTAAATTAATTAAATTAATACAGTGATGGGGCTTTTGGGCATTTGCCTGCTTTTTCCCGATTTAGTAATCCAGGCTTGTTCTTAGTTTCCATGCCTTCATTGTACTTAAATTATTAATTATACATGGGAGTTATGCATCCAGCCATCAGTGCAGACAGGCAAGGGGCGTGAGAGGCCGCTAGAGAGCAGCCAATGTCTGCACAGAGCTGTGTGCTGGCAGTGGGGAAACTATCGTGGCAGCAGAGCAGCAGAGATATAAGTGTAGCTCGCTGGGACTCCGTACTCTGTGGCCAGCCGTCTGTCACTTTCACCGGGGAGCGTTTGTCTGTCATTACCGCGAAATGGGAAAGACCGGATTTATTTTTTTGCACAGTTGCACTGCATGAATGTGTCGCGTAATGCGACCGAGATGAGCTGGCTTTGGGAGGAAATATTCATGGTTCGGGACGGTTTTGTTGGAGTAGCTTGTTGCTAGCTTTGTGCTAGCCACTGTGCTGGCTAACGTTACTTCGTAACGTATTTGTTAAGGATGCTACGGTGGATACGACAACAGCTGGTAAACCTGCTTTCCTGCCTTTCTCATAACGCTAGCACTTAAAACATCACAACAGTAGTCGCCTAATTCACTTCTTAGCTCACGAAAAGCTATATAAACTTTGTTTGGATAACATTTAGCAAGCTAACCTAGCTGTTTAGCTGTTGCCGATGTGTCCGAAACATTGTTGTGTGTTTTCGCAGTGATGACAGTCAGCTGTCGGTAATGTTAGCTTTAGTTGGGTTACTAAGCTAGTGGAAACCTAGCTAAACATTGAACAGACCGGGGTTGAGTTTTAATTGTAGTTGTGAGTTGATTTGAAGTTGGCTAACATTACCATTTGAATCACAGATGAATCGTTTGTTATAAAACATAACTGCGACTTAAAGCTAGCTAGCTAACTGTTAGGTGGCTGACGATGTAAAACTTAGCAAAGTTAAACAGCGTTGCACTTAATCTAGCTAGCTAGCTAGCTAGCGTTAACGTTAACTTTTAACGTTTGTTACTGTCACTGCACAGGAGACTCACATCGTGCAGTGACAGTTACCACACACCACATAGAAGCCCATTTCCGCCAATGTGATAAAAAACATCTTATAAGTCATTTAGCTAGCTAGCTAGATACGTTATTAATGAGATAGCAACTTTATCTCAAAATAATAAACTATTTCAAAGTAAAGACATTTCTCAAAGTGAAATATCTCAAAATATCTCAAAACAACGAGTTAGTATCTCAAAATAATGATTTGGTATCAAAAAATATTGAGATAGCTAGCTAGTATTTCAAAATAATCAAAAACTAAAAATAATGACTTAGCTAGAAAGCTTCCCATCATTTTGAGACAGTCATTATTTTGAGAGGGTCATATTATTTTGAGATACTAGCTAGCTACCTAGCTAAATCATTACTTTGAGAAAGTTTCTCATTATTTTGAAAAACTAGCTAAGTCACTATTTTGAGATTACTTAGTCATTATTTTGAGAAAGTTTTCCATTATAATTTACAGGATCTTTTTTTTCTTCCCTCCATTACATTGGTGGAAATGGGCTTCCATACTACTCGTAACTTAGTGACTTATACATTTGTGTCAAGAGAGCCAACAAACGAACTTTAACAGCTGGTTAGACATTAGTCTCAATTTACAAGCTTACAGGATACCTTTGGATCGGCCAAGTGTGTTTTTTTTGGTATAAATCTGCACTGGCTAAAATTTAACGCTAACGGTCTTTGAATGATTAGATATCTTCAGAGAGCATCCTGTATTTGCTGTAATCACCTGTTGTTTGCCTACAAACATGGTTGTGGTGACCCCTTGATTAGCAAAGGCATAAGTAGAGCAGTTAAATGACAATAATGGTCTTGTAAATCAAATTACTCCTGCCTGATTCTAATTTTAACTAATGTTACCAGTACAGAGAGTGAGTTATAGGGGCATAGTAGATAAATTGAGTTTTTATTTATGCTGGAGAAGGAATTAATTATTTGTGTTTTAAGCATGCTGCATTGACATAGGCACTGTGCACTTTATACGGCACTGTGCACTTTATACATTTTAATCTTTTTAAAAAAACAATTTATTACAACTTTATTGTTTGTTTTAGCTTTATTGTATTCTCCCTTTTTATTCATTGTGTAAGGAAGACTGACAAAGCAAGCTTCGTTGCATGGTGTAAGTTGTCTTTACTGTACATATGACAGTAAACCTCTTGAGTCTTGGAATGACATAATGGTTAAATGATACGATGATATATGATAGTTCTGTGGTAATTTCTAGGGGTGTAAGAAAAATCAATACACTTGAGTATCGCAATATTTAGCAATACTGTATAGATTTAAAAAAAATGCAATATCAATTTTTATATATATATTTTTACTTTACATGCAAAAATATTCATGTAAGGTTCACGTTCATGTTGTGTTTAAACCCCCTACCGCTAGATGGCTATGCTGAAATGCACGCTGCATGCTTTTTGCTGAAGCTAACAATGTAGCTATGGCTGAACTTTGGCCTACTTTAGCATATACATTTGCTCACTAAAAACATTTGAACCACAATCCCAAACTGGCAGTTTGATTTTCTGTGTACTGAATTGTTTACTTAAAGTAAACTTCTTTAACTTTTATGCACATGTCTTTTTTTAAAATATTGTTTTTTCTCAAATTATACTTAAAAAATCCCAATATATTGCCTTAAGCACAGTATCGAAATATATTGCAATATATTGAATCGTGACCCATGTATCGTGATACATATCATATCGCCAGATTCTTGCCAATACACAGCCCTAGTAATTTCTGTTTGCCAAAGTTTGAATAAGTTGTGGTGAGGGGGCATGCCCATGTTTCTTCTTATGTGAATGAATGATTTAGTGCATGTTATGAGATTAGTCACACATTTGTCAAACTGTTGATGTCACCACAGCCAGTGAGTTTAATCAATGTCAGGGTGTTTCTGAGCTCCCATGTCCTAGTCCCTGAGTTAGAGTGACTCTTGCTTAGCTGCAAGTTGGGATGTAACGATTACCGGTGTAACGGTAAACCCCGATAAAAATGTTGACGATAACAATTACCGTTTTCATTTAAAATATCATTATCACGGTGGATTACCACAGTGTGGAAACCATGTGTTTAATCCTTCCCAGCTTCATCCAAGTCTCCTGAAGTTGCCGCGCAGGCGCACTGCGTAGCCTACAACGTTCATTTCTTGAAGTACTGGAAATGTTCCTGACAAATAAGCTGTTTACATGCTGAACCCTTGTTCCTTTGATGTTAAAAGTTGCACTTTTGATAAGGTTTTGCCTATATTTTTGTAATATAATAACACTGTTACACTTTTTTAAACAATGTCAGCTTGTGTAGGCCTATCGGTGCTTTCTGAACATATTGAACACACTTTTAAAAATACCGCGATAATACCAAAAACCGTGATACTTTTGGTTACTATACCATGAGGTTAAATTTTCATACCGTTACATCCCTAGCTGCAAGTTTGTCAATCTGTACAAAAAAGTTTTATTTCCACTTTTAGAGATTCATTTTGGCCTTAAAAAAATAAGAACACCACAGTTATACTCCATAAAATGGGTAGCCTCCTCCTTATTTGAAATAGTTCCTTTTATTTGACCCATCCCATATAGTGACCTGCCTAGTTAATTAAAAGTGTAATTAAAATGCAACTGGCCTAATGAAAAAGTTTGTCGGGGGCCATTTGTCTGACCTTTATATCAGCTGGAAGGTACTGCACTGATGTTTATTCCCTCACATATTCCTTATCAGTTTCTCTCTGGTGGTCCACATTAAGGAGAAGGTGGCAGAGTCCTAATTGGCTGTGGGACAGGCTTTTAATGTCAGTCTTCTTCCATCAGCAGTTCTGGCATCATGCTAGTGATGCATTTACAATCATAAAAGACCTACCATAATTACAGTGCAAGCAATTGTAGCAACTGGGATAACCCTTTGACATCCTGTTCTGCAAGTGTGAAAGGGAAACTTTTTGTGCTCAAGTATTTCCTATCAGGAATCAAAAATTACAGTCTATATTTTTGCTGACCATATTCCAAAGCATATCAAATGTGACATTGATTTGCTACCTCCCAGGCAGGACTTGGTCCATGCCCAAATGGTGTACGTCTAGGCCGGCAATACATCATCTGAGGGAAGGTCTCATCACCACGCCCCTTTCTGGGGGAAAACAATCCCGCGTTCCCCATAGACGACAACAGCGTAAACAACAGTGGAAGTTTAACATCGCTCCAAACTTATACTTTAAACAAACCTGCCATGTCCTAAAATAGATCCTGATAGATGGGCTATAGACCAGACCAGCATCCCATATAGTGAAATGCCGGGGGCCATTTGTCTGACCTTTATATCAGCTGGAAGGTACTGCACTGATGTTTATTCCCTCACATATAAATAAATCTATACACAGTCAAAATTATGATCCTAACGTATAAAAGTCAACTTGCATGTTCAGGACATCTGATGGGTGTTTTAATGCAAGAAACATCCAAATTCACATTTTGCTTTTTAAAACTTTAGTGATACATTATTATTGTTTGTGTTTTGAGTGTAATTTCCTAAAGGCATACTTTGCTAATATAAAGCTTCTGTGCAGCAAGACTTGATACGACTGCATCTCGATAGGATTTTGGATATTGCCTAAATGCACTAAGAGGGAAGAGTTTTTAAAATAGTCATTGACGGGCAATGCAGATGCAAGCAATGACTATTTTTTCATGATCTCATTTTTAAAAACAAAACTACAGGTTATAAAAGGCTCACTTTGATGCATGGCCTTAATCAGGGAACCTATAGCTGTGAGATATAAGAAGTGTCATTCTGTGGATAAATGCCAGTTGGTATATTGCATAGACTATGCATCATTCTTAGTCTGTTGAGCCAAGAGAATGTTCTACATTTTTACAGTCTCATTAGGGATCAATCTCGGACATTGCTGCAGCAACCCTAATAATCCACTATAATAAAGCAGTAAAAAACATTTGATAATTAACTAGCCCATCATCTGAAAGGTTAGCTTCACGCTACTCATTTCATGCCACATGTTAGATATCTTTTTAGCATGCTTGTGGTCATGTTGTCAGCTGTTGTCATCAGTAACAGTCAAAAGCCTACCTACCACATCAGACTACATACAGTCTATTGCTCTCTCTCTCTCTCTTCCTCTTTGTGTTGCAGATCTTTCTCTCACTTGCTCTTTAAAATGGTAAATGGCTTGTACTTGGATTCACCTCATTGGTGCACTTACTGCAACAGTGAATTCTCCCTAATATGTGCCAGTCATGCCTGTCAGCCAAGTATGACATCAGCTCAATGCAGTTTTCATATAGACTGGGTAAACCCCGCCTGATCTGCCGGCAATTTGATTTCGCCCTGCAGCTCAGGCTGGAAACATGTAAATTGTTCTATCCTGCTTCCGTTACAAATCTGCGGGGATCACAAACTGGCTTATCCACCTGGTGCACTATTGGCGGGTTTAACACGATGACGATAGGGAAGCGACGGCAAGCAGCTTTTTGTTTACATTCAACATGGTGGCCACCGAAGCGCAGCAACCCGTTAATGCCGCTGTCACTGCTACGTCACCCGGATCGTTGGTCTGATTGGTTGAAGGACTATCCAATTGCATACAGAGTCATTTGAACTATGCCCGTTGGCAGTGTTGTGCCAGTTCACAGCTTTTCTGAACTAGTTCAAGTTCAGTTCATACATGCTCAAAGTGAACAGTTCACGTTCAAAGTTCACAATTTTAATTCTGAACTAGTTCAAAGTTCAGTTCATTTTACTTTTTTCGTGAGATATTCAAATAAATACTTTTTTTCACACTATGAGCTAGAAATCACTATACGTTCTTTGAAGCTGCTCATTGTAGACATTTGCTCATGACACTGCAATTGTGGGTTTCTTACCAGGTGATGAAAATTGCAGCGCTTTCTCTCACTCTCGTCTTTGGTCTGTCTCTCTCTCTCTCTCGCTCCTCTAGCCCTCCGCGCTCTCGTCGTTGCCTGCTACGCGGCGTTGCTATGCCTACCCCGCTCTGCTGCAATTCATCACGGGTAACGTTGTGCGGAAGCCAGTATGCTATTCAACTATTCTCAGCCGGACACTACGTTGCCCGCAATGCATTGCGCACACAATGTCAAAACCATTTCTGTCTGGTGATGCATGATTTAAGCGGCACCAGCGAGAATACAGGAGGGAGGAACTTTCTCTCGTTGCGTTTCAAAAGAGAAAACAGATGTCACTCAGTTTTCAATGGAAAACAAATTCCAACGTTCATTTACAGTGATGTCTGCCGTTCATGACACATAATGTGAACTAATTCACGTTCAAGTTCTTTATTAAAAAATGTGTTGCGTTCAGTTCAACGTTCACGAAAAAATGAGCGTGTTCAATGAACGCGTTCTTTTGAACTCGTTCACACACAACACTGCCCGTTGGTCACTCCTCTTGTGCAGAGAAAATACAGAGCAGACTCCCCAGACCAATGTTCAATCTTAAAAGATTGAGCTTGGTCTGGTGATAGCCAGACTAGTTTTCAGACATTTCTACTCAATCTGCTATTTTCAGCTAGAGGCAGTTCTAATCAACAAAATCTGGCGTTCTAGACATCAGGTTAGGTGTGAGTCATCATTACTGCTGCTCAATAAATATGCCAGGCTGTTCATGATGTTCAAGAACATCTGAATGTTTAAAAAACATGTCTATTTTCTTCACAAGCAAGTACAAAAGTCACAGCCTGCATTGGATTAACGGTAGAGACTATAATAATCAAAAATCAATTTGATTTAGACTTGTTAGTTGCTGTAGTGCAGCAGAGATACAGTAAGAGATCTATGGGTCAAGTGAATGTTGTGAAGAGTGCTGTTTTGGCTTTATGTATGAGTGATGTATTTATTTGCCTTGTGTACAGTTAGATAATAGGATGCATGCCTTGGGAGTCAGCAATTGTCTCAATCCATTGCATGTGTTTTTTCACAATTTAAAATCCTTTATTTTGGTGATTTAAATTTGTTTTCCTCAAACATTCAAAGCATAAATTGTAAAGCAAATAGTGTAGGCCTTCCTTTTTAAGCTAAATGTGACATTCTTAATGTGCAATTGTCTTTTTGTTGGCATTATACACTAGGGGTGTCACGATTCTCCAAATTCTCGATTCAATTACATTTTTGATTCTAAGGTCACAGTTCGATTTTTACATTTATTTTTTTAAAGCACAGGTTGCTATGCCATTTTTAGACTAGACTTTTATGCAATATATCTGACCTTTGTTCGCAATGTACCACTACATTGTCAAATTTAAAACATTTATTAACAACAATAATGTAACAATTTATATCTTCAGTCAATTGGAATCTTAAGAAAAATAACCTGCCATCTAGTTTCTCTTTTGTAACTGCAGTCTTCACAGAAGATGACATTCAAGTTCACAACAAAACAAACAAAAACATGTCCATAGTCTTCTCTGAACAATTAAGTGTCTTAACAAACGAAGGTAGATAGAAAGAAATAGAAATCGTTAGCCAAATAATCACAAATTCAGCCATGGATGTATTAAGAGAACTGGATACAGCCTTTGGTGGGAAGCTCCATTCATTCCAATGAGAGTGCTCAAAAGCGCATTAAAGCAATCATGGAGCTCGGATTTTCCGTGTTGACTGGCCCATGAAGTCACGATGGACATGCACACTAGCAACAGTTTGTTTGTGTTCTCGTAGCAACATGCTCGTTCATGAGCTTCTCTCTCGTGTCTCTTACAAGCGGCGAACTCATGAACTCGTCGTTTCATGGTATAAACTATTCACCAACGTTAAACATTGTGTTTTTGTGGTTCCTGATTGTTTACATGCTTATCTAAATAAACAATGGATGTATTTAGCTAGACAACCAAGCCAAGGAGATGTAATTATTATGTTGTGCTACTAGCTAGTGCTAGCTACTAAGGTTAGCCTGCAGTTTCGTGAACAGAGCTTCTCTTAATAACATCCATGGCTTCATCTCTCATCCACGTTACAGGCTTTACAGCATACATACATGGATATATTAATATAACGTGGTGAATTACAACCATTAGCGTTCGCGTTATACATTGTTACATGACCTTGGGAGAACAGTCATATGAGCATGACGTCTGCTCGCGTCCATTATGCACGTTCATCATGTCTAGTTTAATAACTCTGGATTCGGCTACTAGTAAATGTTAAAAACGTGACGTTTTAAACAAGGACCTTTTTAAGTGTTCGGGCTGGTAAGTTGATGTACCCTAAACAAAAATGATCCGCTGAAATATAGAAGTTTCTTTCGCCATGCAAAGTCTATGTGAAAAGTCTTTCTGGGCCATGGGGTGCAGTTCCACCCTTATCTGCTAAGCCCATGGTGGCTTTAAGACATGGCGCTCTTGCCTCGAGCAGGCTACACGTGTGTGTTTTTTTTCCGCTTGTCAAGCTGACCGGACGTGACATGGGGGCGTGGCATAATCGACAATTCCATTTTTTTTTTTTTATTCGAGATTGTGACTTAATTTCGTCCAATTTTAAATCAAAATCGTGACACCCTTATTATACACAGGTATGGCTCATTTGCTTGACATAACTGAGATATTGTGGATATTGTATTAAAGAGGAGCATAAAGCTCAGGCAGTTGATTCAGGATAGGCCATAACACAGGGACAATAAATGGTCTTAAATCTTGATTTTAAAACGTCCATGGCATTACCCGCCGAATAAGAAGGGATGTTTAACACTTACAAAGATAATCCTGGTGTGAGATTGCTCAAAGCCTACATTGCTATGATTCTTTATTATTTGGGGTAGATATCACATGTTACCATTGTTGTAATATACAAGATTGATGTTAATTGACCAATTGACCCTTCGCTAAGCCCCGCCCTCCTTAGTTACTGTTGCTACGCCTGACAAGCTTTCGTGCCTGGCACGTCTATTAGTCTAACGTCTAATCCATACGCACAACGCTTTGGCATGTTTCCCTCGCTCGAAAGCATGACAGACCTCCCGCGCCTAGTTACAGTTGCTAAGCCACGATTGGCCTGTGGTGGTTTTCGGGCTCACAACACAAGCCATCCTTGATTGAATATTCAGACACAGCATGGTATTACCTTACTCTCATCTGTTTGAGTACTTGTGGATCTCTTTTTTTGGATTCTTTAGCGTGCATTTGATGTAGCTGCATCAGACATAAGCCTGTTGGATCACCTTAACTATGCATATTTTTGCTCGTGGTAATAGAGACCAGTGCCAAAGTAGCGGAGGTGGCACTGGTCAATAGAAACATTCTGTCATATCACCTCAGTGCAGTCTTGTTCCGTAGCTCTATAAACTTTGAATGACCTTGAATGTAATCAGTCTTCAGTATGTTCACTTGCTAGTCGAACTAGTTGGATCAGAAAACTTAAAATAGTTAGATATTTTCAATGTGAAGTGTTACAGCCATACACTAAAGCATAGACAACAATTACTATATTAAAGCTGCATTGCTGCATTTCACAAGGCCACATCTGCTACACACGGCTGCTTCGGATGAACTCACCTAGCAGTTAAGCTAACCTAAGCTACTGTGTGTGTGAATATATTAATGATTAAGCAATTTAAGTGACAGTTGATTAATGGGTGGTGTGCTGGAATCTCTGACTCCCCAGACTTTCTGAAAAAGGGAATAAGGAAATGATGTCCACCAACCACCATCAAAGTTACTTCCCATAATAATGTAAGGGTGTATTAAGTAATATGTTTACCTTAACCGCCCTAAAGCAAAAATTACTGCAGGGATGTAATGGCTTGTTGATCAATGCTAGTGGCTGAACGGTTACTTAGATGTGGGGATTTCTGGCTTACAAAAGTCACTTCCTGGCCCATCAGTGTTTGCAATTGCTGGTTCGTATAGGTTGATTTAAAATCATGTGTTATTAATGTCGTAATGTTAACAAACAGTGGTACTATTGTGCAGGTTTCTGTTTCCTACAGCAGTAAACTCTGGTTTTAGAGGGCAACGCTCTGTTTACAAGTTGCTGTCGGTATGGCTCTATAAGCCTACTTTCCAAAAGATTTGCACTTTTTCCACTATGTCAGACTCGCCACCGGTAAGTGGAATTCTATTTACGACAAGCATCTCTATAGCTAACTTTAGCATGCTACAGGCCAACAAACAAGCTATTGCTGAGAGCGGGGAGGCAGCATCCCGGTCGGATGCTTTTATATACTGTCTATGGTCGGAGTCCGTGGCCGTCTGCTCGCTGACCTGTCACGGCACGTACGACGGCCTTACGTAAAGATATCCCAGAATGATTGACAACTAGGAGGACCAATAGTCTTGATGATCCACCCGGATAAAGAAAATCCTCCACTATACCTTTTAACACATGCAAGGCTGCTATTTAACACTGCAGGATACACTGAAAAGTTTTAACCAGGGCTCATTCATTTACATATACTTTGTGAGAACTTTGGGTATTCACAGTGTGTTGTGAAATGCTGCTGTTTGCCGGGACACTGGTTAGACTGGTGGGGTTATATGTATATGTGGCTTTAAATCCAACTCTCCTGCTGAGTCTCTGTATTGTTAACCTTGATTAGGTATTGGAGGTGTGCTAGTCACAAACCACAGCAAGAGCCTGTCACAGTTTTTCCTGTAACAGCTCACTGTGGCTATTTGTATTGCTGTTCGTATAATTCCTCCCTACAAAAACTATTCCGCTGACCAAATGCAGCAGCATATGTCCATATCTGGTTTATTAGACCCGTTTTTATTGAAGATTATCACTGCGAATGAAGCTACAATTACAGTAAGAGGAAAAGACAGTACTTTCTACTATTGCTATTTTATATTATTTCATTGATCCAAGTAAAAAAAAAAAAGTTTAATGTTGAGGTGAAAAAGTGATATTGATTGTAAAACCTTCAAGGCCAACATCTGTGCTGTCATGATCGTTCAGTCTTAGTGTTAGGCGTGGTTCATTTATTTAAATAAACAATAAGAAAGCAGCAGCAGATGGAGAAAGGCCAAAATAGTTCACGTGTCCCTTAACAGAGGTGAATCTGTGTGGTGAGTGAGTGACGTGGCTCGGATACATTCGTGTGTGTGTGTGTGTGTGTGTGTGTGTGCCTGCGTGCGTGCCTGCGTGCCTGCATGTGTGTGTGTGGCTGCAGGTGTGCTGTAAGTGTGTGTGTGTGTGTGTGTGTGTGTGTGTGTGTGTGTGACCGACATTCTTCCCTGGTGCTGGAGCAGAACAAACATGGATGTGTGTGTTAGACCTACGTCATTTGCAAATGATTTTAAGCACTTGCTTTAACCTTCTTAGAATAGCAGTTGGGTTGAGTGTGGCACACAGGACAGTACCAGAAAATGAAGTCTGCAGATGAATGGATGAAAAATAACCAAGATGAGCTGACAATTTTTTGCATTTTTGACATTTATAGCCATAACAAACTACTTTCATACCTAAATGTCACATTTAGTGCTGGGCTTGAAAATGCTTCTAATATAAATTGTCTTGCTTTCATAAATACATATTCAAAGTGCTCATATTATGCTTTTTGGCTTTGCCCCTTTTTATTGTGTTATATATCTCTTTTGTGCACGTTTATAGGTTTACAAAGTGAAAAAGTCCCCCCCAAAGGGACTTACCATCTCCAACAGAAAACACTGTTCACAATCTGCTCCAAACAGCTCTGTTGTAGTCCAGCCTTTACTTCAGAGACAAACGTGGTCACTTTGTAACACGTTATAATGCTCGCCTAGCTGCTAGCATGGCACGCCCTCGTACTCTGCTTCTGACTGGCTAGTAGTCCTTAAGTGTGATGCCTCACTCTGTAGCTAAAACAGAGAGCTCAACACACAAGGTGAAAAGAGGAGCTGCAGCAATGTGCAGTACAACAAAAATATGGTATTTTTTGAAAATTAAACCTTGTAAACCTATTACTGATTACTATACTGATATAACCTCTAAATACAATTATGAACCTGAAAATGAGCATAATATGGGCACTTTAAGCTTTGTCCACTAATTCTTTTTTACTAGAACAATCTTGATTGTCAAACATGTTTTAACCAGCTAGACATTATGGGTGGGAATCACCAGAGGCCTCACAATACGATATCATCACAATACTTCTGTCACGATACGATATTATTGCAATTTTAAACATATTGTAATATTCTGCGATATATTGCAATTTATTACCTTTTTTCCAACTTCTAATTTTTCCCAGTTTTAAATGATGTTCCCAGAAGGAAACTTTGTCGACATCTGTTTTATCTAAAAAGATAAATTAATCTGTTTGTTTATCTCACTTCAAAATGGGATTATCAAGCAGACAAACTGACCGACACATATATAATAAAAGATCGATACTTGGCGTCTGTGTATTGATACAGTATTGCCATGGAAAATATCGCGATGCTATGCTATATCGATTTTTTTCCCCACCCCTACTACACATCTTATCTAACTCAGAATATATATACACATAGTGTACATGAAAGGAGGTCAACATTTGACCACTTTGTCCGAAAATGCTGTAACAGTGCCCTACTAATTTAAAATAACTTTTTTCAGAATCAGAAAAGGGTTTATTGCCACAGTAAGTTACACTTACGTGGAATTTGCCTTCGGTGTTGGTGCATACATAAACAAACAAACAATACCATTAATATGAGATAAACAATAAATACAGGAACAAATATACAAATAAGCGGTTTAGCATAAGAAAAAGGAAGCTGAATGGGTTGAGTGCAGAATGTGCAAAAAAATAAATATGTGAACTAGAGTTGTTTATATCAGTAGTACAAATAAATAGTGAGATGGCTAATAAATTATAATGTGCTAAGAGTTGTTATGAAAGTAATTTTTTCCCTCCTTTTTCCTCATTTCCATCTGTCCCTTTTTCCTGCCCCACCCCTCTCCCTCTCTCTTCTTGTATATTCTCTCTTCCCTCAGGGCTTTGACCCCCCTCATCAGAGTGACACCAGGACGGTTTACGTAGCAAACCGTTTCCCCGAGCATGGCCACTACATACCGCAACGCTTTGCTGACAACAGAATCATCTCTTCCAAGGTACCAAATGAGGTTTAATCCATTCTGAGAATTGTCCCCATGGTGTTATTACTACAGGATTTCATGTTAGTCTGCCAGAATCAGGCAGTATGTCATTTTATTTACTATACTTAATATAATTTGCTTATTGTCTACATATTAAAATGAGGTAAACATTCTGTTTTGTTTTAACTAACATAACCTCAGATCTATTTTTTCACATAACTGCCACAATGTGCTGCCACACGTGTTCTCAAATCTGTGTCATCACCACAAAAGCACCATGTTGGGACTTTGCATCTTTAGCCAGAAGTGCAAAACCTATAAGTGATGGAAGCATTATTTATTTATTTATTTATTTATTTACAAAGGCACTTTTTTAAAGATATGAACCATGACATTTTGCATGAGCCTGAGCAGTGACAGCAACCATGGCTGAAGGAAAAAAGTGTCACATACAGAAACTCTAAACTGATTTCTGGCAGCTTGACCAGTGTTAAAACATGTATCTGGAGCTCTGAGTGTAGTCTGGTGGGATCGAGATGAGCATGATTTGTTAACAGGATCAACTCAGACAAAAACCTTTTGTTTTTGTGAGGGGATTAGTAGGTCAGTTGGAAGATTGA
Source organism: Gymnocephalus cernua (assembly GCA_023631565.1). Classification (NCBI taxonomy): domain Eukaryota; kingdom Metazoa; phylum Chordata; class Actinopteri; order Perciformes; family Percidae; genus Gymnocephalus; species Gymnocephalus cernua. The sequence continues at coordinate 32,669,743 of CM042432.1, read as the reverse complement.
CAGGACAAAAGGATAATAATCCAAAGGCTGCTACAAGCAGGGATGACTGTCATTGATTAGGCAGTTGGTTAAATGATTGACAGTAGGGTTAAGTCACCTGGGTCAGAATTAAATTGATTTTAAATCATGCATGCATGTAAGAGACAGAAACCAAAATACTTTTATGTCAAAATAACAATTTACGAATGCCATGCTACATACTTACACACTTGTTTTTAAATAAATTGAAATAAAATAAAGATTATTCCTTTTTATAAGTCTATATTTTTGTCAGCCATGCAGTGACAGGATAAGTACGGCAATATGATAAGCATGTTTTTTGTCTCTGATATACTAAATATTTCAACTTAATATCCTTCAGCAACAAATTCATGTTGTTTATTTAAAGGAGAACTCCGGCCAATTTTTACTGTAATCTTGATAACTATAACTATGTGAGACCTGTCAATAGAAGAAAAAACTGAGCCGAATCGGTGCTAGCAACACAGAGCTGCTGCAGCTAATGCCCACAGCTCTCACTTAGCTAAAACGGCAGTTTTGGGGGCATAAGATAAAGAGTACCTTTGTGCCTCTTAACAGACACAAAATGAAATTAAAATGTCTGTGCAACATGAACCGGCCCTTACGTGACAACAAGATGCGTTTTCAACTCAGACATTGTTTACATTCACCTTCCCTGTTAGCTGCTAGCTAGCTGCTGTCTGGGATGAGTGAGTGTGTTCAGCCAGCTGGCTTCGGTAATAATCACCATGCAGCAGTTCCGTGTGTATTTGTAGCATATATATCATTTTGTGTGCAATCCTCTGGCGTTGGTGAGTAGGAGTCTTGTCAGTGTCAATCGGTGTGGTAGTTTTGTTAGCCGGGCTTGCAGACCCGACTGGCGTCCTTGCTTTTGGTTCCTCCCTGCCTTTCTCGCCTGCCGTTTTAGCTAAGTGGGAGCTGTGGGCATTAGCTGCAGCAGCTCCTTGTTGCTAGCACTGATTCGGCTCGTTTTTTTTTTCTATTGACTGGTCTCGCATAGTTATAGTTATCAAAAATTGGCCAGAGTTCTCCTTTAATAAGATAAGAGATAAGATAGACTTATCTTATCTCTTATCAATCCCACACTGGGCAAATTCCTGTGCTAATGTGCCTGTATAGTATTCTCAGAAATAGGCTAGTTTTACATGGCATTTGTTTGTATGCATTTCATTTGTTTTTAATGCAATGCCATCTTGCATTCATGGGGGTTTCAAATATGGCCTTTTAAAACCCACAGATACCCTGCTTAATAACCTTTTCTTAGTCTTTGTCCTAAATGTTTTTTCTTTCTCTTTCAGTACACAATTTGGAATTTTGTCCCTAAGAATCTGTTTGAGCAGTTCAGAAGGATAGCCAACTTCTATTTTCTTGTTATCTTCCTTGTACAGGTAATGACACTCACAAATGCACACACACAATTCTTTGCAGGTACATGTTCTCTTCTCAGATGGTGACAAGTCAAGTGCGACCTCAGTGTTCCTAAAATACAGATGTGTGCGTTTGTGAGTGACTCATCAACTTCTAGGGACCAGTATAGAGACAGGTCTGCTTCTGTATTAAAACAATACACCCACACATTCAATAATACGTGTGTCTTTACAGCCATCCCAAGGCGTTAGGCCTTCACTATGCATCAGTCAACCTGTACTAACGTAGGATATATTCAGCCTTCTCCGGATTTATTTGGGCCTGTGTAGTGAAGCCAGTGCATTCGACATGACTGTCTAGGAAGGCTCTCTTTTCACCCTTTCAACTTGTCGGTGAACGCTGAAGTCAGCTAAAAACATCAACTGTCCAGTAACGGCAAAAATGCCTAACAATATGTTTATAAATTAATTAATAAAAAGTAAAATAGTACATCAAGGTAGAATACTATTTTAAACACTTGCAGAGAATGATGCTTTGGTTTGGAGTCATCATAATTTAACATCAACCCCCTCCCACCCCAAATGACTGTGGCGTACATAGATAAAACGAGAGAGTAAAATAAATGGAAAAAAAAGGTAGGTACAAGAGCTAAACGTACTAACAGGAGCAGGCTTGGATGATGAGTGCTCTTTAAGCCACAAAGAAACCCCAGGGTGTTCCTCATTTTTCCAGTGAATGGCTATACATGTATTAGCTGAGATCAGGGCTAGTCTGGTAAAGCGAGTATTGCCTCTCGCATTGATTGGTAAAACTGACAGATCCCCCAATAGTGTCAGTCGTAGGTTTGTTGGGATTTCCACCCCCACAATTGTTTTAACTGTGTCCAAGATGGATCTCCAGTACTGATCCAGATTTCTACATGTCCAGAACATATGTAGAAGAGTGCCTACTTCAGTCTTACATCTGGGACAGTATTCCGAGTATGCAATACATGTTAATTACATAATAATTAATAAAACTCAAATTAATTACATCAATTAATTCCCATGTGTGTGCTTTTTTAACTGTCATGGAAGCAGTTGTTTGTGACAATTTCTCTAAAAAGAGAGAACATAAAAAAAATCTGATTTGGCAAAAAAGTGTTGCCTTGCTGTCCCTGCTTTACTTTGTGTACTTTCAGCCTACTTTCAGTACTTTATAGCGACACAGCACTGTTAAAGTCTAACTCTAATGTCTGGGAATTGAGACGTACATGTCAGTCAGTAGGCTAATCTAAGAGAGAGGCAGACAAGAGGGGGAGAGACCACCAACATACTTACCAAGTGTGTGTGTGTGTGTGTGGGGCAGAGAGCCGTTATCACTCCACAGCTTTGATATGAGACTGGGTTTGAGCTGAAGTGGAAAGATTTGCACAGTTCATTTCACAACTTCTCTTATCTGCGCTGACTGTGTGTGCGCGTGCGTAATTCTAAACTAGCAGTTAACCTCAGAGGGAAGTTGTAGGTGTTTCCTGTTTAACACATCAGCCACTACTTCTCCCTGTTGTCTTCCTAGTGCGCTTACTGAGTCCCTGGTATCATATTCTTTCTGCTGCACTTCCAATGTTGTGAAATCTCAACAAACTTGTCTCTGTACTTGTCTTTCCAGTTAATGATAGACACCCCCACTTCCCCAGTCACCAGCGGCCTGCCTCTCTTCTTTGTAATCACAGTGACTGCCATAAAACAGGTGAGAACACAAGCATATGATGGCTTCCTCCTTCTCGGGCTGAAAATGGGGAACTGACATACATGCAGTATTATTATAGTTTGATTAATTGTTTTAATGGGGACTTCAGATATCCAACTTGTATTCTGTTGAAATTAAATTGATTAGGAAAACCTGAACCATTCCTCTACATTCTTAAACGTCATCAATAATATGTTAAATTTATGTAAATGTGAAAATGCTGCAATTGATTCAGGAGGTTTTATTTCTCTAATCAGTGATGAAGTTGACATTGATATATAAAAAGGTTTGGAATAGCTTAAACACCTATTGGGCTCTTCAGTTGATTAGTGATTAGATGACGTAGTGCCAGCACCACGTCATCACTGTGATGCTATATCACTGTATGTGATTGCTTATTGAATGAATTTCTTCATAAGGGCTACGAGGATTGGCTAAGACACAAAGCGGACAATGAGGTGAATGGAGCTCCAGTGTTTGTGGTTCGCAGTGGAAGTCTGGTGCAGACAAGATCCAAGAACATCAGGGTAAGATGGCAAAAACGACACCCTAAGGGAACTTATACCAGTAATTCAAGTTCAAAGCTTTAGTCCATGTTTAAGAACAGGGCAAACGTACCTAAAAATAGCTTTTACACAGCTCATAGTCAACAGCCATAAATAACTTAAGCTTGGCTGTTAAATTCCTGGTGCTCATGGTGTGTCTGTAGAGCTAGTCTGTATAATAGGTAATATAAGATGTCAATGAAAAGAACTTTTGTATATGTTACAATTGCAAGACACTGGTGAAAATTGATCCGATCCGTGACTTAAAACCGTTATCCGATCCGTGAGTTTTGTGATCCGTTGCACCCTTATTTGAGAGAGACTTTTATTACACATGTTTTTCTGCCTGTCCGTCCAGGTGGGGGACATTGTTCGTGTGGCTAAAGATGAGACGTTCCCAGCTGACCTGGCGTTGCTGTCGTCAGATCGTGGAGATGGCACCTGCCACATCACCACAGCCAGCCTCGATGGAGAGACCAACCTAAAGGTGTGTGTGTGTGTGTGTGTGTGTGTGTGTGTGTGTGTGTGTGTGTGTGTGTGTGTGTGTGTGTGTGTGTGTGTCTCTCTCTCTCTAATGAGATGCTTCTGTATTTATACAGCATGGTGGGCTTTTAGTGTTGGCCTAGAAATTGGTTTGAACAATCTTTGCACCTTTTTTGATAGCTGTATAAATTGCTGTCAGCTGCAGCTGTTTGTACGCTGTGCTGTATAGTACAGTAATACTACAGAAGCACATTCATATCCTTTCTCTTTAGGAATGCTTAAACCCAGCCTGCCAAAATTACGGTAGCTACAGTATTATTGGACCAGGTTTATTTTTGGCAAAAAAGAGCTCAGCTTTTTTGTTCAGGGTCAGATTATGTTGGGTGTCAGAGGTTTTGAATGACAACAGTGGTCCCAAATGGAGTTGACACAGGGTTGCATTCTAGGATGTGAAGTGAAGGTAACAATGTCAGCTAGTCAGGGCTGCTGATGAGTGTGATGCCTTTTCTCACTGCACCATGTTACTCTCATAGGAGAACATATTTTGCAGTAGATGCACTGCAGTGTTGCTCTTTCATGTGTTACTCAAACATTCAGTCATTTGTGCAAGTGTGGGTTTGCTTGAATAGGTGATTACTGTAGAGATAGACCTCTCATTCACCCTACTCTTACACTCTCCCTCCTTCGTTTGGTCAGGATAACAGTTGAATTGCTGCCGCCTCCTCTGCAGAGCAACTGCAGCTGACCAATTGAACCAGTTGTTTTATAAATAAAAAGTGTTTTGTTTTAACTGTAGATCTATTTGTTCTTTAGTATGATAAACCGTAACGTACATTTATCCAATTTTAAACACTGCATCCCATTCATTAGCATGTGTTTGTGTGTTGCGTATGTATCTAGACTCACTACTCTGTGGCAGAGACAGCAGTGTGTCAGTCGGTGTCCCAACTGGAGTCTCTGCAGGCTGTGGTGGAGTGTCAACAACCGGAAGCCGACCTGTACAGGTAGTTAGCACTTGTGTGTACGCACACCTTTAGGATGAGATCATGAAACATCCAGTGACAAGTTTATTTTTTTAGCACATTTCATACAACAGGTGTAAACTCAATGTGCTTGTATATGTGAAGCATATACAGTAAGCAAAGGATACTCTTGGTAAACACATTTTAGAACATTAGAAATAAAGATTCTGCCTTTTGAATCATCATATAGGAAAATGTTTGTGCTTATTCTTTTATTCTAGATTTTCATTTTTATTTTTATATCATTTTGTATAACTAACAAAATAACTAAGTACAGATGATTTTCACTCACTTTATTTTCTGGGCTCCCCGAAGGCCCCTAGAAGTCTCCAGAACCCACTTTAAAAGCCATATGATTAATACATGTTAGAAATGCCCTGCAAGAGATGTGGTATTAAATGGATGATGGGGTGAGATGGCTTCAACGCCTCTTCAACAACCGCTCTTCCTCTTATCTGTCTGTCTCAGCTGGCTACTTTAGGATCGATCAGTTTATAATTAGATCAGGCAGTTTGTTTCGGTGGCAGTTTTCTCCCTTCCACCTGTCTTGGTCGCTGTCACTCTCTATGATGATATGATTACTGACCAGCTGCATATACACACATGTTTTACAGTGATCAGGTTATTGAAGTGCATGTAAATCCTCATATTTCCAGATTTCTTCCAGTAACCTGGTTTCCTATGTGCATGTGAGCGTAGTTACTGTCTCTCTCACACCACTCAACTAAAATGCCTTTGGTGTTTTCCAGGTTTGTCGGTCGGATTACGGTGACTCAGCATGGAGAGGAGATAGTCAGGTGAGACCAGATTTGTCCAGCTGCTTTGGCTAATAATTAAATTAGTAATTATATGTGTGCTGGATAAGCTGAAGGCACTGCTAAACAGACACCCCCAATAATATGGATACAGGGTCATCTGATTTGTGTACTGCTACCAAGGTTACACCATCAGAAAAATAAAATGGGACAGTAGTTGAGGGTAAAACATGACAGCATATCTGTGTGAGCCATAGTTGTTCATGTAATGTGCTTTTAGCAGAGGGTTACAAAATGTTACAAAATTACCTGCACACCGGCCTAAAGAGACTAAACTATCTCAGATATGTTATCAGCAGTGGGCTACTATACCACCAAAAGACAAAAATGAGCAGCAAAATTAAAAGGATTAATTACATATACAGAAGATGTATGAGCCTCATAGACTGTTGTTAAATGTTTTAGTTTATGTCAAGGTCCTACTGTGTCTTGTTTGTACCCAAATCCAATTATAGCCACATCCATTTTTCTCTGTATTTATGTTGTTTTTGTTTGCTTTTATGTCAGACCGCTGGGTCCAGAAAATTTGCTACTGCGAGGAGCCAGGTTGAAAAATACCAAAGAGATTTTTGGTGAGTCAATGCAGGTAGAATAAAAAAAAAAAAAAGGTCCTGCAAAAGCAAAACCTCCACCTGAGAGGGGAGCAGCTAGGGGGGTACAAATTGTTTTACAATGGAAAGTTGAGAGAGAAAGACATAGGCTCAAGAACAGGTTGCTTCTGAAATGATTCCAGTGGATGTTGGAAGCACGATAGAGAGGTGACACATCCACGTCGCAGCTGTGATACAGACAAGCCAAGCTCAGTTGACAATGTGGGTAGGACAGGCCAATTATTATCATATGCCTGAGGTTTGATTATGTCAACCGAAGACCTTTTATAGCACTAGTGTGTCTGTGTATACTGTTGTAATTTTGGGTGTGTTATGTTCTCATGACTTCATGTGTAATTCGTCCGTAGTATAGTGGTCTAATAACCCATAATCTGGATGTAATACTTCAACCATTATTTCTCCAGCTAATTATTTGAATGGTTTTCCCTCTTTTACTCACTCATGTACCTGTGCACTTATCTCGTTATAAGTGTTTATTGTTTGTTTTTTTTGTGTAGTATTTCAAATAGTCTTTTATGTAATTTCTAAACTGTATGTATTTCCAATGTATTTATTATCTAGCCCTCCTTCCCTTTCCCTAAGGGGCTTTGCCACTTGTCAGGCCGCCATTGTAAATAAGAACCTGTTCTTAATGACTTGCCTGTAAAAATAAAGGTGAAAAAACCCCAACTGTGCTGTTGCAGGTGTGGCTGTTTACACAGGAATGGAGTCCAAGATGGCCCTCAACTATAAGTGCAAGTCCCAGAAACGCTCTGCAGTAGAGAAGTGAGCATGTTCTGTTACCTCTCAGTGTAAGCAAAATATTCCTGTTTTCAGATGTGCCTAATTTAACACGCAACTTTAAAATATCTTCCTGTGTCAGGTCCATGAACACCTTCCTAATCATCTATCTGGGCATCTTGCTGTTTGAGGCCGTCCTCAGCACTATCTTGAAGTATGCCTGGCAAGCTGAGGACAAATGGAACGAGCCTTTCTACAACCAAAAGACTGAACAGGAGAAAAACAGCAGTCCGGTAAGTCTTCTTCGCATTAGGCATCAGAATGTATTCTTATTGATTTTTCCTTTTGTAAGTGGTGCAGGCTATCAGCCCCAGAGATAAGATGAGGTGAGATTTTAGTCGACATTCCACTTCTGTCTCTCTTTCTTTCTTTTTCTCCACTTTAATTCCCACGCCAAATAATAATGGGCTTTTTCTCTCTACTGCCAATATAAGTTAATAGAGAGAGTTTAGTGAAGATATAACGGTGAGCCCACGCTTGAAACCACATACACACACAGAGTCCTAGAAGGATGCTGGAAGGGCGGTGTTAGTGTCTCTAGATTTTGTGACAAGGCTTAAGAGAGGAAATGCCTGTCATGGGGACAGTCTGCCGGCCTATCTGCCTACCTGCCAACACCAATCAGTCAGAGAGAACAGCAGCCTCTATGTATTGAGACGGGGTGGGGGGGGAATCACAGTCCAGTACATTTACTTCCCTTTTCCCTGGAGACAGAGAGAGGAATACCAGCAACAAATTAATGGCTGTGTTTTTACCTTTAGTATAACAGGTGCACCAGAAACCCCCTGGCCCCGTTACAGTGTTTACCCTTTACCAATGACTGCATGTCTCCACATCACAGCTATATACTTTCTCCAGGGAATCTATCGGTCCTTCAAAAGTCTGAATTTCTTTTTAAATGCAAGGTCTAAGGATTACAATATTCAAGTCCAAAAAAAGGAGAAATTGATTTCTTTACTTAGTTAGAGCTCAATTCCAGGTATAACATGTCATATACATGTCCTGTGTATGGCTGCTGACACTCTCAGTGTCTTTTCCTCCATTGACAAAATGACGTTGCATTACAACATTGCCAAGTGCACTTCTGTATTTTTCATATCAGATGGAACATGGCCAACTTTAGCCAAGATTAAATACAAAAATCATTTGCCAAACGCTTGAAAAGTTATTTTAAACGGCTCAGATGACAACATTTACTTTTAAAGGTTTTGAGGATTTTTTTGTTCTTTTACAAACTTCCCATCCTCCGCAGTTGTTTTTCTGTTCTTTCACCCACTCTCTATCTTGCATGCAACTTCAATTCAAACTGTTTCTATGTGTTACCTTAAAGTTTAGGTAACATTGGCTTATCTTACTGTCTTGTTTCACTCATATCCTCATTGTGTTGTCTTCCTCTTGTGTCCGATTTTTATTACATTTTCTCTGATCCTTCTTTAGATCTTGAAGTTCATCTCAGACTTCTTGGCATTTCTGGTCCTCTACAACTTCATCATCCCCATCTCGCTCTACGTTACTGTGGAGATGCAAAAGTTCCTGGGCTCTTTTTTCATTGGCTGGGATTTGGACCTTTACCACGAGGAGAGCAACCAGAAAGCTCAGGTCAACACCTCTGACCTCAATGAGGAGCTGGGCCAGGTATGGAATGGAAGTGCAGGAGCGCAAGCATAGAGCAAGAGAGTAAAGATTCATAGAACTTTACATCCCTCACATACACATTTGCCTGAAAAACGTTTTCCCGTCAGATATTATGTAGTATGTGTAGTGTAATGTACATTGTATTGCAGTAAATATGCCTATTTGGATAAAGCAAGAAACCTAAAACAGATATTATTTATTTATAATTTAAGTGTTAAGTGTAATATTTAGTTAAACGATTAAAATATTTAATAGCGATTTATCACATTAATGTCATAGTTAACTCACAATTAATCGCACATTTTTATCTATTCTACTCAGCCTATAGTGCAGTTAAACCATGGCTTAATACTTTCTTTTTCTCAAGTTTGCTTTGAACATAGCAGTCAGGCTACTGCTCTTTATTCACCAGAGGCTCATCAACCCAGCCTCTTATTTCAGAAAGAATGAACAGTAACAGTTACCAATAAAAGATAAGCCTACTACTTCTTTGCTTTGAGCCAGTTACTCAGACAGACAAGCCTGTTGACATTTTCAGACAACAGGAAGCTCACTTCTTTTGTACAACATACCCAGCCAGTGAAAACAACCTTTCAGAAGGTACTGATGTGGCCGGTGTTGCTCAGTAGCCTACTTGTGTGCAAGGCGGGCCATTTCTCTGTGTGCCCCTTCATGTGTGGACCACCATTCCTGGGGACAGTCGTCATGCCTTATAGCGCTCCAGACATTGCTCAATACTGTCCTCCTCTTCGTCAGACGAAGACTTGTGTGCAAGCCGTGTCTATTTCGGCGTCTCGCGCTCGCCATCTACTCAAAACGTAACGTTAGCCTACTACTCTCTAGCCGGTTCGCAAGCCCAAACAAGTGTGGCGGCGTGCCTTTTTGTTTTGTTTCCAGTCTAACTAGATCTGGTGTGGTGTTGTAGTTTTTCTAACGTTACTAGTTGTTGCAACAGCATGTGAAAAAACGACAAGGTTTGCTAGGCCAAAAAGAACTCGCGAATCTCGCGATAAGAAAATTGACGCCGTTAAAATGGGTTTGCGTTAACGCCGTTAATAACGCGTTTAACTGACAGCACTAGTAATATTTAAAAGTAATATTTAACCCATACAATTTCATTCTAATAGGATGAAAGGGAACTTGATCTCTGCCTCACCTTTACTACTCAACTACATAATACTCAACTTATGTGTGCATCTTTGTGTTTCTGTTTCCTAGGTGGAGTATGTGTTTACAGATAAGACGGGCACGCTAACAGAAAATGAGATGCAGTTCCGTGAGTGTTCAATTAACGGAACCAAGTACCGCGAAGTCAACGGTAAACTGGTACCAGAAGGAATGACTGACGATTCACCAGATGGTTCTATGCCTCACCTGGTAACTCGAATACACTGCTGCCATCAAATATGACTTAATTAACTTAGGGACTCAAGCTATTCATGAAATCGGCGATAGATAATTGAACTAATGCATTTGTGCTATGAATTAGAGATGTGAAAAATGCTTATTGTGATCACTCTGATTGCACAGCTAATTGATACGATTTATTGTTGGTAACAGCATATGCACAAAATGTGCAAACATACAGTCTACACTTTACCCAAATCAACCAGACTCTGTGACATATTTTTACACTGACATACAGTGTGTCACTCTATAGAATAAGAACTGATGGTGTCTCTTCCTGTCTCATCCCTCCCTGTTGTCTCTCCATCCAGATCGGTGAGGAATTGTTATTTCTTAAGGCAGTGTCATTGTGTCACACTGTTCAGATCAGCTACGACCAGCCAGACTCCCTGGTTGGAGGAGGAGACCCATTTTCCCATGCAAACGGTTTCTCTTCCAATCACATGGAATACTACGCCTCTTCGCCAGACGAGAAAGCTTTAGTAGAGGCCACAAAAAGGTAAGGTTACATTAGAGCTTCTTTGAGAGACTTCTCTTATTTAATTTCAGTGCATAGGTTGAAGAACCTGCTAAGCTAGTTGATTTGTGTAAATGTGCTCCTGCCTTGTCCCCACTGTTTCTACCAACCATCACCTCTTAAACCCGTTTGGCACGTGCCTCACATAACACAGAAAATTAGAAGCAGCTATATGTCTTTGGTTGTAGTATTGGCATTTTTTACTGTTGTTAGGCCACTGTGTCTGGACGACTTTGTAGGGTTGGCACAGATTATTTTGATGTGGGAGATTTAGGGACAAATCTGTTGACACACACCTAAGTCAACAGCTGAAATCTGAATTGAGCCTAGAAATACAGTAGTCGGTCAAAGGTGAGGTTGAGAGAAGGAAATAAGTGTGTGAGGAAAAATGTGTATTGTGGCAACATGAAGTAGTTCCATAAGAGCGTGTGCGTGTGTGTGTGTGTGTGTGTGTGTGTGTGTGTGTGTGATTCAAGTCTTTACTTTATTGTTTTTGTGTCCAATGATGCAAGGAAACAAAACACCATAAAGCACTGTGTATATATTATATATACGCCATTTCTTGACCATTGCACCAATATGAATCCTGACTGTTGACATGTTAAATTTGACTTGCTGTACTACCTGTTCTGACTGTGTCAGCTGCTAATGGACATTGAAATACTTGGAGGATGTGGAGGTTAAATAGAAAGGGGCACTTACTCTTGTTCATTTTTATTGTCACAGAAATATAGAGCAGGCAACCATTTAATGTCCAGGGAGTGGTAGAAAACCCTCAAGCAGGTCTGTGTGGAAAATGGCTCAGAAGGGGAAAAACATTAATTGAAAGTGACCATGTGCTAGTATACTGTTTGATAAAAGGGGAAGCTACAACACTTCTCTAGTTCCGCAAGAAAACAATGGTAAACTGATGATTACAAATTTTGGCTGATCTAAATTGTCAGACTGTTGTTTTACAAAACTTTCAGGCTTCATGGTGCATGGAGTCAGTTATCCTGTGGCCAATGTAGTTTTCATACCATCAAATTGATTTTGTCGAGCTGTGAAGGGCTGCACCCATGACCCAGTGCCTAAATGCGCCATTGAGCCATGGACAGTGTATCTGTGTTGATTTGAACCGAAAGGAGACAGTTGGAACTATAACCTCAAAAATCATTCTGTTAATGTTACAACACAATTTAACTAAAATGTGACACCATTGGTCAGATTACACAAAACATATTGGTCTACATATCTTGGCACTGTATTCTGGTGTTCAAAAACTGTCTGTTTTGCTTGGTTTGATAAAGTGTTTGTTCACTTCACAACAAGGAGGTCCTGCATTTTATCACCTTGTTTGGAGTCTTGGTCATGTATTTTTTCACCTGCATTTCTGCAGGATGTTCCACCTTTTCCCCCACAGTAAAAACATATGTTATAAACTGTAAGCACCGTTCCTCCATGACCCTGAGGAAGATTAATAACTGATTGAGGAGGGTATCGTTTTCGTTGTGGTGCAACAGGGAGCACAAGCTGTGCTCCTCCCACTGTTTGCTATTTTCCTGACCTTGAAATTCGCTTTGCCTGTACAGATAGGAGTAGAAGTGCAAACTGAAAAAAGTAAGGCAGTGCAAATCGGGTAGTCTGTAATTTGGTGGACACTGGGTCTCAGACGTTGCACTCAAAATAGGCGTCTCAGAACCATGTTGCTTTCTGCCGCAACGTCACTGTCAGTCCTAGTGCAAACTAAATCCTTGGAGCAAATGCGCAGCAATTACATAATAATGCTTAAAATGTAAAAGAAATATAATAATAATTATATATATATATATATATATATATATATATATATATATATATATTTTAATTGATCACTCTCCGTTTAAATCGGCATGAAAAAATGGACGTTTAATGTAGTCAAAGCAATGCTGGTCAGCAGTCATATGCCGGTAAAGCAGTGTGCATTTCTATAAAATATTAACAATCTATAATGTAACATTTACAACATGAAATACAGTAGAATAAAAACTGAAATAGCGATGATGCGATCATATCAGTGGCATCATCATTTTTTAATTATGTATTTTAATCATCATTGTACAAATGATAAAAACAGATAGAAACACACCTGCCTTTGGCTGCAGATTTGTGGTCCTGTGTTTTCACGTCTTGTTACTTTGCACCATCCAGACAACTGTCATTTCCCAAAAGAAGTGTCTTTCCATTGGTTGAGCTATGCTTGTCATTCTTCACAGTGACTGGTTCAGCTGTTTCAGAGTGACGAGATCAGGGATGTGACTGGCTGAGAGCGTATTTATCAATCACCACACTTGATCTGTATTCCACCTCACTCAAACCTTTTGAACTCAGCGCTGCGGCACATACATGAACCAAAACAGCAGGTGCGCTTTGAGACGCCCATACAGTCCGTGCGTCAAGGCCTACCACTTTGCACTTGTCATTAAAATAGGGCCCTGAGTGGTTAGAGGGGGGTGCTTATAGCTACAAGTTAGATCATTTATCCTCCCTTTAAAGTCTTCTAAACTCCAAATTGGATTATTGGCCAGTATTAAAAGGTCAGAATGTCCATTTTCCAAAGAATTCTAGGTTTAACTGCAGTCTGTTTTTCCTCAGGATCGGAGTGGCCTTCACTCGCAGCAGTGGAGATACCATGGAGATCAAAACATTTGGCAAATCAGAGAAGTACGTCTAACCCTGTGAATCTCTTAAACAACAAATACCCATGCAATAAGAACATGACATCTAGACTGCAGACAAACAGTTATGTATGTCTGTCCTGTGAGTCCAAAGTGAGGTCAACACGAGTGTCTCTCTTTGCTCTCAGATACAAACTGCTCCATGTGTTAGAGTTTGATTCTGACCGCAGAAGGATGAGCGTCATACTGCAGACTCCATCAGGTAATTCCACCTTACCTTACACAGTATGTTTAGCATTGTTAACAAAATATTGACCGCAGCAATTAACAGTCAAAGCTTGATCATATTGATCTTATGGTCAAACAGAAGACTGGAGATCAAAAAGCATGACAGGCTAACTATAAAAGCTAATTAGACAAGAGAAAAAATTAATTGAAAATACATTAAAATGGTTTGAGTGGAAATTAATGTTAAGGCTTTTCATGAGTTGTGTGTAAATGTACAGTTTTTAATTATATTTATAGTATTTTATCAAAGGTATATGTATTTTCTTCTATATGTTTAGTTAACACACTTTCTGCTTGCTGTGTTGACTTTCAAGGAGGCCAAGTGCTATTCACCAAGGGTGCAGAGTCTGCCATCTTGCCTTTCACTACCAGTGGAGAGATAGAAAAGACGAGACTGCATGTTGACGAATTTGCCTTGGTGAGATATAAAGTGAAAAAAATGCAAAATATTTTTGAAATGTGTATGTTGTCTCAATAGGTTCTCCAGTGTGGAGTGGTCAGCTAACTCATACATTTTTCAGAACATTTTCTCTGAATGTGCAGACAATCTGTCTCGCTACACTTGATCAACTTACATATCTTATTCTTTTAGATTAAATGTACTTCATTTTGTGGTAAGTGATAATCTACCTGTGACAGTCTAAGTTAATATGGCTATCATTATTTGTATTTTACTCATACGAAGGAGGGTAGGCAAGCAGACCTTTTGAGACACATTAAATAAACTTAATATAACACATTTCGCCACTTCAAAGAATTTCTTCACAGAAAAAAATGCTCCTCAATCTTATAATGAAACATTCAAATATCTGACTCTGTATTGCCTTTTGGTCCATATGTTCAGAATTGCGTGTCTCTGTTAGCGTAGGCCTGGCATTTCCCAGCATTGAAGTGATTACTTTTGGCTCTGTTGCTCTGTGTTCCATTAGACTGTAAATTTGTCACCACAGCAGCCACATACACAAACACACACACAGAAATCCGCCCCCCACATCATGTCATCGGATGTCAGTACCCACGAGTCGGTGCTCTGGACTGGGTTGATTTGTGGTCGTCTACCCCTCAGGCTGGTTCCGTGATTTATATAATAATAATTTATATGATACTTTGTTTATCTGTTCTTTCTCTCTCTGCTTCCATATATCTCACTTTTCATTCTCTTCTTCTCCTACCCTCATCTTCTTGACTTTCTCACATTTTCCCCCTCCTTGTTCTTTCATTTTTACATTTATCATTTTATATCAACATCCTTCTCCTCCTTTCTTAATATTCTTCTCTCTTCTTTTCATTTCATATTTCTTATATTCTGACTCATGTCTCCTGTTTGTTCTCTACCCACCACCCACCCTGCTCCTCCCACTGTAGAAAGGTCTGCGAACCTTGGTTGTAGCGTGTCGCCACTTTAGCCCAGAAGAGTACATTGATGTGGACAGGCATCTGAACGCTGCTCGCACTGCACTGCAGCAGAGGGAGGAGAGGCTGCAGGAGGCCTTCAGCTACATCGAGAGAGACCTGCATCTGCTGGGAGCAACGGGGGTTGAGGACAAGTATGGAGACAAACAAATACATTTGAATATATTGGTGTTGCCCCTCCTGAAAACCAGTTCCCATCCTCTTATGCATATTATGTCTTTGACATCAAGTAGAAATCGTATCGGTTCATTCCATCCAGAAAGCAGTAGCACAGTGTAGTGTTGGATTTGTTTAGATTACCCTGTTTGCTTGCCTCTAATGTAGTTATGTATGTATGTACAATGTGTATTAACTGATGCATACAGTAGGAAGAAGTTGATTCAGAATCAAGAGTTGCTGGCTTTTGAGTACAGTATAGCTACTGGCTTTAAATTTAAAGCCACTAAATGGTATAGGTGATTGACTATCATCTGAAATTCACTTCAACTGCCCAATTACAATGATGTCCAGTATACATTATGATGTCAAATTATGTAACACACATGCTTTTTTATCATGTGTTGCTATAGGCAGTGAGTAAATAACATAGTTACTGTTAGGATAAAACATGTTTCATTTCCACATGATTGGCTATGTAATGTGGCTCTCGATTGACATTTTAGTGCCTCCTGTGCATTTAAAGCCACCCTAACCGCATGGCTGTGTGGATGGCAATGTTGGTATGAAGGTTGGTCAGTCCTCCACCTTGGCCAGACTGAACTATCTCAACAACTATAGGATAGATAGTCATGAATTTGGTGGACATTCATGGCCCCCATAGGACTGGCCTACTGACTTTGGTGATCTTCTGGCTTTTCTGCTAACCACACCAACAGGGTGACTTTTTTGTGAAATGTCTTGACAGCTATTGGATTGATTGCCATGAAATTGTGTTCAGGCAGTCAAGATCCCCAGAAGATAAATCTTAATAACTGTGATCCTTTGACTTTTCATTTAGTGCCATTGTCAGTTCAACATTTTAATTTGTACAATACTTTTATTGTTTATGACCAGACCTGCAAAACTAATTACAATCTCATTGGCTCCAGCTGCACTTTGTGTTTAGTGCTAATTAGCAAAAGTTAGCTGCTAGATTAGCTGTAGATTTCTTAGGGCCAGATGTACTAACGCTTTTGCGCCCACTTCAGGCGGGTTTGTTTCGCAACGTGCACGTAGAAGCATGGCTAGGTATGTGCAAACAGGCCGCACTGAGGTAAAAGCGCAGACTGAAAATGGCAAATTGCGCTTTTCCGTGTCATGCAAATGCATTCATTTGCATGTGTGAGTTTCCCATAAAGAGATGGGAGTGGAAGCGTAAAGTGCGCCTAATTATGTATTCCGCGGTATGTACAAAAACCACCCGTGAAATTCTCCGCCTCTTAAAAGCAGGTGTAAACCAGCCGCAAGCGGGTTTCCTTGCATATTCCTCCTGGTGAAATGGCAGCAGTAATCCGAGCAAGACGGAGGCATAGGCCAAGGAGACGAGCTGAAAGGATTTTTGCCACAAGGATCACACTTTTTCAGTTGAGTGAACACATAGAAATCATTAAGCGTTACAGATTAATCACCCATGCAATATTATAGTTACTGGAAGAAATCAAAGATGACATTGAATCTCCGACTCAGCGTTCACATTCCATTCCAGCAGTTGTTAAACTCCTCGCTACATTACAAATATTGGCATCAGGATCATTTTAAACAGTCAAAGCATCAGCAGTGGGAATATCGCAGTCTGCACTCGGCCGTATCATAGCACCAGTACTTAACGCTTTACTACAGTGCGCTAGTCAATACATACATTTCCCCACCACTAATGCCGAAATAACATGCATCAAGCAGGATTTCTTTGACATCGGCCATTCAATTGCACTTTTTTAATGCACGTAATTTAGGGTATAGTGGGTGGAGAAAGGCGCTGATTACCCGATGAACTGCAGGTTTGGTAAACATGACGTAAGCTGAAGTATCACAGCGTGCGCTTTCTGCGGGTTGGCCATGGCGCTGATAACGCTACTTTCGCAAATGTACGTACATCTGGCCCTCTGTCTCCTAGAAAATTTAGCTAACAGCTTTTTGACCATACCCTCAATAAAGATGGGAGTTGCTTGGAGCTAGAGAAGTAAAAAATATACAGTCAAACTAAAGATTATCATGTTACAGTAAATAACTGTTAAAGCTATGTGAATTCAAAATAGTTTGACTACAGAGAAAAAGTGGGGCATCATAAAACAGTAAGAAACGCATGTAGGCGGGAGAATCTTCAACAAACAAACAAAATGTATAGTCAGCGGGGAGAAGAGTCATCACGTCACTGAGCCGCTCTGGAACTAATGTTGATAAGTGTTTGCATCCGCTCACCATCTGTTCCTCACATAAGTCTCTCTCTCTCTCTCTCTCTCTCTCTCTCTCTCTCTCGCTCTCTCGCTCTCTCGCTCTCTCTCTCTCGCTCTCTCGCTCTCTCTCTCTCTCTCTCTCTCTCCCTCCCCCCCACCCCCCCTCCCTCCATTCTGTATCTGGAATGAATTCCTCCTCAGGCACACATGGTAACAATCAAAAGATATCCTCTGTAATGGAAGATGAGACTCAAATTCCCTCTCTTGAGCCTAATATGAATAGCATTACGCTGACAGGCATGGTCTTGTTAGATCATATTCATAATATGTTAACCTCTTTAGGAATATTAACTGTGGTTAGAAATAGTATAATATTCTTTAAAATAGGCCTGGGCGAAAAATCGATTAAATGAATGAATTCTAATTTTTTGTTGCGGGCGATTTAAAAAAAAAAAAAAAAGTAAATCGAGTTTTTGTGTAATGGTGCATTTTTGGCTCTCCGGAGCTTCCGTAGCATTAGCTTCACATAGCAGTATGGCTAGTGACAACAACAACATCATCATAGCACACACGAAACAGCAACAGCAAGTGACAACATGGCTACCGGTGAGAGTGGGAAGTTTGTTCCCAAGAAAGGAATAAAATCATCTGTTGTTTGGAACTGGTCTGGGTTTGCTGCGACAGACGTGGAGCAGCAAACCCCGCGCTGCAACATTTGCCTAAAGCCCATCGCAGGCAAAGGAAGCAGCACCACAAACAGAGACATCCAGCCGAATATGAAAAATGCCAGTCTCTCCGAGACGAAAAAAACCCCCGCAGTGACCAACAAACCTTAGCTAAAAAACAGCTAACTGTAGCTGAATCCTTTGCACAAGGCACCGCATATGACAGGAAAGGGACACGGTGGAGAACAATCACCGAAGCAGTCGCTTTGCACATAGCCAAAGACATAGTACCCATATATACTGTGGAGAAGACGGTAAGTTGTCTGCCGCTTGTACTTATTGCTTTCCTTAATAAATAGGAGATTTTATTTTTAGGCCATATCGCCCAGCCCTACTTAAAAACATCAGTGCCGCTCAATTTCAGAGCAGTTTTTTACCCTCCATCTCCTCTCATCAAACATGGATAACATGCAACCATGGATGCCAAGAGCCTTCAGTTTCATGTGTTGTTGTTGTTGTTGTTGTTGAAGAACTCTGTGACTCCCTATTTATTCATGAATGATTCATTTTTTGTGTGCTTGTTTGTTTTTGAAGCAGGTTTGTCCATACTCACAGACTTCACCTGTCTATTAAAAGGAGCTTTAAGAAATGTAGGGTTTTTGTCAATACCCAAATAGGTGTATTGAATTACTAACACGCCTCTGTGGCTTGACCACATTACAACCACAGCAATAAAACAAGATTTTGTATATGTTACCTACTGAGGATACTCTACAGAGGGACTATTCAGTTAATCCTCAGTAGTGCCATTACAGTGTGGTTTGGTAACTGCACTGCTGCAGAACGAAAGGCCCTGCAGATTGAAGAGAGGCCTCTTTTCACCCACTGTCTGCACAAACGCATAAGCATTGTTAAGGACACAACACATCCGTCCCATGCACTCTTCTCCTTACTGCCATCAGGTAGAAGGTACCGCAGTATAACTACCTGCACCTCCAGAATGGGGAAGAGCTTTTTCCCCTCAAGCAGTCAGACTGTTGAACAACAAAACATGATGCACATTTTTCACACTGAACTGAAATGCACTACTGCACTTTTTTTCTGCTGCTAAATTCTATATATTCTACCTCCACCTCACGGTGAACCTAACTTATAACAGTCAGTGCTCTGTTAAGTCTACTTATGCCCTGTCTTTTGTTGTCTGTTTTCTGTCCTGTCCCTTTTCTGTTTTAAATGCTTTACTTTAAATAGTCATTGCACTTTATATATAATTTATAATGTGTGTGCACTAAATGTAGCCTGTCTCAAATGTCGTTTTTATATATTTTAAATGTTACGGCGTGCTCAGCTTGTAACACCACTTGATCCATGGTGAAACGTTTCGTCTCACTATATACAGTGTATATGGTTGAAATGACAATAAAACCCTCTTGACTTGACTGGGAATTGATCTAATGTAATTATATAGGGATCATCATTGGACAGTTGCATATACAGCACGCAGTTTATCTTCTTTCCCTCCCTTGTTTCTCTCAGGCTCCAAGACAAAGTCCAGGAGACCATTGAGGCTCTGCGGCTGGCAGGTATCAAAGTATGGGTGCTGACAGGGGACAAACATGAGACGGCGGTCAGCGTCAGCCTGTCCTGTGGCCACTTCCACAGGACCATGAATATCCTGGAGCTTCTGCAACAACGTTCTGATAACGAGTGTGCTGAGCAGCTCCGCAGGTTGGCCAGGAGGTGAGTGTGTTTGTGATTTTTACTTTTGACTAAAGAATATACGTATACGTCTTAAAATGCATTCAGCCTTGCATTCCGATAACATTGAAGCTCATTAACTTTTACATTAAGAGTTTGGTTTTAATCGTATACCATTCATTTGATTGGTGTCCCGTTGTTACTCTCTACAACAGTCGACCCAACAAGTCTAAAACAACATTCAGTATATGTAACTGAATGTAACAAACTGTCTGGACCTTAACGGATCGGATAACGGGTTTAAGTCACGGATCGGATCAATTTTCTGATCAGCACAAAAAAAGGGGGAATTTAAATGATTAACAATGTAATAACAATAACTTTTAACAATAATGACTTCTTTCACCAGTAAATTGCTGTTAAACGACAAAAACAGATGAGAAAGGGGTAACGCAACATTTATTCCCATCTGTGTTGTTTTTCAGACAACAGCAGTGACCATAGTGCTAGTTTTGTGTCTTTCAGCTCCAAGCTTTAGTAGCAGACGGTTGTACGTCCCGCTGTTGGAATCCTCTACAGTGAAATACTGTATACTTTTACACCGTTTAGCTGTCAGCATTTTAACTGTGTTTAATCCAGTTACTACAGTAGCTAACGGTAGGCTAACGTTATCTGCTGCCAAGTGTAACATGTTATTAGTGTTAACTAGCGTGACATGCATCAATGCTTCTGTTACCTTTTAACGTCTGTTTCAGAGCATCAGAGAGCAGCGCAGACATTTAAGTGGCACCGTAATGAGGCACCGAAATCCGCGTTGCTATTCTGTCCGGCAGATACCGGGCACCTGTGCCTGTCGAGGTTGTCTTAATACATCCATGCTGTGGAGCCCTGAAAGGTTGTGGGCAGGAAGGAACACCCATTGCTGTAGTGACTGAAGTGGTGTTTCTTTGTATGCGTGTTTTCAATATAGTCCAGCTCTGAAACTGGACCTAGATATTTAAATTCCATATTTAGATCTTATAAGCATCAACAAAAAAGGATGAGGACGTCAGAGCTATAAAGAAATGTTCCTAAGTGATTCATCTTTAAAATACAAACTTGCTATACAAAAGTAGAATCTATCTGTAACAAATGTGTATTGAACAAAACATCAATGTACTAAGATAATTTGCTGCTGAATGGACTAACAGTAAAATCTAATATAGCATTAGATTGTAGTAGCTGGTACTAGTTATTTACGCTCTTGTCCTTATCTCCTTATGTTCTGTTCTTTTCTAACTCTCTCTTCTTAATTTTTTTCCAGGATAAAAGAGGACCATGTTATACAGCACGGGTTAGTTGTGGATGGGGCCAGTCTGTCCCTAGCGTTGAGGGAACACGAGAAGCTCTTTATGGAAGTGTGTAAAAACTGCTCAGCTGTGCTGTGCTGCCGCATGGCCCCGCTGCAGAAAGCTAAGGTACCAGTCCTCTCACACACACACACACACACACACACATAAATACATTACCCTCATGTCCAGATGTCAATGTTACTTTCTTCTGTCCAGGTGGTGCGTCTTTTTAAAACCTCCCCAGAGAAACCCATCACACTGGCTATTGGGGATGGAGCCAATGATGTCAGTATGATACAGGAAGCTCACGTGGGCATAGGTAAACACACACACACACACACACACACACACAGTATAATTCTTAAATTGTATTCTGCAGTGTATCCTCCAATATCTGTGTGTTCATGCGTCTCCAGGTATCATGGGAAAGGAGGGTCGTCAGGCCGTGAGAAACAGTGACTATGCAATTGCCAGATTTAAGTTCCTGGCTAAACTTCTGCTGGTCCACGGTCACTTCTACTACATTCGAATAGCTACGCTTGTACAGTACTTTTTCTACAAGGTAAGTAACTTAACTTTATTTGCAAATGCTTTTACGAATAATCCAGTGTTTTTCAAAGTGCTACATAAATTAAGGTATAAAGCGTTTAAAAACACTGGACTCGCTCATCTTAATTTCTTAATTCAAATGCATTCCTTGTCCAGGAGCTCAACAAGACTGTTTGGGCATGTCTCCTTTTACTGCAATGTTTTTAATGTTTTGTTCCTTCACTCTGTTTTTTCTAGAATGTGTGTTTTATCACGCCGCAGTTTTTATACCAGTTCTTCTGTCTGTTTTCGCAACAAGTAAGTATCTTTATCTCTCCAGTCGCTCATATGTCATTGTTGATTTTATTTTTTTATTTTTTTGTGGTCTGTCATTGACATCACATAATGCATTTTTTAACGATAATAAAGGTTTCTTTCCACTCATCCCACTTGGGATGCGGCAGTTTCATTAACATTTTTTAATTTGATATACTTAATAAGTTTCAAAATGCTCCAAAAGTCAGAACTTTATTGAGATTCAGTCACACATTTTACTCAATGTGTGGAGCCATTAAAAGTTGTGTTAACATTTAAATAGTGAAACTAGCCTTTTGCATTTAAACTACTCTAATGTTTCTAGCTTTAGGACTCATGTTAAATGATTTATCAAACTATAATTTACATTAAGTCTGTTGCTAAGTCTGTGATTAAGGTTATTACTTTGGTCCTAGACAAAAATGACATCTGCCATCAGAAATGACTACCGTTCTTTGTTGTGTAATACCGTTCTAGTGTATCTGACATTGATTTGCTCTGGTCCTGTTTCGTTTAAGTTAGTTAGTTTCAGCTAATAGATTGGTGTTAAGTGAAATGCTGTCTCTGTCCATCCCAGACTCTGTACGACAGTGTTTATCTGACACTGTACAACATCTGCTTCACCTCGCTGCCCATCCTGGTGTACAGTCTGTTTGAACAGCTGGTTCATCCACACGTACTGCAGAATAAACCTGGCCTGTACAGGTACGTTTACATGTAATCTGTAGGTGCACACTTTAGATATGAAATTAACTGTTTGTGGGACACTTTCATATATAACATTTTAAGTAAAATTAAGCAAAACATAGTTTGAGTTTGTTGCCACCTGCATACTTGCCACCTGCATACTATTTTGTCTAGAATCCATTCATTCATTCAACATGTTTTTAACTATTAACTTATTCATTACAGTGAAACATGACAGTGAGGTTTGATACAGTATATCCTTTAAGAAATTAAAAACTATTTGTATCCTACAGGGACATCAGCAAGAACTCCCTGCTGTCTTTCCGGACGTTCCTGTACTGGACTCTGTTGGGCTTCTGTCACGCCTTCATCTTCTTCTTCGGATCCTACATACTGATGGGAGAGGACACCACACTTATGGGCAATGGACAGGTGTGTGTGCATGTGCGCGATGTACTGTTTGTTTATAGCAAAATCCCTAGAAAAGAAATTGTCCTGCTGAGAGGATTTTCATTAACCATTTTAGGTAATGAATAGTGGGTTAGAAAGAAATGTGTGTGCATGTTATGATGAGGTATTGTTATTGATGGGTCTAGTTTCCTGCAGGTCTTTCTTCAGTCAGTCCTTCCCTTAATCTTGCAGTTCTCTTATCTGTTTCTTCCTCATTCTGTGTTTTTGTTTAACAGCCTTGTATACAGTCTGTTTGTCTCTAGTACCTTGTCAGCATGTATGTCATTCACTTGTTGATGAGTAAGTTTTAGTCATTTGACCTTTTCTTCTTATCATATCTTCTGTGTCTTTGGTTCTTCACCAAATCTGTTCCCTTACCTTTTCTTTCCTGCTGCATATCTTTGCTATATGTCTCTCCGTTTGAAGTTTGGTATTTCAGAAATCTCTCACTCCTTTTGCTGTCGCTCTCTCGCTTGTCTTATTCTTCTGTCTTTTTTTGATTTCTCTTTTTCCTACTGCCTTCACGCTGTGCATGTCTTCAGATCTTGCGAGCTAACAGGCAGCTGGTAAGAGTCTGCTCTCCAGTTGGATGCATGTCTCCATTGGGGGGTTAATGAACAGACTATCAGGATGATTCTTGAATATATGTTTGTCTTGCTAATGATGTAGAAAAAGATGCATTTTCATACAGTATATTTACACGTTGACAGGATCTTGTTTTAAACATTGAAATGAGTAGTAAGATTGCAGTTATAAAACATGTAGTGGCTTATTGATCCCTGATAATTCTGGTGAATTGCAATCAGTTTTGATTCCTCCATATTTTTTTTTTTATGTAAAATGCCTTTCATTCTCAGTTCCATGTCTCCTGCTCGAATACAGTATTAGAAACCCTCAGTTAAACACGCATTCATTCCAATTTTGATTCATTATTCTTTTATTCACATTTTTAAACTATAAAAAGGTCATATACAATGTAAATTCACACCTATATACATATAGAACATAGACTTCAAATGTATGCAAATCTTGTGCAGTTATATACTGTAAATGTGTCTCCTTGGCGAAGGCAGAGAGAATTTGCTCCCACCCTACTATGTCCACTACCTTGATTATGGTTTTAAATATTTATGTTAGAATAAGGGTCAGTTTGTCCTTTGACTATGACAAATCTGGACATGGTGCAAGTTTATTAAAAGTCTACCAGTGCCATTACTACTGGGGTGAAAGGTTAGTGATGGGTAAATATGCCCATGTAAATAGATCATAAAAAGACAAGTCATTTTATCAACAAAGTGGGTCCACAGAGTAAAGTTTGTAAACTTTGGTAAAAACGTGGAATATTTTTTCATTTAGATAAAAATATAAATAAAAACATAAACTACAACTTGAACAATATTCCTGTAAGCAGCCCAGAATTGTTTTCTGTTCCACTGAAGGTTTCTGCGAAGACATCTTAGTCCTCTTAGTATTAGTTTTTGAGTGTTCAGACTCCAGCAGGGTCCTAAATTGGCTGGCAACAAAACAATGCCCCCCGCAGCTCTCATCCTACAAGTAGAGTGATTGTCAGAGTAAGTGGTGGAACTACCGACGGTAATCTCTCAGTCGCAGGGCAAGGCTTCATTATAGGCATCGTAATAGCTTGCAACTAGTTGACTGAAGCTGAAGCCTTGTAGATGTTTTTTTCTCCATTAAACAACTGAAGTACAACACTGTCCTGATTACCTACCACTTGTATCCATATTTACAATTTATAATATCTTAGCAACATTGAGTACATTTTAAATACAGTAATTTGTAGTGAAATGCCAACAAAATATCATTTATATTTGAATGATTTGCAACTTAGCCTCATAGTGCTGAGTCAAAGGGTAGAAACAGTATGTATCTTCATTATAGCAGGAAGAGTGAATTGTAAGTTATGAAAGTTGCATAAACCATACAATGATTGACAATGAATGAGCATATTGTTATATTGTAAGTAACTAGGCTTATGCATGTAAACATCACCACCATTTCTCTATTTTATTGTCAAAGTGTAATATTGTTGACAGTTTTATTACCAGCTTTATGTCCGTTTTGTAGATGTTTGGGAACTGGACATTTGGAACACTGGTCTTTACTGTCATGGTCATCACAGTCACATTAAAGGTAAATTACACCCAATCTTATGCTCTCACAACATTTTTCAGAATGGTATTAGCTAGTATTTTTAGATTTCACAACATTTGTTTCCTCACATCTTTTAATGTATTTCTCATGACTTTTTAAATTAAACTTTATTTTCTTTCACTTTATTTTTTTACTATATTCACTATGTTATATTCAGCTGTAAATATGCATGATATTTTTCTTATATAATGAATTGTGTTTGAGTCTTTGTGCCCTCTCCTGGTCACAAGTGGCTGAATGCAGCTTTAACATGCTGGTTTCTGCGTGCATTAGATGAGAGCTGCCTTTGTAACATGTTTGGGTCCACAGGGACACACTTGCATTACCATTCCCAATGTGAAATACAGCATGTTGTGAAGTATTACGATGATGTCAGTGGCAATTAATAGGAATTTATTTATCACAGGTTGGGGTCAAGGTCTTTTTCACAGCACCGAAGCAGATTTCTGTGGTTTATTGACAACTGTCTCAGTGATTTACACCTAGCCTTCTTTATACTCCCTCTCCTGTGTGTGTGTGTGTGTGTGTGTGTGTGTGTGTGTGTGTGTGTGTGTGTGTGTGTGTGTGTGTGTGTGTGTGTGTCTGTAATAACAGCTTGCTTTAGAGACTCATTTCTGGACTTGGATGAACCATTTTGTGACGTGGGGTTCGATTGCCTTCTACTTCATTTTCTCCCTCTTCTATGGAGGCATCATCTGGTAAGAAGAGGTTCTTACAAAGTTCATGTTTTTCCTTGTTTTTTGTACAAGACACTCTAAGAAACTCAAACAACATGCTCTGCCACTGTGTAACATGGTCTTCTCTGCTCAGTCTACCATGTTGGCATATCGTAACACCACTTAGAATAAAAAGCAGTGACTAAACACAATTGCTGTCTTGCAAAAGAAAAACTGAAATTTAAATTAAGTCATCACATTTACATTGTTCCACATCCTTTCATGTAGGTAATAAATGTCTCCTTTGATAGTTAATGATGTAAAATGAAAGTAAGTGGACAGTAGGGTACATAATGTGACAAACATCTACCCTTTAAGTTCCTCTGAGCTCATACTTTGTCTGCATAGGGTTCCAGATGACTTAAAATGCCTTAATGAAGAAGACAATCTTTTGTATATCTACACAGTATTTGAATAATGTATTAGTTATGGTAGTGTTCATTTAGATGTCAGTAGAATCACATTATGAGTAGCTACCTTTGGAAAAAATCAGCAGACACAAGTTGCTTACTGAAATATATTTAAGCTCCTATTTACTTTGAATAATATTTTTCCTTCCCAACCTTTCTGTAGAAAGAGATTCACCTACAATAAGAAAGGTGTATAAATGGTGCACATACTAAGCACACATGCTGAGGCTTTGGAGTTAACAGGTTTTACACCATCAGGATTTACACCAGATTCACTGATCTTGTCACTTCGCAGATAATCACTGAGGCTTTGTTAGAATCAGCAGTGATTATCTGAGGGTGTGTTTGATTGATCAGATCAGTCTTAACCTCTTTACTCAATCCAGTCATCCTAAAAATAATTGGACCGCAATCGATAATTGTGGTGTGACATCTGCACTAGTCGTTAAATTCTGTGGTGTCTGGGAATAATCAAATAATTCTATAAGCACAACTCCAACTGCCAGTGAAAACAGGGCACAGTGAGACGAGCCAGGCTGCATGATAAGAAGCATACTTTTTTTTAATTTTTACCCTTTATTCTGCAGTATGTAACCATTATGTCCCTTCTACTCCTTCCAGGCCGTTCCTCCACACCCAGGACATGTACTTTGTATTTGTACACCTGCTGTCCAGCGGTTCAGCCTGGTTTGCCATCATCATCATCGTCATAACTTGCCTCTTTCCTGATGTGGTTAAAAAGATCTTCTATCGACATCTGCAGCCCACCGGCACACAGAAGAGTCAGGTAACATGGGGAGGAGGGGGAGAAAGTAAAAGCAAAGACTTGTTCGGGTTTCTGGGCACCTTTTGTAAAGAAGGCCAGCCATTCCTCTAAAGTGGATTATACTTGTTACAAAGTACAGGTTTTATTTCAAATTGGCTGGTATTTAAAGGGCAACTATTATATAGCATTTTCAGGATTATACTTGCATTTTTTGTTTGTACTAGAACATGTTTACATGCTTTAATGTAAAAAAAAAAAAAAAAAAAAAAAACATTAATTCTGTATTCACCCTCTGTATGAGATGCTCTGTAGGAGCGCCTGTCTGTTGCCTCTGCTCTGTGTTTCACTAGTTGAAGCTGGAGCTACTGCAACAGAGTATATAGCGGACTTTGAACCATGAAAAATCACCAATAAAGGCTTCTAAACCAAATATTACACAACCGGACATGTCCCAGCACTAAGTGATCGGAATTTGGGGAGAAATGACCAGCATGGTTTTCACTATGTAAACCTATAACGTGCACAAAAAGATCTATAACACAATAAAGGAAAGGGAAAAAGCCAAAAAGCATAATATGAGCACTTTAACAACATTGGAAGCCAAGCCTCATTATTTAAAGATTTGGCCACGTTTTACATGAAAATCCAACATTATAACATCGTAGATATGACAGAAAACACGAAGAAGCATAATATGTGACCTTATAAAGAGGCTCATCCAGCAGCATTTGTCTGTTTAGTTCCCAGATGTTTCCCTGCATTTCACATGCCCTGCACCCTGCTGGCCTGACTCCAAGGTGCAGTGTAGTCACTCTTGCAGCAGTTCTTAACTCACTGTTTTTATTATTTTTTAGTAAAACGTTTTGTACTATCCTGCATTTCTCCTGGGCGTTTGCCGTAGTTACTCTGGGAATGGCAGATGTTGTCTGTGCTTATCTCTGCGCTCAATCTTAGTTTAGTTTTCTTAAACTTGGATGTGTGAGTAGCATCCATTTACACTGTAACTTGCATTGTTTTAGCTAAACTGTGGTTTGGTGACCAAAAGTACCTTCTTTTTTCTGATTTCGTCGAAATCCTGATTTAAAAAGGCTGAAAGGCAGAATGAGAGAAAGAAGTCAGGCGGGAGAGTACAAGATCAGGTATCGAGATAAAACTTGTTGCAGTGGAATCAAAAAGTATTTATTTGAATCAATGGGACCACTTGGACATTGGCTAGTCCAATACCACAGTTGTAAAACAATCCTACCAACTGTTGCTGCAGCTAAAAAAATACTTTTTAGCATTATTCACCTAAGAATAATGCTAAAGTATTTTCTGCAGGTCTGCAGCCTCAAAAGTAAAGCTCATTAAAAGTAATAAAATGCCACAGGGAAGGCCAAACACACTCCAGTAGTTCTTTCTTCTGTGTGCAGTGTTAGATTTAACACTTATTCCTACTTGTATCACAAAACATGGAAATGATTTCCTGTAATGTGACAAGAGCCTGGAGGGGGTAAAATGTCAAGGTAACTCAAATTCTAGACAGAGAGAGAAAATGTTCCGTCACATTGTTCATTATTTTCGCAGCCTCTGTGGTCATGAGTTACCCAAGACTTTACAGCAACAGCATGGTGTTGAGTTGCACACACATACCGCATGACTTAC
Source organism: Gymnocephalus cernua (assembly GCA_023631565.1). Lineage (NCBI taxonomy): Eukaryota > Metazoa > Chordata > Actinopteri > Perciformes > Percidae > Gymnocephalus > Gymnocephalus cernua. Next base: position 32,640,720 of record CM042432.1, on the reverse strand, counting down.
TTTTGATCCAATACACACGCACACATAGACAAACACACAGCATGCATGGTCTCCTCTCAGCAGATCTACGCTGTTATTGTAATGATTTGTTCAGCTGGAGACTGTTTATGTTTTAGCTTCTTCCTTCCTCCATCCAAAAGTCTCCTTGTTTCTCAGAAAAAACATGAACTGCCTTTTCAAATCCTATGTGGTGTTTGTTGTTTCTGCTCTAACCTTTGTCCCGTTTTGTCTTTGTGTGTATGTGTGTGTGACTCTGGAAGTGGATACAGTATTATAAATTGTGTGTTTGAATGTGTGTCTGTATGAGATCTTGATCTAACGTGCGTGTGCGTGTGTGTGTGCGTGCGTGTGTGTTCGTGTTCCTCCTATCCTCTCTGTGTATTTTCCTGGTGTAGATGTATACCAACCGTGTGGCGATAGGGGATGACTTCGCTCTGCAGCCTCTGTCCAGAGCCAAAAGCCAGCTGGGCAAAATTAGGTAGAGGAGATGATACTGGTTCAGACCTGGGCTCAAAATACATCTAAAAATGTATTCAAATAAAAGTATCCCAGGAGTGCTTTATTCAAAAGCAATATTTCTATATACGTAGTTTATGGGATACATCTGTATATGTTTGTGAATAGTCAGCCAACATTACTGGTTTGCATCGTTTCCCTGCATGGATGCTGGTTGAATGTGTATTTCAAATATTTTAGCACTTTTAGAAACCACCAAAGGGCCAGTTTTTTTCAACATTTTGCATGTATAAAATAAGTGACCTAATGAAGTTCACATTTTCACATTTAAAATAACAGAATATGATTGGTACCAAAAAAGCATGTTATACTTTTTCAAAATCAGGTGTTAAGATCTAATTTACAGCATAACATGGACAGCCCCTAAAAAGTAACATTGAAACATTGCTTTATGAAACAAGCCCTCCTCTTTACGATCATTCAGACAATACTGAAATTAAATGTCTCCCAGGTCTGGCCTTGATTTAGCCCCCCTCAGGCCTGTTTCTAACACTGGCAGTACACTGACTGCAGAGACGTGTGCTGTTAATGTTGGAACCGTTGCTTTTCTGTTATATCTATGACTGCATGCCTTGAACAAGCCAATCAGCATTCTCTGTGATTGGGATAGGGAGGGGGACATATATAAACATATTTTGGGGCATCGTTTGGGTAGGAGATAATGCAAACAATTGTCACATCAAGCATTTCAGCTGCTGCATGAGTTGCATTTTAATGAGAGGCTGACATAGAGAATGTGTTCTGAGACGTCCACCACTCCTGCCTACAGCAGCATGGTTCTCATTATTTCCTCCCCCCCCCCCCCCACCACCACCACCACCACCAACTGCATGAACAAATGAATGAGTGAGGGATTTAATTACTTAAAGAGCCCCTATTATATTCCTTTTCAGCATCATATTTGTACTCTTAGGGTCTACTAGAATAGATCTACAGGCTTTGATGTTCATAAAATGTTTCTCATACTCCCCATTGCTGCAGCACCTCTGCCTGAAATGTTCTGTCTTAGGTCTTGGCCCCCTTTCCTGAAAAGTGAAGTGAAATGTGTGTTTCTTTACTTTATAGATCTGTTACATACACAAAAAAACATATAATGTACTAAAAGATGGGTAAAATCCCCAAAAGCATAATAGGGGCTCTTTAATTGCCTCAGTTTCCTAATTTTCTCCCCCCTAGCACTCATGGCGTGATAGCAATGTTGTCGTACAGGGCCCCTATTTGGGGTCCTGAGTCGTTCTGACTGTGACTCTGCATTAGTCCTAAATCTGCATTAGTCCTAAATCAGAGTACCTGCTCAGACCTCCTGACCAACAGCTAGTGGTGTTGTCATACAACCTCACTCATGTTAAAGTGACACATCATACAGTCACATCGAGGCAGCCCATCTCGCCACCCCTTTTATCTACAGCATGGCCCTTTTGACATACTGTATGCCCAGACACACACCCTCAAACTGGATTCACCCTCCTCACCTCAGAGTTGCAGTCCCCCTGCATGGTTTTAGCAGACCCACAGCACAAGACTGATACCCCACTACAGCTGCATGACAGACCCTTGGCCTGGTCTGGGCCACCTTGTACAGCAGCATGATGCTGTCCTGTTACAAGCATGACAGACTGCTGTGTTATCACAGCTGTTTTTAACTGATGACTTGAAGATCCTGTACCAGTTGTCACTATAAACAGACTGCAACGGAAATGCTAACAATAGTGTGAGCTCTTATTGATCGACAAATAATCTTTATCTTGGACAGCTCCGTCTTGACTAGTCAACATAAGAAATGTTAAGTCTTAAGAGTTTTAGTTTTGCTTATGTGTAACTGGATCATGTGAAATATATAGTAGTTAATATTCTTGTATCTGTATTTTGTGTATGATTTATAGCTGCAATGATTAGTCGACTAATTGATTTGTCGATAGACAATTAATCATCAACAGTTATGATCAACCATTAATCGTTTCAGTCTTTTTAAAGCAAAAATGCCAAATCTATTTCCTGATTCCCAAATTATGAGGATTGATGTTTTTCTATAATAGTGAATTGAACATCTTTGAGTTTAGACTATTGGTCAGGTAAATCAAGCACGTCTAAAGCATCACAGTGAGGTATGGGATGATGAAATGGGCATTTTCTGACATTTTATAGACCAATACATTGAGAAAGAACTCTGCACATTAACTGTGATAATGAAAATAACTCCCATTTGAAGCCCTAGTATGGTAAATGTCTTTTCAAGGCTAATGTTTTCTGCATGCATATCCTATCCTTGTAGCTATATGGCATGATAACTCTGATGGTTCTGTAGCACTTGCTAGAGAATGCTACTCCCTATGTATATAAATATAAGCCTAGTTAAGAAAAACAGGCAACTGAGTTTATATTCCTAATCGCAACAATATAGGCAATGCAGGTCCCATCCCACAAACTCAATGAGCAGAAAGAAATTGTGGGCTGACTGATCATAAGTGTTGTGTTATGGCAAGAAAGGGCACAAAGCACGTTATGTAAAAGAGATCCTATTTCCTCAGTATGAGTTAAATTGTTTGTTGAATTGGTAGAACTACACGAGATGCTCTTACTGGGTTCAAAATCAAAGTGTGTAGTCATGTTTAAGTGCTGTATACTGCAATGTATTCAGTTCTGATGAATGAATTCCAGTATCTATCTTTTTTCTTAAATAGATTAGAGAGAGGTAATCGCAATAGAACCCAGAGCTCTCTCCTGGGTTTTCCGTTGTTTGCCTACTCTGTAGCACTGATAGCTTCAGCAACAGGTTAATTGGTTTGGATACTAATAGATTTGCTCTTATCTGCACTACAAGGATGTGTCCCTCGAGATCTTTCTTATGCCTGCAGCTTCTTTCTCTGTTAACTTGTCTCTGCTTTCGTGAGGAATTAAAGCCCTCCTCCAGTGACCTCATCCCCTCCCCCCCCCCCTACCCATTCAAATTTTCTCAAGCAGTGATTTATGATTATCTCACTTTGCCAATTAAGATGAGGTTCAGATGTGTAGCAGTGGAATAAGACCTGGGATGCACATCGGTGTCCTGTTTCAAGCAGCAGGAAGCAGCGGTTGTTATTTGCCTTGTAAGCCGAAAATTTGCTCTCAACTGTTGCTATGTTGAAGATTGTTGGCGAGGTCACTTGTAAAGGGCTTTAAAAAAGGGACCAGCATTGATTTGGTCTCTTTATACTGTATGTATGTAGTGTATGAGAGCGCACTGTGGAATGAGGCTCAGAAATGTAATTAACTGAGCAGCACTGACAAATGTATCCACTGTAGCCGCAGTCATTTAGTTCCATATTGAGTCCATATATTCATGAAACAAAATGTAAAATAATGAAAATGGTATGAGATTAATTTAAAAACTTGCCCAAATGAAAATCACCTCAAAAATATTTTAACTGAGTACATATTTGTCCTTTAGGGTTACTTTTCAGCCCGGTTAATGGCGGCCGGTTACAGCGTTCTTGCTCAATACTGGACCAATTTCAAAAATTGTTGTTCCCATCAGTCACTTGGGAAAATAGGGTCAATAAAGTTCCCTTTACTAAAAGTCAAAAAACATAAAATGTGGACCAGACTTTGTCTAATAATCTAATATGTTTCGACACTAGTGCCTTTTCAAAATGTGTACTTGTTTTCAGAAATTTCCTGAAATGGTAAAAGGAAACAAGGTGTTATCTCATCCTTTTACCTCAACTGACTTTTTCAAGACTTAATATGAGACAAAATTAATACTGTGGATATTTTTTTGCAGTGTGATCGGTTATCAACAGGCTTGCTTTACTGGTTATGTTGCTGTGTCGATGTCTGACCTACCCACAGTCTACCTGGCTGACTGATGAGCTGACTGTTTGACTAGCCAGCTGAGCTCACTGTAAGCATCTTGTGTCCTTCAGATGGAAGAGGGTGAGGGTTCAGTCGGCCCAAAATATGACCCTGTTAAAGCCCAGCGGAGCCCAGGGGAGGACAATTGGCACCTGCTAGCTGCTTATCCTCCCCCTGCTGCCCCCGGCCCAGACCCTTGCTCCCCTAGGTAGTAGTACCATACTTCACTCCCATTGTTGTGCTGTCACTGCCCCAGCATTGTGGTTTCACCCAAGGACCAACCAACCCTCTGCACGCCCTTACCGCTGCAGTCAACAATATATGTACTTATATTCCTTCAAAACACCCTGCACCTTCAGTCATTCACCCATGGCTGTATGCCACAGCTGCACCTGCACTGCCCCTTTTTATTTCATATGAAAGAAAATACTATTCCTGTATCAGTCCTGGCGGTCTCACTTCCTGTATGAATGGCCCCATCCTCTCCCACACATACCCTTCCATGAATAAGCTCATCCTTCCCTACACAGGTACAACTAACCCCGTCCCTTACCCAACCATGGTTGTCTCAATTCACCCTTCACTGTTATTGATCAGATCTGGGATCAGAGTTTAGAGTGAGAGAGAGAATGCTGTTGGCATGCTGACTTCGTCTTCGCTGTACATTTGTTCAACCATCTAATCCCACCATTATAATACTCCATATTGAAGTCTTAATTATATATCATTGTCTGCTTGTGAGTATTTGATATTTCATAGAATCCCCTTTGCGTTTCAAGTGTGATTTTTAAGTTCTTTTCTCTTTTGTGCTATAATTTTAGACTTTCAGTATTTTTTTTCTCTATATTCAATTTGCGCTTTGTGAGTGCCACATCATACTGTAAACCCAAGGTAATTACATTTTCTTATGCAGTCGCCAAAAGGATCTTGCCAAAGATACTTTGCTGTCTTGAGTTGTGTAAACAAACATAATGTGCTAAATAAAAAGGACCGCAAACATGAACTTGAGCTGAACTCTGTAGCTAATAAAGTAAATCAACCAGGGGATGATGTCACCCATATAGCTGTCACTGAGGCCTTTTATACATTTTATGACAAAACCTTCAATTCAGGCATTGTTTTCCTATAAAAAAAAAAACCTTAGTTTACGAGAGAACTATATATCATTAGGTTTGGCCTGGTTTTACTCTGGTCATCATATTGCTGCAGCTTCTCTAGAACAAAAAAAATAACTTGCAACAAACAATTCCTCCGAAACATACTTCTTTCTTGTTCATATCTCTAGTAAACCGCATCGGAGAGCAAGTTTTATTGTAAAATGACTTGTGCCATTGCTTCTGATTTACAGCAGAAGCCCTGTGATGACTGATTCTGCTTCACAGATTGATTTGATTGGTAGATTAATGCAAGATAAATCTGGTATTTATCACCTATTTGGTCTGACCAGCATTGTTACGCCTAGGACACGTCACCAACAGATAAACACTAGTCCAGGATACGTTACCATCCACCTCTGCAGCTGTGATTTGGCTGCTGCCACTGCTTTTACTGTATATGTGTTTGAAATAATCGTTCTACAACTTTTCTCTTTGCATAACTGTTGTGTTGCAGTTACATGAACAAATATTTTTTTTTCAAAAGTAGAAAAAGCAATATATTCTGATAGAGGATGAGCAAAAGCATGCATTTATTATCAGGGCACACCTGACCTTGCCAGGATAAATCACATTGTCCTGTCTGTGTATTTTGCTTTTGCCAGCCAAAAACCAGAAGTTTGGTTTCATGCCAACAGTGTCTCCAATTTCTGCTGCAGAGATGCAACAGCAACATCACAATCCAAAGCACTGTGGAATACATAGGTCACAGCTACAAAATAGGCAAATGTTGGGCTATTCACAGGAGACATCAAATGATAAAATATGGAAGTTCAAAAATTGGTTCCCAACAAAAGGACATTTTCAACTTGCTTATTGTAGACATAACAATCTTCTTAGTGTTTTTCTAGCTCTCCATATGCTGAAAGAAACTGGAGGTTTTAGAACTTTGAAAAACAAGCCTGTAATAATTTGATAATAGCAAAATGTGCAAATTTAAGATGATTTATGGCCTTAATCTATCGTTATGTTGTCCCATTATACTCTAGAAAAGGACCGTACAGGATACAAACTACATGAGTGTAACCTCACACTCTGTTTCATCTTTGTCTCCCTGCACTTCACTTTTCTCTCTTCTCCATCACACACTGTCTCTCTCTCTCTCGGGTGCTGACTCAGCTTAACAGAGCCACCTGACCCTGCAGGTTTCTAAGCAGCGACTTCATTCAGCTTTGTCTACCAATGCATCTCTGGCTTATTGAAAAGACTGATTAGTCATAAAAATATGTTTTCAGTATTATTATTGGTTAGTGAGAGGTTTGTGTACAACCACACTTACATACGTTTTTTCTTTGTTTACAGGTTTTATGATTTATGTATTTATTTGCAACATTTCAGCCCCTTGTGTAGCATGTTTTGAATGTTTTCCCTGTACACCATTCTTCCTGTGACAGCATGCAATGTTATCCTCCAGTCATCCATCATCTTGTCAGAATGTGACAGTGAAACTGTGTTGTGTTGGTATTCATTTTCTTCTCTTTTCTCCTTTCTCCACTTGCTTCTCCCTCTTTCCCTTTTGTCCTGTGTTCTCTCTTTACTCCTGTCTTTTTTCTTACCCTCTCTATGCGACTCCAACTTTTCACATAACCCTTTCCTTCTCCTGCTCTTCCTCTGCCCTCTTTCTCCTCCAGTCTCTATCAGCCACCCAGGCGCAGGCCCTCAGCTGTGTGGAGTCCCTGTGCTGCTACCAACATGGGCAGAGCGGCTGTTCCCGCCTGGCCAGCCTCCTGGAGCAAATGACTGGGCAGTGCCAGGCCAGCACCAACCATTGCCACGCATCCAACCGCAGCAACAGGTGGGGAGGACAACAACAAGAAACAATGCTTATAAATCCTGATAAACCCACACCACCTTTTGGTGTTAAAGATTTGGGCTGCAGTCCTGACTGTTATAGCCCATAATGTGGCCACGACTCTACTGTAAGTCTTTTTTGTAAAGATCCGATGCAGGTTGAGCCTACAGTTGTGGGGGAGCAGGGTTTCAGGCGGTCAAAGAGACTGGTTTTAAGGTACACCTTAGCATAACTTGTGGACAACAACCGAGCGAGGGCTTAGAGGCGGAAGATGTGTCGATCAAGCCATCATGGACTGCAATATTATGATTTTGTTATTATGGAGTATGGAATCTGAACATTTTGATCAAGCTGACAAAACGGTGTGCTGAATGGCATATCCACAGTAGTGTATTATCTAACTAAATATATCATTAACACCTTGTAACCAAAATCATAGAGACCAATTACTGAATAGATTGTTATGGCCATTCCTTCTTCATAGCATGCACTGCAATGGCAGTCTAGCCAGGGACAATTTGGTATTTTTATTAAGGCCCTTACAACGGAGACCTGCTGCGATATACAGGCATCCAACAGGGCTCAATGCTACACTATGTAACCTGTCTTGTCTATGTAGCCCCTACATTGGGGCGGGTCTGTCTATTAGCCCATGTGTCTATGTCCTAATCATCTATGCTATGATCTGTTTTTCTGTCCGTCTTGTCTGTCTCTTCTTTTTCTGTTCAATATTCCCTTAAAGTCAAAGGTTGGTGTCCAAATTAGCCCAGTTAGACAGTTTTTAAGGAGAACTGCCTGATCTGTAATGCACTTTAACAGACAACACCATTGTCTATATTTCAGTTATTAAGTTGACTTGTTAGCTTTAGGTTAACTCCTAGATTTCCCTGTAGGCCCTGTTGTGCTTCTCCACTTGAGGTGAGGCTAGCTGGTTGAAGAGTATATGATCTGAGTCACCAAATTTGGATGGACATCTCTAGTATTAACCTACAATTGAAGAGATGTGGAAGTGCTTTATAAGTGGTGGGTTGTGGCGACTTGGCTTTCAAGCTGCATTTGGCAATTTTGCATTTTGCTGGTCCTAAATGGCAGAAGGGTAAACGTAATAAAACATGTCAGTTTACTGCACAAAGTGAGCTCTCAGTAAGTGCACATAAAACACTCTTCTCTGCTGCAGCTCAACTTTGTGATACAGATGATAAAACAACTTATTTTTTGTTCAAATTATTATTATTTTTGCCTAGTGCAGCTTTAAAGACGAGTAAGCTGAGTTCCCGGTTTGCTGGGCTGCCCAATCTGCAGTTTCAGAGATATTGTGTCTTTTCGGCTGAATCCCAGAGACTCAGTGGGGTCATTGATTAATTGACCTGATCAACCCTTTCTGCTGAGTAATCAATACCACCCCAAACACCTTGGGACTCTTAGTATCGATTACATCAGTAATGAAGATGTAGCATTTTTGTTCTTTGTGTGTGAGACTTGCATTGGAACTTGCACAGAGGTGTGTGTGTGTGTGTGTGTGTGTGTGTGTGTGCGTGCGTGCGCACGTGCGCGCATGCAAGGTAATGACAGCATGCCGGTCAAACAAGGAATGCACATTCCCTCCCTTCAGCCCCTCTGGACAGCAGCCTGCAGACTCTGTGGTCGAGTAGATGAATGTGTCATCCTGGTCAGTCAGGCCTGGGAGATGCAGTACAGCAGTCTTATGAGCAATATCACAGTAGAGACATACAATTGTGACTGGCTGTTAACAACATCACTTTGTAACCGTCATCATCTAATAATCATCTGATGATTTATAACTTTGATTCAGCCAGTCAGGAGCATAACATGGGTCCTACATTTTAATACTCATACCTTTCAATATTCCTTAGATAGGGGTGGGTGGGATATGATCCATTACATAATCTATTTCAATTGCTGTCAGGACTACTCGTATACCTTTCAATATTCCTTAGATAGGGGTGGGTGGGATATGATCCAGGACTACTTCACTGAAAGAAAGAAATCTTTGTCAGATCGCTCCGGGGTTAAATTTCCACTTAATGCATGATTACATTTAGATGAATTTCTTCCTGTGGAAGTGATTGATGTGTTTACTGACCTTTGCATGGAGCTGAATATGGGCTGAATATGAAGGTTTAGTTTTTATCCCTTGTGTCCTTACCTTACTATCAACTCTCCTTGTCTTCTCTCCTCATCCTCTTCTCACCCCTCTCCACCTCCTCACCCCTCCTGTGCTTTCCACGTACCTTTGTCTGTTCCTCCCCTTCCTCACCTTCTGGGTATGAGGAAGTAAAGCATAAAACCACAAAACAAATGAAAGACTAGTGAGACTCAGCCTACATTTGGCCTTAATGCTAGGATACTGCCATAGGGGAAAGGGAATGTATCCACCCAGTCCTACAGTATCTATCATAGTTAATGACTGCAAAGGACATACAGTAAGCATATTTACAAACTAGGGGTGCTCCGATCAGGATTTTTGGGGCCGATCACCAATTGCTGGAAGACGTATCGGCCGATATCGTTCACTTTTATGAACTGAAAATTACGCCATTACGTAACAGTCACACATGTTTAGAGAATGTATCAGTAACTGTTTGGCTTTCTGTCCTAGCTCAAAATCTAAAAAATGTCCTTTCAATCACTGCACATTTCTTCAGCACACACAGACAGTCACACACACCGACACACGGACCCACACACACACACACACACACACACACACACACCGACCGACACACGGACACACACACACGGGGAAACAGCTGTTTGAGCGGCGCCGGAGCTGCTAGCTACACGACTCCGCTCTGCCTTAGCGTTAGCTAACTTTGAAAACTCCTCATCCTCCTTTCTGTGACTAACCTTCAAATGTCTGATGAGGTTGGTGGTGTTGAAATGTCTTTGGAGCTTTCCGCCTCGTGGTATTTCCTCGGCACACACGTTGCTAATCGCTAGTGTATTGTCTTTTTCCCAGATAGCAATGAGTCGGCGGTGCTCCAGAGGCAGTAGAAGCGTCAGAATGGCGTAATTGCAAACACGTTTGCCGGCGCACCACCGGTGGCAGACGCTTTTTAAAAGCGGTAGCCGTCTTCCTACCGCCTTCGTTCCGCGGCCGGCCGCGGGCCAACTGCTGTTCTGCCGCCGTTCAGACACCTTGTAGAACTGCCAGACCGCTGAATGTAGGGACGCCGCCATTTTAGCTCCATGTTGAAAATGTTCTCAGGAGTAGTGCGCTCTTAATACATCCATGGTAGTGCGTCATCTGATCGGCCTATCTGATCGGCATTTATGGAGACCACCGATCAAACTATTTAAAGCCATTATCGGCCGATCGATCGGAGCACCCTTATTACAAACTTATATAGTATTTATCTGTTATATATTGGAAGCCCAACTGTAGCTGGCTGCTTGACTTGGCCGGTTGTTGCAGAACTGAATGCTGGCCACCGCTAATTAATGGCAATGCAGTAACGGACACGGATGTCTGGAGTCAAAGCTGTTATTTTTTTTTCATAATATACGTGATACATGCCAGTGTGAAGTTGTCAAATCTGACCAGCTGCGCCTTCATCTGAATGTCAGACAAGTTATACTCAGACCTTTTTAAATGTGAAAAAAAATCTGATAAGAAAGACTTTTAACTTTGATTGGCATTTTCAGGAAAGGCTGAATGTGAATACATATACTTGGTAATATCTGGATATATAAAATAATCTGACATGTGAGCTGTTAAACCGTCCTACTTGATTATTTTGTCAACAAACTTTAGTCTTCAAGTCCGCTTTGAAGCGGGATTTGTTGAACCTTGGAAATTTTATTAAAAGTTGCAACATCTATTCATCTTTAAGTAAATGCATCATTATTTAAAAAAAACAAAAATGAAAAAACACCTTAGATGAACACTGCTGCTGTCTGACATCCCTTGCTCCTCATCCTCCTTAGGGTACCCTAAACCAGAGAGGCTGCTGGGAAAATTTGTGTCAGTGTTTTTTGGCTACTTCCTGTATCTATTAGTCTTTTTCTACTGGATCCTGAAGCCTTATATGTGCTTCTGAGAAGAGGCCAACTTTGGGGACATGCTCGTTTTATGACCAGGGGTGTTCCAGGTGGGTGGAGTTTACCTTCTCCACTGGTTTAAATTACAGTATAAAATTCCACCTGTCTTGTTCACTACAGGCTACAAAACAAGAATGCCCAGACTCTGTCTTGTTGCATGGGGGCCGCTGTTGCCTTTGGTACTTTGTATACTATGTAAACCTGTATGTATTTGTGCCCCCTCACACACTCGTCCTTTGCACTTGTCTTCTTTTTTTCCCCTCTCTGTCTGTGTCCTTGTCCTTCTGTGTCTGAAATCTGCCTAATGTTGTTTGACCTCCCAGATTAATTATTAATGTGCTGTTAACGTCCCCCATGAGCTTCGTCTTGTCAGAAAACTGCCTATTCTGTTCTTTTTTGGGGTTCACGTTCCCATCAGCTTAACCCAAAAGTGTTAACGTCGTCTTTGTTCTGCCGTAACTCGGGGAGCAAAAATGGTTTGACCCCAGCCCTGGTAGCCTGCCGAGCTGGTGAATTAGCATGTGAGAGTGCCCCAAGTCAAACCACCATTTGAGTCATCAGCCTATTTTAAAGTCCCTGGGTGGCCCTGTTTACCAGGTCTTAAAACGGTTGTCTTCATCTCAAAGAGCAGCGTTAAATTAAAGGTCATAAGAATTATTTCGAGTTTAAAAGCAGCTGACATTTAGAAATCAAAAAATATCTGAAGATGTGGGTGGACAGGTGCTGTCTTCCTCTCGTCAAGCATTCAGCTACAAAACTATTCCGGCTTTACTTGTGCAGTCATGTGAAGATCAGGTGTCGCAGCCAGAATGGAGGCACTGTTTGAGCTCAGGATGTTGTTGAACCACAGTCTCTCTGCTCCTCCCTGCTGGTGCTTTGAGGTAGAAGCTCTGATCATTGACCCTGGTTCCACTTTGATGCAAGTCAGCATGCTGGCGGTTGGTTTGTTGTGACCTTTAGGAATGGAGCAAACTGTTAGTTTCATGATGTATCCATGTTGTATTTTTTTTCTTGTCCAGCTCGATCACTGGCAGTTTAGTTGTATAAGGTTTTGAGCGGTCTAGAAAAGGTTGAGATAGTGTGCTAGTGTTGTCTTTGTTAGACTTTTCCAAAGGAGATCCAGCTTGCTAACCTAATAAGAGAAAGGAACTGTGCCTCTGTCATGTCGCAAAATAAAAATCTACCGTATATAATAGTTTTTATACTATATGCATACATGTTTAATATTGTGGGATATGAAACTTTTTTTTATAGAGATGTAAGATATTTAAATACACATCTAAACTTAAAGATGTATATTTTACCTGTAGAAAATCAGATATGAGTCCTGGTTATCATGAGACCGGATATGAGGCAAGAATGTTGCTGATGCTTGTTTATTATGATTTATTTCTCTTTATTATGATTGTGCTGATTTTTATCCATGAGTCGAGTAGCTCAAGTCTCACCTCCTCACTCCTCTATGAACAAACCAGAGACGGAATCAGAAAACAAAACCGGTTTAAACATCGGAGCGACTTACAAGAGAAAGACATTGACTTTGTGTCAAGCATTTGCAGCAAAGAACCTTTTCATCATTTTTGAAGTGTGAGGTCGGAGACGTACAGTACCTCAGGGCTAATGAGCTGTCTCTGAACAGCTTTATCAAATCTAAACCTTGAGACTGTCTCACCACCGAAGGCCTTTTGCATCATTTGCATTTAAAAGCACTGTAAGGACATTGGTCTGCTATGACTCCACACTGCAGATAAGATTGTTTTAAGAAAATAAGAGATTATGTTTTTTCTTTCCCATCCTGGATTCTATTTGATCCAGATCATGTTATCAGCAGGTCCTGATAAGCCAAATGTAAGTCCTTAGTGCAGTAATTAGTGGCCTTATTATGTTCAAATGTAATACAGAAAAGCATTGGAAGTATAATGTACTGTAGTCATTGTACCTGCTTAGCTAAACACAGATGGACTTTGCTGCCACTCAAAACTTATTTTCTCTGTGTACTTTTTCTTTTATACTTCAATTTATAATTAAAAACAATCATTAATAGATATGCCTCTATCAAACGTACATTGGATTAGACATCTGAAGGTGTTTTGGCGAAAAAAAACAAATCCCTAGTTATCCCATAACACTCAAAAACTCTTCAAACTAGTGCTAGCAGGACAGGACAAACCAAAGTCTTTCATGTTAAATAACCCAAACTGTTGTAACTTTGGCAAATAAGAGTGTGTTATTGTAGGACCCCCATCGCTGATTGAAAAAATATACTTTCTTTAAATGTGATTCTCTGAAACTGATATTGTTGTGAGTTAACGAGGCGAGACTTTAGAAACTCATCACTAACACCATCACACCCATTACTAACACTTCACTCTTCCATCCCTCTCTTCTCTGCTTCTTCCCGTCTGGTTTTGTAGATTATAATTGCGAACCTCTGTACAACAGTGTGTTTGCTCCTACTGTCTCCCACCACACACACACACACACACACACACACACACTCCGTCAGTCTCCTAACCCTCAGTCACTGCTGCCTGTTTTCAGGTCTTGGAGCGACACGGATAACTCTTATTCCAACGATCGAAGCATCCTGACGCTTTCGCCCATCGAGGCCACCCACTGCTGACTCCCAGGGCCGCTGACTCTAATACACAGAGCTGGGGGAGAGCTTCCACTCCACATAATCACCCCAAATCCCTGCCACCATTTTAGAAACCTACTTCAGTTCAAGCTCAATGCATTCTCAGCTGGATGCAACGCTGATGCATCATGTGAAACCAAAGGATTCGGCTCGGTGCAAGCATGCTGCTTTATCGTTCACCAATTTGTTTTCCCCGAGTGAATGCATTTCTAGTAGAAAGTTTAAGAAAGACATCTGATAATAGCTGCAACATGAAAGTAAATAAAACGTGACAAGTTGGAGCAAGTCAGCATGGCATGAAGCAAACATCTGTGGAGCTACTCCTGTAGGAAGATCCAGTCAGCATCTGAGCAGCAACAACTATCAGAGTCCTGCTGCTTACTCAGTCTCTGCGAGTCCTGCAGAAGTATCTGAAAACATCATATTCAAATTCAATTTCTTTTTTTTTTCTTTTTTTCTTTTTTTTTGGAAGTTGAAGATGAGTCAGCTCAAAGGTGCTGCCCTCTGAGATCAGCCCTGTTGCATGAACTCTCATGCAGCTATTCATTTTTCATTTTCAGCACAGTTTCCAAACTTAGTTTTTCTTGCAACTGGTATTCAAAATGACGTAATGACGTAAGTCTTACATATTTGTAGGCACAGAATGAGGATTCCTGACGATCTGGACTTTCTGCTAACTAATGTCAGGCAGCAGCTGCTCAAAGCATTGCAGCCTGAGGGCTGTAACGTAACCAAGGTGGTTTGGACATGCCATTAACCTCAACACAGGACTGAGGTGGCTTATAGACACCAGTCACTAGGATCGACCATGTAGCACTAGGACAGAAGCTCTGCAAAGTCACACTTCATTAGTCACACTTCATTAGGAGTACATATCAGAGGTGTCACTGTTGCTTCTGCAAACTTCCTCTCTGAGCTGTCGGCCCCGCTGCACCTTTTTTTTCATCCAGATGGAAAGGGAAAAACTAACTACCTGTAGCTTTCAGAACCTTGCTGGTTCTGTCAACGTCTAGACTTGTCTACAGTACTCCATAATATGCTATACAAAGAGATTCATCTCTAACATGGAACCAAAGGATTCAGACTGGAGTGTTTATTTTTGTGCCTGATTGTACAGAAGCTTATATCGTTGTTAAGAAGACTATTATTATTATTGTTCGTGCTGCTTTCTCGTCTGACTTTTCAGGCCTATGTCTCCCCAAGTGCGTTGCTCTGAAGGAGACCGGATGGGATTTGTTTAAAAAGCCATACATTGTCACGAGGATATAACTTTTGATAGATCATTGAAGGTACTGCAGATAGAAGCTGTTTGAGAGTGTTGTTACTTTGTGTTTGGAAACTTGTTCCCCTTGAATGCCTTTTCTCATTCGGCCCGATTAGCAAAGGGATCTCTGCATTGAAGACCATGATGCTCAGGGAATATTTTGAGGTAACAGGATCAGTGTTGAAGGCTGACTTAATGAGGTTATGGAGGTAGAATCATCCCACTCAGTTGCCTAAAAATATTACCCGAGTATTGGATCAGATGATGGTACCATTTTTATGTCAGCGAGACAAAAATGGCTTAAATGGCGAGATGCTTTTTACAAATCACGGCTGATACATGTTGACCCAGACAGCAGAATGTCTCTATTTTTAGATGGATAGATGTATCATATAAATATAATTAGCTTCTACAGAGATGGAAAGAAAAGCAGAGCGTTTGCACAAGTCACATATCAAAATCACATTTTGTTGTGTCTCAATTCATTGCTCATTTGTCACCATTGTAATCATCTGAATCATGTTTTTGCTGTCACGTTGTTCTATCCACCTGTTGATGAAGTGTGTGTGTGTGTGTGTGTGTGTGTGTGTGTGTGTGTGTGTGTCTTGTATGGCAGCAATGTTGGTATGTGTAAGTACGGTACGTAGCCATGTTGTAAGCTCTTTGTACGATCACTGTGGCCACATGCTGCCCTCTTTGATGCTTGGTTTGGCTTCTGGAAAAAAAAAAAAAAGGTGAAAAGGTTTTTATTTGTAGGAGAATTCATTTTGACTCCAGAAGTGTAGAAACATTTCAAGACAACCGTTTTAAACTTGACATCAACAACAGCCACACAACAATGACCAGTAAATGCCTCAGCTCACACATGGAACATACAGAGTCATATGAAGTTTCTGTTGCTGTGGTTACTGTTTAGAGAAATCTGAGAGTCAATAATGTTTTTGTCGGTCAATTTATTTAATATTCTTGATGTTTATTTTCTATATGGTACACGTTGTTTGATGCATACCTGGGCCTGTTAGATCCTTTCTGTTTATACAGGTGCAACTGGCAATGAAAGTGTCTATTTATTATTGCGGTACTTTTTTCTGTTTGTGTTGAACTTTTCATACATATCAATATAACATGCGTGTCCTGTACATGGCCTGAATGCAGCAACTTCCCACAATGTTTTACTTGATCTGAGACATGTAATCAGGAGGTTGGACCTCTATCTAAACTCTGTATTTTGTTGTTGTTTCTTTTGACCTGAAAGGTAATGCAAAGGTAGTGCAGTTTGCAGCTGTCGGCCTGAAATAGAAATAAACAGAATGTTTGTAATTGTAAAGGACATTTAAAATAGCAAAAGACACCTTAAAACTTCCAGTTGGATCACTCCATCCTACAACCCAGCAAATAATGATCAGGCCACATTTACACAGGAAATGACCTTAATCATTTGAGTTCATATCTGCTATTAAAATGTCTACCTGGATACACCTATGCCTGTAATTTGGACCTGGATTTAGGAAAAATGCATGTTAATGCTGTTTAAAAGGGGCACTTCACTAGCTTTACTGAGTCAGTTTACTTCCAGGAGAGCAGTACTCAGCCTGTGGAAATAATGTCCTCTGTGGCTCTAAACGAAGCTTTCTGAAGTCTGAGAAGTCAGACAAATGAGTACTTGAGAGTACTTGAGGCTTCAAATAATTGACAGAAAGTGGCTGTTACGATGCTATTGAGATGCATTATGGGAATTGTAGGATCCAGTGTTTCTTTAGATTGACTCATGCCTTACTTAACCTCTGGATAACCTGGCTTTGGACAAATATTTGTATTGAAGTACAATACTAAGTCCATGAGTACCCCTTAAATACCTTGAAAAAAGGTCAAATGTGATGCAGCAGAGGCATGGATCCTGCAACATTTGTAAGGCCCTCCCAGCCGGGTAAATGCCAACATATTTCCAACTCTCTGTGTTAAATGTTAAGCCTGAGCTGGGATAACCCTGCTGATAACATCAGTGTTTTTTTCAAACTTTACAGTAGATAGCTTCTCCGGAGCCACAGAAGAAGACATCATACATTTAATTCACAGTGCAATTCCACTGAAGGTCAGTAGATAACAAAATCCTCACCCAGCCCAAAAGGTTTTAACATGCCAGGGTAAGAAAACTAAACTCCTCTTTGGAATCAGCAACAAACTCCAGAGGAGGGGAGAGTCCTTCCTGGCCGAAGGCAGAAACACCTGCAGTGTTCAGTTCTAAAGCCCCCTTTTGCTCACCTACGGAATCCAAAGTGTTCAAAATTAAGACATTATGACAAAGATAATCAAAAATAAATACAAACATAATATTGAAGTGTGTCCTATTAACATACAAATAAGCAACAAGTAGTAGTTACGTGATAAAAAAAACTGCTTCCACCAAGACTTAAAAAAATAAAACAAAACCCAATAGGGTTATTTCACAATTTTTTTGTTATATATTTATAATTTTGAATTCTTTGGGTTTCTATATTTACATGTCTTATGTTATTGCATTTTTATATCCAGGTACTGTTTTATTGGTATTGTGTGTTTTTTTTAAACAAGAAATGTAGGCCCCAGAGTGATATATTTTCTGATGTTTGCGCAGAAAAAAAATGATATATATTTTTTTTAAGATCAGATGTGACTTGCAGTAAGTAACGATCAAGACTGGCGTCATCTAAGCTTCATTACAAGAGAGCTGCATGGTTTTGATTTAAGTCCTCTGGGGATAATTGTAGAAGAAGGAGATTACTCAGCCACATAATTCAAAAAATTGTCTCGAGTACAGATGATGATGATCACGTCATCTTTTAGAAGCACCATCCGAGTTTAATTGGATACCTTACTAAGAGCTGTTAAATTCTGTCTGGAGGTGTGGTTTTAACCCAAGTACTACTGCTTCAGGCACTATTGGCCATTAACTGAATGTGTAAAGACCAAATTTAAAAATGGAAATCGGTCACTGTTTTCTGTCTTTATATGTAAGTAACGACATCATCCAGAGACCAGATCCTGAACTATTCAATTGCCAAATGTATGGTTATTGTTGCCATAAATTACACTTGGGAACAAACTCAATTTTGCAGTAAAGAAAAACATTTAGAAATGCTGTCAGTGCAGATATGCTCTCGGAAAACCCAGTTTGCAGACCGCAATCAAATTAAGGTTTCCTTGATCTAATCAGCTAAAAAGAGGGATCTAAATTAAAATGTCAACCGATCAGTTTTCTGCCGCAGAATATCCTGTGACTCAGTATCAGCCGGTACGACTTGAGGCTGCAGATCAATGCTGAATTGTTTCTTGAAATATTTTTTATTCTCCTTTCCTCAGTAACTCATGCTGCACCAGACTATTAATAAACAACCATCATCACTCTTGTTTTGACTGATATCTGTTGCTGTCTGTCCCTCCTCCTCCTGTCTGTAAATCTGTCTTATAGCTAATGTTTATGAAGATGCCGTTCTATTTACGAAATAAATAAATTTTTAAGAAACGTCTGTGGAGTGCAACTTCATTCATCTAAATGCTCTTATGAAAAAAACAGTCATAGTATAGTATGTTGGAAAAAAAGTCATAGCATGGTATGGCATGAAAAAGTCAGTATATTATGTCATAAAAAGTCATAAAAAATAGTATAGTATGTTGAAAAAAATAGTATAGTAGAATAGAAAATTATGTAAAAGTCAAAGTATAATATGTCATAAAAAGTTCATAGTATATTATGTCGAAAAAAAGTCCTAGTATAATGTTATTGTCATAAAAAGTCATAGTATTGTATGTCGAAAAAGTTCTTAAATAGTCAAAGTATACTTTGTCGAAAAACGTCATATTATAATATGTCATAGTATAGTATTCATAAAAAGTCATAAAAAATAGTATAGTATGTTGAGAAAGTTGAAAAAAGTCATAGTATAGCATGTCAAAAAAAGATTATGAAAAAGTCATAGTATTGTATGTCGGAAAAAGTCATAGTACAATATGTTACAAAAAAGTCAGAATATAGTTCATCAAAAAGTCATAGTATAGTATGTCATGAAAAAGTCATAGTATATTATTCATAAAAAGTCATAAAAATAGTATGGTATGTCAAACAAAGTTTAAAAAAGTCATAGTATAGTATGTCAAAAAATATGAAAAAGTCATAGTATAGTATGTCAAAAAAATATGAAAAAGTCATATAGTATGTCAAAAAAATATGAAAAAGTCATAGTATAGTATGTCATAAAAAGTCATAGTATTGTATGTCGGAAAAAGTCATAGTATACTTCGTTGAAAAAAATCATACTATAGTATGTTACAAAAAAGTCCGAATATAGTTCATAAAAACATAGTATGTCATGAAAAAGTCACAGTATATTATTCATAAAAAGTCATAAAAATAGTATAGTATGTCGAACAAAGTTGAAAAAAGTCATAATATAGTATGTCGAAAAAAGATTATGAAAAAGTCATAGTATAGTATGTCGGAAAAAGTCCTAAAAGAAGTCCTACTACAATATGTTACAAAAAAGTCATAATGTAGTATATCATGAAAAAGTCATATGGTAATAGTATAGTATGTCGAAACAAGTTGAAAGTCATAGTATAGTATGTCTAAAAAGTTAGAAAAAAGTCAAAGTATACTTTGTCGAAAAACGTCATAGTATAATATGTTATTAAAAGTCATAGTATTGTATGTCGGGAAAAGTCTTAAAAAAGTCCTAGTATGATATGTTACAAAAAAGTCAGAATAGAGTTTATGAAAAAGTCATAGTATAGTATGTTGAAAACAGTCATAGTATAGTATGTCATGAAAAAGTCATAGTATATTATTCATGAAGTCATAAAAAATAGTATAGTATGTCAAAAAAGTTGAAAAAAGTCACAGTATAATATGTCAAAAAACGATTATGAAAAAGTCATAGTATAGTATGTCATAAAAAGTCATAGTATTGTATGTCGAAAAAGTTCTAAAAAAGTCAAAGTATACTTTGTCGAAAAACGTCATATTATACTATGTTATAAACAGTCATAGTATAGTGTTCATAAAAAGTCATAAAAATAGTATATTATGTCGAAAAAGTTGAAAAATGTCATAATATAGTATGTCGAAAAAAGATTATGAAATAGTCATAGTATTGTATGTCGGAAAAAGTCATAGTACAATATGTTACAAAAAAGTCAGAATATAGTTCATGAAAAGTCATAGTATAGTATGTCATGAAAAAGTCATAGTATATTATTCATAAAAAGTCATAAAAATAGTATAGTATGTTGAGAAAGTTGAAAAATGTCATAATATAGCATGTCGAAAAAAGATTATGAAAAGGTCATAGTATTGTATGTCGGAAAAAGTCATAGTACAGTATGTTACAAAAAAGTCAGAATATAGTTCATGAAAAAGTCATAGTATAGTATGTCAAAAAAATCTTATGAAAAAGTCATAGTATAGTATGTCAAAAAAATCTTATGAAAAAGTCATAGTATAGTATGTCATGAAAAAGTCATAGTATATTATTCATAAAAAGTCATAAAAATAGTATAGTATGTCAAAAAAAGTTGAAAAAAGTCATAGTATAGTATGTCAAAAAATATGAAAAAGTCATAGTATAGTATGTCATAAAAAGTCATAGTATCGTATGTCGGAAAAAGTCATAGTATACTTCGTCGAAAAAAGTCATAGTATAGTATGTTACAAAAAAGTCAGAATATAGTTCATGAAAAAGTCATAGTATAGTATGTTGAAAACAGTCATAGTATTGTATGTCGAAAAAGTTATAAAAAAGTCAAAGTATACTTTGTCGAAAAACGTCATTATACTATGTTATAAACAGTCATAGTATAGTATTCATAAAAATTCATAAAAAATAGTATAGTATGTTGAGAAAGTTGAAAAAAGTCATAGTATAGC
>CM042432.1:32492064-32617064 GCA_023631565.1 Gymnocephalus cernua | reverse complement strand
ACATACATACACACACACACATTTTATATGATGGAGTCTAAGCTCCAAAGACTATTTACATTTTATATTGTACATTTCATATTTTGCATATGTAACTTACAAATAAATCTCGCATATCTGCAACGAAGCCTCTCCTGATTGAAATAGTATAGTATGTCGAAAAAAGTCATAGTATAGTATGTCGAAAAAAAGAGTATGAAAAAGTAATATTATAGTATGTCAAAAAAGTCATAGTTTAGTATGTTATAAAATATAAAAAAGCACAGTATAGTATATCACAAAAATATAGTATGACATACAAAGTCATGTTATAGAATGTCATAAAAAGTCATGAAAATGCCATAGTATAGTATGTTATAATATTTAAGTCATAGTAAAGTAAATCATAAAAATATAAATATTAAAAATCATTAAAACATTAAAGTCATGTTATAAAAGCTCATAAAATGATATTAAAACATATGTATGAAAATATTTAAAGTCATAGTATGTTAAAAAAGTGGAAAAAAGTCAGTATGTCATAAAAAGTCATAAAATGTCAATAGTATGTCATAAAAAATCGAAATATAGTTCGTCAGACAAAATGTTATAAAGCATGTCACAGTATTGCATGGGAAACGTGTTACACAAATCAACCCACCTTCACACACTTCGAGTACATCAAGAATGACATGGCGCTTTGCATAGTTTTGAAACATTTTTATTACAGTATCTGACCAGTCCAATATATCAAATATTTGTTTTTAATCATCTGTCACACATCTACAAAATTAACACAAGTGTATGTTTTAATCTACAAGGCATCATAACACACCAGTTAGTAAGAAGAGTGTTCAGCAGTAACAGGTCAAATTGACTTGGACTGATGTCGGATTTACACAAAACAACCACCTGTTTGTTTAAAACCCTCCGTGACCGACATGTCATCCTTTATGGGTTATTTTTAAATCAGAGTCAAATCCGGTCACAAAAGTTGAGAATCATTTGATAATTCTGGAGTGTTTTTCTGCTTCCTAAACCTAAAGGCCTTTCTCGTCAGTGTCATGTTACAATCTCCTTTAGCTTACAGCAGACCTCTGTTTTTTTTTTTTTTATAAGAGCAGAGCAAACACACTTTTAAGGGTAAATGTTGTGGATATGGAAAAACAGGACATTAACAAACCCAAATACAAAATAGTTCCTGCACCAAAAAATAGGTTTACATCCAGTGAATCTTTCCTCCTAAAATCACTGTGCAGTGAAAGCCATTAACTTTCAAGTGTCAATTTATAATGATTAAGAAAATCAGTATTGCTCTAAGCTTAGTGACAATGCATGTTTGAATACTGGCAGGATATTTACAGGTGGTAGGACAGTTTTCTAAAATTGAGATACATAGTTCTTACCCAACAGTGACAATCACTTCACTTTTCCCCCAGACAAACCTGTTATTAAGCATTACAAGTTGATGTTTTTTCACTCAGTAAATCTTTGGTAACACTTTACTTGAAGGTATCTACATAAGAGTGACATGACACTGTCATGAACACATGAACTCTAACTTGTCATGACAAAAACCGAATGACACTTACCAAAAGACGTGTCATGTCATAAACGTTTATGACTTGTTTATAATGTTTATGACACTTTCATGACACTCTTATGTAGATACCTTCAAGTAAAGTGTAACCACATATTTTAAAGGTCATGTAAATGTGAAGTTCCCCCCCCCCCCCCCCCTCAATCATCAGGAACTATTCCTATAACCCACTATGCTATAATTCTGCAAGGATTTTACATCTTCTTATCATCTTCTGCCTCAGATTTGCTTACAAGCAACTATTTAGTTTTTCCCTGTGTAACAATTAAGTACTACACAGTGTGTACATAGAGAGGACACTCAGTTGTCAACCTCAGCAGTACAGGAAGTGCATTAAACTGTGCTAAACAAGTGAATACCCAGCCCAACTCTTTCACCAACACTACACCACTGACCGAAAAACATATAGGGAAGAGAATTGCAAGCACAAGTTGCCAGAGATTTACCAATTCAAACATACAAACACACAAGAAAGAAAAGAAGGAACAGACAAAGAAATTATACAATCAACAGAAAGGTAATATTCTGATGTGTAAAAGGCAACTGTACATTGGAGATTGTTGCGGTGTTTACCCGCTGACTGTCACACAAGTCAAACCCAGGAACATTTCAGGTCACTAATTGTTTCTGACCTTCGTTAGGCATGGTGGGTCCCCAGGGTGAAAGTATTTTTCTAATTTATTCCTGACTGAACCAGACTCACTCCCAACAGATGATTCAGGTCCTGATTCACATCTTCAGAAATACTAATTAAGTGATGGACACCAACTTAGTTTAGATTGACTCAATTTCCCTCAAGCTGTCGCAGTAACTAGTTCCGGCTCTTTCCTACCTGTCGGTGTGTGTATTCACGGGTGTGTGTTTCAGTCTGTTTACTGGCTACTCCCCTTCCCTTCCTCCGCCTCCTCTTCCATTTCCACCAGAGGAGCGTGGCGATTGGCCTGAGAGCCCTCGCTGAAGAAAACTCTCTTAATCACACCTGACTTTGGCGCCCGGATCGTATGCTGCAGAGTCAAAAACAAACAACTTTATTATAAAGGCAGCTGTGTCTGTGTGTCTGTGTGTGTGTCTGTGTACAGGTAAAAGGTGAGAACGTGTGTGAGGCAGAGCCAGAATGGAGTCCCTCACCTCCATCTTCATGGCGATCATGACCATCAGCGGGTCTCCCACAGCCACTCTGTCTCCAGCCTTTACCATCACCTGAACCCAATACAACAGATTGTATTTGTCTGCACAGAGGACACTCAGTCTTCATTTATCACAACAATAAAGATCAGACTGATGATGTCGCTCAAGGATTATGTCTTTATTATTTATTGTCTAGATGTCAGAATGGCTCAAACAGTGTACACTTTTAATCCCAACTGATTTTTTTTATTCTACTTTCTGTAGAGCATTTTGTGAACTTGTTTTGATGTAATAATGTTAAGTTACAGTGATATATTAATAATAACTAAAAGGCTTGTACAAAAACATTTAGATTTACAATTAAGTATTAAATATGATGACTTAAGTCCTCTAAACCTTGAAAAAGACATAGTTTGGTCTGAAGAAAAATGTAATTAAAATCCATATGTTCATAGAACCAAACACACCTTCTCTATGGTTCCAGTCATGGGGGCCACAGCTCCACCTTGAGCCCCAGAGCCGCTCACACCAGCCAGATACTTGGGCACTGGAACAGACACTTGGGAGCTTCCCTCCTGCAGAAAAGATGTAAAAATGTCAAGAGACAGAAGTGACATTTAACTGCCAGCTGAGGTAAGAGGATTTGAAAAATTTCCCTGATGTCACGTGGTGGGTTTGTCCCCAGTCACCAGTTTTCAAAGACGACAGATGCTTAAAGTGCTCATATTATGCTTTTTGGCGTTTTCCCTTTCATTTATTGTGTTATATATCTTTTTGTGCACGTTATAGGCTTCCAAAGTGAAAAAGCCCAGAGTCCCCCCCCAAAGAGATTTACCATCTCCAACAGAAAACACTGTTCACAAACTGCTCCAAACAGCTCTGTTGTAGTCCAGCCTTTACTTCCGTGACGAACGTGCGTCACTTTGTAACACATGTTATAATGCTCGCCTAGCTGCTAGCGTGGCACGCCCTCATACTCTGCTTCTGACTGGCTAGCAGTGCTTACCTAGCTACTGTCAGGACACACCCTCATACTCTGCTTCTGACTGGCTAGCAGTGCTTACCTAGCTACTGTGCATGTGTGACTCCCAACAACGATGGAATAGAAGTGAGATGCCTAACTCTGTAGCTAAAACAGAGAGCTCAACACACAGGGTGAAAAGAGGAGCTGCAGCAATGTGCAGTACAACAAAAACATGCTGTTTTTTGAAAATTAAACCACATAAGCCTATTCTGATATAACCTCTAAATATAATTATGAACCTGAAAATGAGCATAATATGAGCACTTTAAGACATTAAATAGAGACAGTTTCTCTGTAGTGACAGATGTCTAGCTTCCATCAAATTGACTGGGGAAAGCACAGATATACAGCTTTTGTATGTATTATGTATTATTTGGGGAAATGAAACTGCAATACATCAACCAGACAAGCTAACTAATAAACAAATACTGTACATTTTGTACAGATTTTAAATTGTCAAGGCTCACAAAGATGCAGACTTATATTTGTATCAGCAAATACGTTTGAGAGAGTTACTGCACTAATTTACTATATAAGGAATGAAGAACTCTGTATTTGCGTTTAGAACACATCTTCACACTTCCCATCCAGTTAAAAAGATTAATACTTAAATGTTTTACCATGACTTTCATACCATAAGTTGAGAAATAATGCATGCAATAGTCACTCAAGCTTGTGTTTCAATTCTCAACAGTAGTGGTAGGAACATACCGTGGAGAACAGGTGCACTGTGTTGTCCAGGATCACCAGTTTGGGACGAGACTTCATGCCATTGACAGAACAGTGAAGGAATGACGCTCCATCTTCCATCTCCACCTCCCCGGTCACATGGTACACCTCCTCACCAATCTGAAAGGAGAAATACATTCATGATGAATGTGAAGGAGGCAGATATACCACTACAGATTCACCTCATACGCTTACCAATAGTGTTACTTTTAAAAAAAACAACCACTTTGGATTTTAAAATTGCAACTCACAGCCTGCGTCAGTGGATGGAGTTTGCTCAGTATTCAATTGAACAAAAAATGAAAACAGTGATTAATGATGTGAGATACAGGACATACTCCAGCTTACCTGCATCGTGTAGCTTCCATCTTTGTTATACACGACGACCACATCAACTTCTAAAGACAACACACAAGAAATGAAGCAAATAAGATGAGACACTCAAGTAACTTAACACAAAAGCTTTAGTAGAACTCATCTTCGCGGATTTATTTTTGGCCTTGCAGTGACATTTATAATAAAAACATTGAATAATGAATACGAGTTCATTAAAAAAAACTGTCACAGAACAGATCAGCTAAACTTAATTATTTAAACAGCCATTAAACAGTTATGAGTCAACCCTAACTATACTGATCTGCTTATTAAAACTGACACACTATACAATTTCTAAAACTAATAACCTTCAACTAACACATCATTTAAAGTCATCCCTGTCAGTCTATACCTCCAGAGCATCCAAAACGTCTAATTTTAGGTTTGATTGTTGTTTTAATGGCTAATTTAACATCAGGCCAAGGGACAACAGTGGCTAACACTGGCACATTTACAGGGATGTTGATTAATGTGCATTGTCCCGGAAAATAAATACAACCCCAAATCAGAAAAAGTTGGGACAGTATGAAAAACACAAATAAAAAAATAAAGTAGTGATTTCTAAATGTACTTTAACTTGTATTTTATTGCAGACAATGTGAACACAAAATATGTCATGTTTTGTCTGGTCAACTTAATTTAATTTGTAAATATACATCCTTTCCTGTCATTTAGACCTGCAACACATTCCAAAAAAGGTTGGGACAGGAGCAATTTAGGGCTAGTAATCAGGTAAATTGATGAAATAATTATGTGATTTGAAACAGGTGATTGTAATTATGATTTGGTACAAAAGCGCATCCAAGAAAGGTCTAGTCCTTTAGGAGTAAAGATGGGCCGAGGATCGCCAGTTTGCCAACAAATACTCAAAAAAAGATAGAAACATAGACAGACATTTGCTTATTTCACCTTCAACAGTGCATAACATAATTAAAAGATTCAAGGAATGTGGAGGATTTTCAGTGCGTAAAAGGAAAATGGCGCAAGCTTAAGCTGAACAACCGCGATCTCTGATCCCTCAGGCGGCACTGCATCAGGAATACATCTTCATCATTCATCTTTATCACCACATGGGCTCAGGACTACTTTGGCAAACCTTTGTCAAGTACCACAATACGTAGTTACATCCACAAATGCCAGTTAAAACTGTACTGTGCCAAAAGGAAGCCCTATGTTAACAGTGTCCAGAAGCGCCGTCGACTTCTCTGGGCTCGGAGGCATCTGAAACGTGTACTGTGGTCAGATAAATCAGTATTTCAGGTATTTTTTGGGAGAAATGGACGCCGTGTGCTCCGGACCAAAGAAGAAAAGGATCATCCAGACTGTTACCAGCAACAAGTCCAAAAGCCAGGGTCTGTCGTGGTATGGGGTTGTGTCAGTGCCCTTGGCAAAGGTAACTTGCACTTCTATGATGGCACCATTAATGCTTAAAAGTACATAGAGATTTTGGAGCACAATATGCTGCCTTCAAGAAGACATCTTTTCCAGGGACGTCCATGCATATTTCAACAAGATAATGCAAAACCACATTTTGCACACATTACAAAGTCCTGGCTGCGGAGGAAGAGGATACGGGTACTTGACTGGCCTGCCTGCAGTCCCGACCTGTCTCCAATAGAGAATGTGTGGCGCATTTTTGAAGCGCAAAATGCGACAATGCAGACCCCGTACTGTTGCCCACCTTAAGACTTGTTTGCAGCAAGAATGGGACAAAATTACACCTGAAACACTTCATCACTTGGTGTCTTCAGTCCCTAAACGTCTTTTAAGTGTTGTGAAAAGGAATGGCAACATTACAAAGTAGTAAATGCTTTACTGTTCCAACTTTTTTTGAAATGTGTTGCAAGAACCAAAATAGGAATTTTGTTTATTTGAAAAAAAAAAAAAAACAATAAAAATCATGAGGAACACATTGAATTATGTGCTGTTGTATTATCTGCAATGCAATACAAGTCAAAGTACATTTAGAAATCACTACTTTCTTTTTTTATTTGTGTTTTCCATACTGTCCCAACTTTTTCTGATTTGGGGTTGTAAATAAAATTAAATAAATAAATGAATACACAAAGTGCTAACTTAAAGTAGATCACAAGTTTGTAATGCATTTGGTAGACAAGAAGTTAAAACACTAAGAATTATTAAGAACACATGTTTCTCTGCAGTCCCACCACCGTTGATCCTTTTGATTAAAATTCTGGTTCTACATTTGTCATTTCTCCCTTGTTGACTGACCCTCTACCTTCCCTCACTTCCTATACACTAGGGGGCGGTAAAGCTCACCATTTGTCTGTTACTCACTTTTGTCTCCCAGCTGTAACGTCATGTTTCTATTAAACTGAATGTTGCTTCTCCAGCCGCTGCTGGAGCCAAATGGAGAGAAGGGGTCTGGAAACACACACAAGTATATTCAGTATATTTAAAATCTAAATCTAGATCATTTGTCTTGACAAGGAACATGTTATCTCCTCACCAGTGGAGGTCTGTGTGAACTCCTGTGTGTGTTTCCTCTCCTGCAGCACCAGGCCCAGGGCCGCCTGGCAGATCGTTTCCCCAGAGGGAGTCCTCGGAGTGGGGAATAGGTCAGCGTAGTGCTGAGGGATGAAGCTGGTGGTCACGTTTCCGGCCTCAAACTCCGGGTGACCCGAAAGACTCAGCAAAAAGTCAATATTAGTGTTCAGTCCCACGATCTGAGGACAGAAAGGATGCAAAGACAGATAAGACACAGAGCCATGGATTATTTATAGGCATTTGTGCATGTGTATGTGTTGTATCATTTAAATCAAATGCTGCATGTTTTAGGTTTAGTAAATACGGCATATATCTTACAAGTTCAGTTATATGACATGCATAATTTGACTGTGTGTCTTACATTGTACTGTCGTAAGCAGTAACGCAGCTTCTTTAAGGCAGCAGATCGGTCTTCTCCCCACACCACAAGCTTGGCGATCATTGGGTCATAATGTGCCGACACCTCGTCCCCTGAAAACAAACACACACTATGGCAGTTGGAAAGCTCCCTGTATTTTTTGCATTATGCCAATTAATTTATTTGTCCAATCCTTATTATTTATTATAATAGTAATAATACATTTCGTTTGCCCTTCCTGTCTCTCATAACTACTCATACATGCACACATAAGTCCACATATCCTCATTTCATGTATATTCTTGTAATTTACTTTATGCCTTTGTTGTTTATGTAGCCAACCTTATGCTTGTTTTTTAAATCCAGTGCTTACTTGAGTTCAATTTGTAGATTTTAGGACTCTTGTAATTGTAATTGCTCATTATATATTTTTTCTTCTCCTCTTCCTTAGGTGAGATTCCTTCGATAAGCCCCTAGGATTTATTTTTAAAATTATTTTCTTTTCTTGTGTTACTGTTGTCTTGATTTTATTTTGCAAAATAAACAAATTCAAATCAATATTTTTTTTTATACCGGTGTTGTCACATTAGATTGGATAAACATCACCAATCATTTTTGTGGTCTCGCACTGCATTTCCCAGAGATCTCTTGGTTCTTGGTCTTTGTTCTCCGTTTAATCAGCCATAACAGCTATTTTAATACATTAAGCAATGTCAGAAGGCAGACAAGTAGACAACTCTGTTGTGTTACATAAAGAATAATAATCTATCCATGTATGTATGTATATACAACCAGAGAGTTGGAGCTAAACTCCCTACCTTCCCTGACTCCAGTCTCTATGCGTGTGTGTTGGTCTGCTGAAGGGGTGGAGAGATGGAGCAGAGGCCCCGCCCCTGGAAGGAAGTCATTGTTTGGGTCCTCGGCGTAGATACGAGCCTCAAAAGAGTGTCCCCTTAAAATTATGTCATCCTGGAGGAGAGGCAGGCGCTCACCTGCTGCCACCTGAAGGAGATTTACACAGAGTTATAACTGAGACTGAAATCAAAACTTTTTATTGACAAAGGTAATTATTTCAACTGGATGTCAGCATGTCTTCTCTCCCTTTATTATTTCTCTCTCCCTCCTCTCTCACCCTGAGCTGCCACTCCACCAGGTCCGTTCCAGTGATCATCTCAGAGACAGGATGCTCAACCTGCAGCCTCGTGTTCATCTCCATGAAGTAAAAGTTATGCTGGGCATCCATTATAAACTCCACCGTACCTACACAGGAGGAAAAACAATACCGTGTCCATATACTGTGTGTTCTGAGACACTGTGGTGAGGTGTGTGCAGGTGAGTGTTTGTGTATTGATCTTACCTGCTCCTACATAGTTGACAGCCTTGGCTGCTTTAACTGCTGCCTCTCCAAGTTTCCTCCTAACCTCAGGACTAATACCAGGCTGATCAAATACAAATAGAAACAGAGTGAAAATACAAAAACAAATAAAAGAAACATTCCAACAGCTGCCCCAAACATATTTAAGTGATCATATCCCTAATATCCAGTTTCACACTATCTATTTTTATTTTTTTTTTATTTAAAAAGGGACAATGCACATCAATTGACATTTTTTGTTTACACTCAAAATGTAAATGTGCCAGAGTTAGCAAAAAAGCTAATTTTCATCTGTAGTCCCTTGGTAGGTCAACACATCATCATATTACATTAATAAAAAAAGAATGCAAGAAAGATAGAAAGCAAATTAAGAAAGAAGAGAAAAGAGAGAGGGATGGGAAAAAATAATAAGTACAATACAAAGAAAGGCAGTACCTAGGATGAGGTAAACCAGCTATTGATGATTGCAGTTTTGATTGTTTTTAAATCTATAAATCCAAAACTATAGATCCATGTGAGATGTTTACACTGTAATGGTAACTGGTTAGACCCTATCTCATCCACTGTTTGCGATTTGGGGCTGTAGCATATGCTGGGCCAAGCTCTGTAGTGGTTGATCGACAAAAAATACTGTCTCCACAACTTATTTGACGTGTTTTAATGCAGAAAAACACCTTTTGGTCAATTTTCGCTGGAATTACACTTTAGATTTACTCAAACTTAGATTAGATAAATTTATAGCAACGTTTACAGTTCCTTCCTCAGTCAGTATTAATATAACTCACCCCTGGTGCTTCCTCTATGATCTTCTGATGTCTTCTTTGGACGCTGCAGTCTCTCTCAAACAAATAGACAGCGTTACCGTGCATGTCCCCGAACACCTGAACCTCCACATGTCTACAGGAGACAGACAGACAGACAGAGAAATTGAATTAATCTTTAAATAAACACAACATGGTGATAGAGCTGGATGGTTAGCAGTATCTGAGAGAATGATTTATTATTATTATTATTATTATTACCTGGGATCCTCTACAAACTTCTCAACTAGCATGACATCATCATTGAAGGATTTTCTTGCTTCTCGTCTCGCCGACTCCAACTGCTCCAAGAAGTCTGAGTCTGACCGTGCAATACGCATCCCCTAAACACACAACACAACACACACACACACACACACACACACACACACACACACACACACACACACACACACACACACACAGTATACTTAAAATCATTTAACCTATGTTTCCTGAAGTTACTATGTCAAAGTTATGTAGGCTTTTTCACGACCTCTTACCTTCCCTCCTCCTCCACGGACTGCTTTAATCATCACAGGGTATCCGATCTGGGCAGCCTCTGCTTGCAGCCTCTCATTTGATTGGTCCTCTCCATGGTAACCACCAATGATTGGCACCCCGGCAGCTGACATGATGTGTTTGGATGTGCTGAAAAAAGAAGACAAAGCAATAAAAGTGAAAAAAAATTACATATCTTGCTATTATTGATTGTTTTATGTTTCTATTCAGCTGTTCCTTGCTGCATTCCATAAACCAATTCCTCCACAGGGATCAATCATTTTCAACTTAGTGCTTTTAGGTACCAAAAAAACTGAAATTATCATATTACATGTTGATTAGAGACAACTAGAGAGAGGTTATAAATGTATATTGTTGTGTGTGTTTTACCTTTTAATGCCCATGTCTCGGATGGCAGAGGAAGGTGGCCCAATGAAGATGATGCCTTCCTGTTTACACGCCTCTGCAAACTCTGTGTTTTCTGACAGAAAGCCATAACCAGGGTGGACCGCCTAAACACAAAAACATGTTTTCCAAAAAACCACATTTAACAACAATGTCAAATCACCTTGTTGGTTTAATGTCAAAGAAGAATAGTTTAACATGAGGGACAGTTAAAGGGGTTGACAAGACATAAACATCATAATGTTCAATTCCTTTTTTGAAGTAGCTCCTTTAGGCAGGACTAAAGGAAAGTGACAGCATGACTTCTGTTCCCAAAAGTGTTTACAACAAGTAGAGGATTACTCACATGTGATCCAGATGTCTTGGCCACTTCCAAAACTTTCTCCATGGAGAGGTAACTCTGCTGGGAGGGTGGAGGACCGATACGGTAGGCTTCATCTGCCTACAAAGAACAGAACAAAGCAAAAACAGACTGTTTCCAACTGAATATACTGGAACTAATATAACTTTGTAAACTATTAATGGCCGATGTAAGAAAAAACTACATTAACAACATGCTGCCTTCATTGTGTTTGTTAAAGCAGCTGCAGAAATTGTAGAAGAACACAGAGAGAAAAGTCTGAGAAGACTACAAATACTATCCAGCATCTCACCATGGCCACATGCATGGAGTGTCTGTCTGCATCACTGTATACAGCCACAGAGCGGACGCCCATCTTCTTGGCTGTGCGCATCACACGACACGCAATCTCTCCTCGATTGGCAATCAGCACCTTCTCTATCCTTCCCACCCCTGGAGAAGACAGCAGAGACTTTAGAGTTTATCCCAAAACAATGAAATGTTCTTAAAATGAACTGCATAGTATAAAATAAATAGTCGTCACTTCACTATTTGAATCAAGAGCACAACATGTTTTAAAGGGCGTGCAACCATCATTGTCCAAAATCTGTTGGAATAAAGTTGTACTTGTATGCAACACGAACATACAGTACTGATCAAAACAACCACAGCACAGACAATGGTTTGGGATCCACAGTGCAATAATATTTATAAAAGACAAAAAATACATTAGTCAGATAATTAATCAAGAATTTTTTTTAAATCTATTACTTTTTCAAGTAATTTATCATTACAAATACCAATTACTCTCTGCTTCCAGGTTTTTAAATGTGAGGATGCTATTTTCTGTTTTATATAATTAAAAAGTGAATATTCTTGGGTTTTGGACGATTGGTTGGATAAAACAAGCAATATGGATTTGTCGTGTTGGGCTCCAGGAATCTTGCGCTGGACATTTTTCTTTATTTTCCAAAATGTATAGACTTAACCAGTGGTCCTCGAGGGCGTTCCAGGGGGTCCCCAGCAAAAAGAGTAATACATTTTTATTTTTACTTTGGTCATGGGTTTCATACACTTTACTAATAAAACATCTAAAAGCAAAACTCATATCAAACGGTGGACCCTGCATTTAGGAGTCCTCGACGTGAAAAGAATTTGGGAACCACTGGGCAAAAATAAACTATTCGATTAATCAAAAGATAATCAATAAATAAAGTGAGAATTAAAGAATAGCTGCAGCACTAAAGTTAAAACCCTAGTATGTATGTTTTAATGAGCCTGGCTCCCAAACAGATAACGAACGTCTCTTGCACTGCAACTGTCACCCAACTCAACTATAAAAGATAATCTTTTTGATTAGAGGTTCAAATAAAACAGAATAACTTTTGTTATGATTGTTTATACTATTGCACTGGCAATTTCCTTCACTCACCTCCTGAAACGAGCCTCACGCCTCTTTTGGTCCATGACAGTTTTCTGAGGAAAGGAGCACTCATGGTAAAGCAACTATAAATCACAACCCAGCCTAAATAACTAAGGCAAATGTGATACTCAGTAAAGGTTGGTCGCACAGGTATAAACATGTAAACACATGCATGTTTTATACCAGCAACATTAGCCATGCTAGCTGACAATTTGCTACCTTCATTTAACCTCAGGTCTTATCCGATTCATTAGTTAGCTAGCATAATGGGAACCAATGTATTACTACGTTGATGTTGAGGGGAGAAATAACTTGATATTATCCTGTCCAGCAATCATGAGCAGCAGCAAATAATTAACAATGTTGTGTCGTGTGTGTCAATGATAGCTGCACAAGGGCATCTGTCAAGTTAGCTTAGATCAGATGTGAAGAACCGTCGCAAACTTTAGTTGTAAGCTAACGTTAAAAAGAAGCTTGTTGGTAGGAGATAACGTTGACATAACAGCCGTGTAACGCTTTAATGTACTCACTGTGTAAACATCCTCAGACCGTGCAGAGTTGGGAAACTCAAAATAACTGCAGCCATAGCTACCAGCTGCTATGGCTAGCTGCTAACTAAACTAGCTAGCTAGCAGCTCACTGATGACCAGCTGAGGGAAGGCGAAGTGGTAATTTATTCAACAGCTATCATACTCCGTTTTGTTATATTTTAACTGAAGCAAACCACTCAACTTTAACCAAAGAGAACTATTTTGGACAGTAAAAGTTTACACTCGCCCTAATAAATGCTATCATACGCTTGCAAATATCTGTATTATTATTTTTGATCTTTCCAAGGACTCGTAGTCTCGAGTAGCCAATGAGAAAGAGGGATATGGAGGCGGTGATGACGCTGCAGTTACCACAATGCACCAGCAGAGGGAGGCGTTTATTTTGTTTACAGTCTACAGCAGGGGGGTCACCAACCTTTTTGAAACTGAGAGCTGATTCATGGGTACTGAGTCATACGAAGGGTTACCAGTTTGATACACTCTTCTGAAATAACACATTTGCTTAGTTTGCCTTTAGTTATATATGATTATTAATGATTAATGATACTCATCTATGTGAAGACACTGATCACGTTAATGATTTCTCACAATTATCAACAATGACTTAACAAGGTGGGAAACAGATAATATCAATATTTTTAGAACAGGCCTGGGGGCTACTCCTGTGGTCCTCGGGGGCTACCTGGTTACCGCAGGCACCGTGTTGGAGACCCCTGGTCTACAGTGTGTCAAACAGGTGGTAAATTACAGGTAACAAAGAAAATCACACAACAGTACAATAAAACTCATTAGATTTATAAACAATACTAATTCATTGTACAGCAATACAGAAATTATGAAACAGAACTTAGTTGAAAAAAGTAAACATTCAACAAGTATACTGTATTACATTTTCTGTTCAAAACTAAACATTTTAATCAAAGAATGTCCAAAATTGACTGATTATGTTGCAAAAGTTGAACTAATTAACTGAGATGTTTATTCTGCAGTATATCTGCCATTTAGGTTCAAGAGTTATATTATGATAAATCAATAGTCTGGTTAATTTATATTGCTAACGTAATTAAGGGCTCTATGACTAATTTTCAGCCAACTTAGTAAGACTAGGCCTATTCAATAAGTAGCAGTGAACAAAAGTTATCACTGAAAGCAGAATGAATGTGAAATGAAATGCAAAATATAATTCAAATACAAGAGAATGGAAGATAGAAAATAATATATTTAAAAAAAAAAAAAGTCAAATAAATAAATATAAGAACATTGTTTGCATTTCTAGTTATAATATTAGACATATCAGACTTCTTCTCTACTATTAGAAGAATTCCAGGAGCAAAAAGTATATTTTCAAAAGAGCAATTTTAAGAACTTTTTGTAACAGTAAGTTTTAAAAATTCTATCAGACGGAGTATATCTTCACCCAGTTTTCACAACGAGCTCAGAGCCTGTCGTATCCTTCTCTGTGGCGGCGGTCTCTGATCAACAGGAAGGTCAGCACAGCGATCAGAACCAGACCCACCACTATGGCCCCGACTATGATGGGGATAGCTTGCTTGCTAAAGTCGGCCCAACACTCCACCTCTAAAACATATAGGAGAGCAACATGCAGGAAGAAGAAGGACGGGAATGATTTAAGAAAAATAAGGACCTTAATTTAAGCACACACACATACACACACCCACATACACATTTTTAAAAAACAATTGTGTGTCTCATTAACCACTTGAACTACTCAACCAGGTCAACTGCTTTTAGAACAAGATCTTCCATCATTTATAGATTGTGCACAGCAGCAGCAAACCATTAACTTTAGTTTCAGGACACTTTTCTTTTTCGTCAGATTTTCACTGGGCTAAAACTAATTATCACAGTTTGATTCTCTAAAATATCATCCTCAAAAATGGAAAGCTCACAGTATATCCAGGCAGGCCTATCGCCTCAATCAATCAATCAAAAGGGTCACCAACAATAATTATATTTATTTTATATGGCACAACTCCCTGCTTCTGGCCCAGATGTACAGTATGAGAGAAATAAAGACAATAAAAGCTGATAGAAAGCATGTATTGCAACAATTGTTTCATAGCTTCCTGTTTTAGAAAGTGAGTTTTACCACAGCTAAATGATTGCCCTGTTGGACTGTGATGAAGCCCAGTGGATAACAGAGTGGTAATCCCACAAGCAAAAAACTTTTAGGGAGTTTTTGTAGATGTTTTAAGTGTTTTAAAAGCAAAAACACAACGTGATCCAACTGTAGAAAACAAGTCCAAACCTTGCAAAACTGGTGCTCATATTCATTTATTTGATAGTATTTTTACTTGGTATAAACACCTGATAGGAAGCAGAGACAAGTGCATTATGTCGCATTGTGAATTTGGTCTAGAGTTTAAGGAGCTTCTAAATAAGATTATTATTATTAGTTCTAGATCTATTAGAGCAGTATAAAACCATGTATTCTCATTTAAATCTGTGGAGCAGACTTAATTTACCCCTGCATTATCACATCATTAATCAAGAGCTTAGTCACCTTTTCCATACTGTCCT
The DNA here is from genome assembly GCA_023631565.1 of Gymnocephalus cernua. Classification (NCBI taxonomy): domain Eukaryota; kingdom Metazoa; phylum Chordata; class Actinopteri; order Perciformes; family Percidae; genus Gymnocephalus; species Gymnocephalus cernua. The sequence continues at coordinate 32,601,427 of CM042432.1, read as the reverse complement.
TTAGGAAGAGTGAAGGCCTGAATCTGCAGAGGAACCAGCTTGACCCTCAGCTCCGACGACATCAAAAGCAGATTCTCAGATTTGCACTTGAAGCTGTGTCCAGTACCTGCTGCAAACAGCTTGTCATCGACCACCGAACCTGAGTAAGTCGTATCTGGGAGGGAGTGGATGTATAATAGGGACAGTTACATTCTCAGTGTTTGCAGGTTTTTGTTGTTCCAAATCTGAAATAGCAGCTGTTCTCTCTTTTTCTCTGTCTATGTGGTCTTACTGGCACATCCTTGGCAGACAGGCAGAGGAGACACATGAACAGTCAGTTTGTCGACGTAGAAAATATTCTCTTCCTGGAGACAAAAATACAAAGATTGAAGCCAAATGTATAAATTCTGAACAAATAGGCTATACACGTTTTTCCAAGTAAACAAATAGTTTTCATCCTTTGTAGTAAATGGTTTGATCTAACTGTGAAGCTGGAAGACACTGATGCTCTTTTTTTAAGTTTATCTTTTGGGGCATTTTTGCCTTTAATGGATAGGACAGAGATATGAAAGAGGAGAGACATGCAGGAAACCATCACAAGTCAGACTCGAACCCTGGATCTTCTGCATCGAGGAATAAACCTCTACATACTGTATGTGCGCCCACTCTACCAACTGAGCTAACCCGGCCACCTGTGCAAACAGATTTTGATGGAAATACTCAAAGAAATACTCAAGTTTAGTACTTATACTTGGTTACATTCCATCACTGCCTGCATGTCTTTGGACTGTTGGAGAAAATGCATAGAGAGGATAATGTGAAGTTTGTTGTACCTTTTTGAAGGTGAACTGCAGACTGGCGGCATTGTCTGGCAGCGTGAGAGAGAGAACAGCAGTTTCTTTGCCACAGTTACCACCGGCTGTGACTCTGGAGGGGTCCAGGTTGAAATACCAAGTCTTCTGAACGCACACAGGGGAGAAATATTACTTTATATTATGCAATGGTGTCACAAGTCAGTGTCTCCACTCACTGTATATTTTAACTATTGTCAAAATGTGACAGTATTAACACTTACCAAGACAAATTGCACATAAGTGTACTTATTGTGGCAATACAACCTTTTCTGATTCTGATTCTTACAACTCATATTGGATACATATGAGAGTACCTCAGCCAGAATACACACATACTGTATTTTCATTTCTTAAAATGGTGGAGTTTAACCAACTTGTAACACCTCACAAAGACATGCTGACACAAAAACACACTTTCTGCAATATTAGAAAATTACACAAATGCACGGTGAAGCAAACACAGCGCACTATTCACAAATTAAAATGACACACACATACACAATTCTAACCTTCTTTTCAATGACAATGTACTCTGCTCCCATGGTGGCTTTGATACAGGGTTTCCCAACAAAGTTTTTCAACATGTAGGTCCCTGCGCACAAAACATTCACACAAACGCACGCACACACACAAACCAGACAAATAGTGTCAATTTTCTATTGTATCTCCCAGTTTTATGTTTCATATATCAAATTGTGTGTATTTTTTAAAAACCTTTAGTGATGATTAAAGAAGGTTTTTTCCCCCGATGTGTCTCTTTAATCTGATGTGATTGAATACAATCTAGGTTTTTCTATATACTGATCAGCTATTGTTAAATTATCACAGTGATGATGACTTTGAGTTATAACTTCATGTTAGTGCAAGAAAACCTTGTCCACTCCCATTGCATCTCAGCCTTTATACTATAGAGTTTAGACTAATTCCAAATATCACAGGTTTCACCATTATGTACATATGTATATCTTATCACACCTGCTTCAGCTTCCAACAGCAGCGTATAGCCTTTAAATTAGAAACCACATTGAGTTTGCAGATGCAACACCTTAGCCAATCACCATGCAAGCTTATAGTAGACACTTTAAAGAAATTGGCTACAGAAACAGGTGCTTTTGTTAAGTATTTTTTAAATAAATCAAGTGTTATGTTGGTGTGTACTGTACCTATTGGAGGAACGGCCTCAGAGGGGTGCATCACCGGCCGGTACATCTGCACCTCAGAGGAGAACTCTGAGGCAGGCGGGACATTTCTCTGGAGGTGGACATCTGGTGGAGGAAGAGACATGTTAATGTGTCTGTTAATCGCCTGAATGTTTTATTGTTTTATAAATAAAAATGTAGCTTTTAAAAATCAATTAGGTCCATTTCACACAGCAGATGATGACCCAAATGACCCAATAACTGCATTGTAAACTAATTTAATCATCAGCATTGGAGCACAATATAGAGTGTATTTTGACATAGGGACAGAACCACAAGATTAAGTAATAATGCAGGATTAGCCTTAGTTTATATTGTTCCTCAGTGTTGCAAATTCCTATAGAAATGTTCAATTAATCAAATGATGTGCAAATAGTTGACAGCCAGTGAACTTGGTGCTTTTGGGTCATCTGTAAGATAGGGGTACTTGTCCACTTTGGTAATCTAGTCAAAGCTTCAACAGATGTTGCAAAAACAAATGTTGCAAAAAAAAGTCAAGACATAAGAAAGAAAAATCAAATCTAACATGTTTGTTGTCAGCTTTGTCCACTTTGCAACAAGCCACTGGGTTTTTGAAATACGTAATTATGTAGTAAAGAAACTGAAGAATTGAATTAGTGGATACAGTGGTGTCAATGCCATACTACATGACAAATGGCTCTGATCATTGTCACCCCATCTGGTTGCTTAAACCACATATTGAGAAAATGAGTGTTAGACCACTGAAGACCACTAAAGCAACGTTCACTGTGTGGGACAGGAAACCAGAACAGCCTCATTTCTGACACAGATCAGACAGCACTCTGTATATGTATATATATGTTCAAGGAAATACCGCTCTTTGAAGAGAAAATTGAAGCAGCAGTATGAAGACCACCATATAATTCTAAACCATTAAATATAAATGAATAAATAATCAGAAATATCCCAATCGTAGGTTCGCTCCCATCATTACTGACCTCCTTGCATGTGTGCACATAATTATAGAATGGGGTACTTGATTAAAGATCAGATGGTGCTACATGGCATCATGTAAGTTTATTTGTATTTTGACTGTAGCTCTTTTATTTTTGGGACAAAGATGTTGGGGTGTAAAGGTGGAGACCTTCACTATTCATCGTCAAACGTCTCATATAAACACTGAATTGAGTTACAGAGGAAAAGACAAAGAACACCGTGTGGAGAGTTCAGTCCACTATCTGAGGGTGAAATGAGATTTGAATATTATCAAACGTACCTGGAATAACAGCAACGAGGAAGAAAAGAGACCATCCACATGTGTGATCCCTTCGCATCATAGTAAGTACAGAAAAGTAAAAGAAATGGAAAAAAATGCTGGTAATAGATGAGTGCAGTGTGAGTGCTGCAGCTGTGGTTTGTCTTGTAAATGTGAAACTGATGAACACCTTATAACACCTAAATGAGCCGTGCAGAGGAAGTGAAGTTTCACAGGAGGGCAGGTCCAGAGACCATCAGCTCGCTCAGCTCTGAACTGACACCTCAAATGGTAATTTACGTCAGTCAATGAGCAGGGTTGGGTAGTAACGGATTACTATCCGGATTATGTAATCAGATTACAAAAATCAAGTAACTATAATCAACCCAGATTATAATAAAAAAATGCATAATCAGATTACAGTTACATTGTTGAGGATTACCTGATTACATTTTATCATGCAAACAATGCAACTTTTTTACGTTGTAAGTATGTTTTTATGTTGTAAGTATGTTTTAATTTGACAAGCAGTTAATTTGTGTGTCCACTAGATAAGATGTCACTATCCTCCAGTTGCCTGTGTAGTTTTAAGATGGAGGAGCTGTCGCCGACCCAAAAGTGAATAGGAACTTTTGAACTATTCCTCAAACAAAGCAACTAATGGCCCAGTATTTCTTGGTGCATGTGTGGCCACAAGAGGGCAGAATTATGCTCTTTACTGTAAATCTGCTCTTGTCTGGATTTTTACACAATCACAACAATTTTTTTCTCTTTACAGTCTCAAATCACGAGGCTTGCTTTGTATCTGAGCTGAAGTGGCTCCATTAGTGTAACAGAGCCAATAATTAGCCAGGGACATATGGAAGATTTTGGCATGTTGTCATCAGTTGACATGCGAGTTGGCCTTGTTGTACTTGGGGAACTTGGTGTAATACTGTATAATACCTGCATCCAGACAAAGCAAACACAATGTCTGTATGATTCATCTACATGGAGTGTAACATCTGAGCACATTTACACCTCTTTTCACAGAGGAGCAGTGGGGAAATCAGAATGGTATAGGCTAAAGGTTGACAGGGACAAAGTACCAGTTAAAACACACAAAACACAAAGCGAGCAAACACACACACACACACACACACACACACACACACACACACACACACACACACACACAGTGGCCCCTAAACATTAAAGGGGATTTATTTTGCTACCATACACTGTAGTTTGTGTTTAATTTGTGTGTGTGTGTGTGTGTGTGTGTGTGTGTGTGTGTGTGTGTGTGTGTGTGTTTGTGTGTGTGTGTGTGTGTGTGTGTGTGTGTGTGTGTTTGTGTGTGTGTGTGTGTGTGTGTGTGTGTGTGTGTGTGTGTGTGTGTGTGTGTGCGTGTGTTTGAAGGAAGTTAGCATATCTACTTACATGCTCCCCCCTCTCTCTGATACTGACTGTTGTATTGACTTGACAGGTAGGAGGGCAAACAAAAGAGCAAACATTTACTCTTTTTTGACCGACTGAGCGTTTTGAGTATGTGTGTGTGTGTGTGTGTGTGTCCTCTGTGCCCTCCTGGCCCCTGTGTATGTGTCTATCAGTGTGTCATCATCTTTCTTAGGATTCCCACCCACAGTTTCAGGAGAACTCAGACGTCCATCCCTGTGTGGAGTGGAGTCAGTTTTTTTTCTCTTTAAGTCTGGCAGGATCAGCAGCAGGCCTCCACCTTCAGAAACTGTAAATACTCTATCACTAAGAATATTTAAATTAGTCTGAAAAGCTTGAAAATTATGTTAAATTATCAGCCAATAACATTTGAGATTGATCCACCTAACACCGCTAGGACCTGAAATGCACTTACATTGATAAACTGTGAAAGTGTTCATCAACTGGTGTGATATTTACCATTTCTTTCTCCTTGTAGCAGAACAGAGCCAAACATCCATCCGGATTAGACGATGAGGAGCAGAGTGGGGCTGTATGTGCTGGGCCTGCTGTGCCTCCACAGCTCAGTCTTTGGACAGGTAAGAGAACAGTATCAGAAATCATAACTTGTAACTGGTTTTCTGGCTTTAAAACCCAGATTACACTGTGAGAAGAGATTAAGTATTAGGCTGCTAAGAGTTACTGCAGTGGTGGAGGAAGTTTCTTTCACTTAAGTAAAAGTAGTTATATTGCACTAGAAAACTTGCATACAAGTAAAAGGTCTGCATTCAAAACGGCTTAACTCATTTACAAATATGCATCATATATTGTGAGATGATCATGTTAATTGCAAATAAAAATAAGAAGTAACCTGTAACTGTAGCTGTCAGTTGAATGTAGCTGAGTAAAAACGTCAATATCTTCCTCTGAAATGTAGTGGAGAAGTATAAAGTAGCATGAACTGAGAATACTCAAGTCAATTTCACATTTCTCAATATTGTACTTAAGAACAGTACTTGTGTAAATGTACTTGGTTACCTTTTTCCACCACTGGATTGCAAGCATGATTTATTTGACATGTGTCTACAGATTTGGATCATTATGTGTCACGCTTGCAGTGTCTTTTATTTTGGCTTTTGACCCTTAAAAATGAAGCAACGCCAACTTGCGCGTAAACAGAAGTGTGAACACTTCTGTTACCAGGCAAGTTGACGTTGCTTCATTTCAATAAAGAACAAAAAGTGAAGTAGGACTCCTAGATATCTCAGTTGGTAGAACAGCGGCCCCATAAAGAGGTTTACTCCTCGATGCAGCGGGCCCAGGTTCGACTCCGAGCTGCGGCCCTTTGCTGCATGTTATTCCCCCTCTCTCTCCCCTTTCATGTCTTCAAAGATAAAGGCTGAAAATGCCCAAAAAATAATATTAAAAAAGTAAAATGACTCAAGTAAAAGTAATAATACAACACTAAGAAAATTATTAAAAGTATTTTATGCTTAGTCTTATTTCAGTAAAATTGTCAGCACAAATGTACTGATGTTACACAAAGGTTAAATTAGTCATTGTGCAAACAAATGCCCCTTTGAAAGCTGCTATATTATATGTATGTTATTGGATTTATATTACTAATGCATTAAGATGGAAAAGCATTTTAATGTTGAAGTGAAATGTATCTACCTTATATACTTTCATACAGTTTAATCTATAGCAAATGTGGGTGTCAAATATTTTACTTTGAAAGTATAAAGTAGCAGAGGGTAGAAATATTCAGGTCAAGTAAAAATGGCACAAAAGTTTACTTGAGTAAATGTACTTTACTTCCTAACATTGCTTGTCACAGGTTGTATTATTCTCATCAGCTGGCAGAAGAGTACCTTTTCCTTCTCAGATGGTTTCATCAAACAACAAAACAATATATAGGCCTTAGAAAAGTCAGACTTAATTTTGTGCACCAGAAAAGCATTTTCCTCTATTTCTCCTTTTCCAGGAGGTACTGGACGTCCAGCCCGGCATCCTGATCTTCTGTGACGACCCATCTGTGAAGCTAGCCGTCAACAGCGCTGTGAACAAGTTCAACGAGAGGCTGAGCACTGGATACAAGCTGGCCCTCTTCCAGATACTTACAGCCAGCAAGGTACAGTGATTGCAAAAAGGATGTGGCTTTCTGCATATTCACATAACCTGCTTCGTCTCAGGATATATTTTGAGTAGTCAAGACCCCTTAAAAGGTCCTAAAGAACAAATACTGCAACCTGATATCCCTATAAAATATCAAAGTGCAGAGTAGCCTACTCTGGGTTTCTTTCAGAAATTATTACTTTTCCCTCTTGTACAGTAGCTGTTTTAGCTACTCCTATACACCCACTGTCTTTAATTTATAAGGGGGAAATAATATAAAGTATATTATATACATACGTTTGTATAAATACACAGGAACACAGTGCTTCTTTTCACTGACAATGCACTGTATGAAGAAGTTAGTAATGAAAGTACTATCAAGCAAGGGACACTCATGTAGGGACTCCAAATTGAACACAAATAAGGGTTTAATGTGAAAAATGCAACATATTGATTGTGTACTGCGTTTATAGGAAATAAGAAAGAAAAAAATTGTCTGTAAATACAACAATGCATACGAATCTATGAGAATGTTTGTTTTTGTTATAATAATAATAATGATAACTAATAGCTACATACCTAGTTTGTATACAAATGCAGTGTGTAAAAATACAATATTTTCATCTGAAATTAAGTTAATATTAAATATTCAGATTCAAACAGATCCGATGGTTGTTACCTACATTTTAAATCTACATGGATAACATGTTTAGACCCTGTGTGTGTGTGTGTGTTGTGTGTGTGTGTGTGTGTGTGTGTGTGTGTGTGTGTGTGTGTGTGTGTGTGTGTGTGTGTGTGTGTGTGTGTGTGTGTGTGTGTGTGTGTGTGTGTGTGTGCGTGTGTGTGTGTCTTTACAGTCAAAGAATGGCTCAGACTCGGTGTACTCACTGCAGTTCACCAGCAGGAGGAGTGACTGTCCAGCTGGGAGCAGCAAACCCTGGACAGACTGCGACTATCTGCCTAATCAACGCAAGGTAATGATGAGATGAAACACGTGATGTTTATGTTCTTCTTAGCAGTGATGACAATCTTTAATCTTTATTCATCTCTGTGGAGAAAAAAAATGATGGGTACAGTAATAAGTTCCAATGCAAATACTTAAACAAAGTTGTGGATTCAAAGAGATTATATTGCTTAAAGATGGTAACAATAGTTAATGTAAAGGTCAGGATTACACAGTATTTAATAACACAAATCATAACCCTAACATTATATTCTATTAATCCTTCAGGAGCCAATTTCATGCAATGCCACAGTCTACATGACAGACCTCGAAGCAGACACTAAACAGGTGGATTGCCTGCTCGGTAAGTGAAAACAAACCCAGCATCTAATTATTGCTTTTATAACACAAGTACAACCAGCAGAATTTGCTTCAAATTTAGTTAAAAAATACTAAATAGTTCAACATTTTGGGAAATACAATTACTTTGCTTTCTTGCCGAGAGTTAGATGAAAAGATTGATAGCTCTCTCATGTCTGTCTGTTGAATATGAAGCTACAGCCAGCAGAAAGTTAGCTTGGCTTAGCATAAAGACTGAAAACAGGGGGAAACAGCTAGCCTGGCTCTGTCGAAAGGTAACAAAATCTGGCAAACAACATCTCTGAAGCTCAAAAATTAACATGTAAATCTTGTTGAATCCCTACAAAAACTATGGTGTATAAACATTGTGGTTTTAGAGAGGGGTTGTATGTTGAAGGCTAACTTAACTTTACTATTTATTGAGCTGGAGTAGTGTCCACTGGTTGCCTGGCAACTGTTCCAAGCCCAACCCAGTATTAACCTCCAGTAAAACCACAACTTAATGTTTTTACACTTCGGCTTTTTATCATTTTAAACATAAGAGATATAATATGTTAATTAGTAAGGTTGTTGCCTTTGGTCAGAGCCAGTATAGCAAGTCTTTATGCTATGCTATGTATAATAAGCTAAGCTAAGCTAAACTAAGCTTAGATAAGATAAGTTAACTGGCTGCTGACTGTAGTTTCATATTTGCCATAGAGATGTCAGAGAATCTTCTCATCTAACCATCAGCAAGGAAGTGAAATAGTAGGCTATATTAACCAAAACATCAAACTATTCCTATAAGTATTACCAAAATTATCTAAAATAGAATTTAAAGGCAAGAGTCTTTTCTAGCTCTCAATAAGCAAGATTATTTTAAGTAACTTTATTCAATTTGGGACCTCTTTTAAGATGCTACGCACAGACCCAGTGGCTCATTAATACTTATTAATTCTCACTGTTAAGTGATGCCTCAACCAGGGGTGATTGGCCCTTCAAACATCATCCCATATAATGAGAAACCAGTAATATCCACATTTTCACATCTTCCAAGCATAGTATGATCACATATGGAGAGTTTTCTTCCAGCAGGAATCTCTGGTATACTAATAAAGTCCTCCATGACTCTGTTTATCAGAGGAGCATATTTCTCATTAAGAAAACAGTGAGTCATTGAGAATGTACACTGGTGGGCGCAGGGCATATGAGGGGAGCTGATTGTGTAATATCTCAACACTGTGCAGATACGGAGAGCGCAATATTAACTTGTCACACTATAAAAGGCAGTGACAGTCTAGACTTTAATCTGTTTGCCTAACCAGCACACTGTCAGACTACAGTAAATAGATTATATGTGTTTTTCTATCCAGCTTCCAAAATGTTTTGCAACTTTTTAAGGTACATCTTGGACAAGTCAGCTCATTTTTTGTTAATATATTACAAATCACTAAAGCGAAAAATGGGAATGTGGCTTTCTCTAATTAATTGACTTCAAGATATTAGAAAAGCAACTTTTAAACAACTTTTAAAGATCATTACATCACATCTCATTCATTTGATTGTGCTGATTTTAACATAACTTATTCTCCTGTTAACTTAAAATCTTGAGTGCTATTTGTATCTGTTCATTGTGTTTTATTTATTTCTTAATGGAAAGCACTTAATGCATCTATGGTAATCAGTATCCTAACTGATGCAGTAGTATTAGTGGTGGGAAATAAGGGTCAATGTTTTCCTTAAATGCATAGTTAATATTGCCTCTAACATCCATTGATTTAGTCTTGTTACTGCATTGATTAAGGCTAATATAAAAATAATGAGCCCAGCATATATGAGGTGACCATGAAATCATGACCATGAGTGTCCTGAGCCACAACCATCTGCTGTCTCCTCATTCTTTCTTTTTTCCACAATCTTTCTCCTCTCCAGACGATTACATTATTCCAGCGAGAGCTACCTGTTTGGGCTGTCCTCAGGAGATTGATATAGACTCAGAGGACATTAAGGTTCCTCTTTCCATCTCCATCTCCAAGTATAACTCCTTGTCCGACTCTACTCACCTGTTCGCCCTGAACAATCTCGGCCACGCCACCAGACAGGTAGAGACTAAGTGATATAAGGAGAGAGGAAGTGGGAGGAATGTCAGCTGTTTCTTTTCTACCTACTGTCTGTATGTATCCCTGTAGGTGGTCGCAGGCTTCCGATTCAAGCTGAGGTTTGATATGAAGAAGACCACCTGCCCCAAGGACGAACACAAAGACCTCAACGAGCTGTGTGTCCCTGATGAAGAGAATGTGGTAAACATGAAAACAAAACACATTTTACTGCTGACATAATGTAACCCAGGCTTATTTGACCTGGTGTGTCTCACTATGTGTGTTTGTCTGTGCAGGAGTTTGCTAACTGTAACTCTACAGTGGATGTGGCACCATGGAGATTTGAGGTCCCACAGGCACATATAGTTTGTGAACCAGGGGAAATGCCTACCTCGGTAAGACCCACTCTTCACAAAATGGTCAATAATGAGAAAAATTTGCCCCTTTAAAAATCCAATAAAGACCAGGATAGCTACTAATATTACCCTATACTCTAATATATAACTTCATTGTCTTTTTGTACGTGTGAAGCACTTTGTAGCCCAGGTTTTAAAAAGTGACATATTAATTAAGTTTTTCTTACTTACTTATATATTGGCTCCCATGCAGTGGATAATCAAGTCCTGTATTTTCTAACAGAACCTTGAACCCCAAATAATAATGTATATGTATATATATTTAAAGCAAGTTGGCATTTGCATTATGTGAGTGTGTTTGGCATTATGTGAGTGTGTTTGGTTTTGGAAAGGGTAAAAAGAAATTACCCTCCAAACTCTTTGGATACTGACCCACATGCACACAGCTTTGGCAGGTTGAGAAATCCTCGGCAGACCAGCTGGTTTTAGTTATTGTTGCTTAGTTAGGATTGGACAATAGTTGTTTGATGTAGAAGTTTAGTGGAAGGGAAATGTAGCCGCAGTGGTTGATTTGTTTCTGAAAGAATAACTCAACAGCAAGCAGACAAACACACAGCCCTGATATACTGACAATTTAAATATACAGTGAGCAACATTCGCATCTGAAGTCCAATATAAAGACAACATGCTGAAAGGTCAGTTCTGAGTAATAACACAAGTAGTACAAGAAGTATGAACGTATTGACAGATACAATAGTATTTTCCCCAAAAAAAGATAGTGCTTTGAGTTTTGGAAATCGAAATTATACACAAAATAAAGCTTCTAATAATAAAAATGTGTTGCAGAATGTAATGTAAGAACTTTGGGTTAGATATTTTTGCCTGTGTGTGACAGAGTGACAATACCATAAAGATAATACTTTCACAGTGTAAAATGGGTTATGAGCACATTGGGAATTTTGTCCCCATTTTACTTCTAAAAGGTATGCTACACTTTCAATCTAAAACTCTTCAGTTACAAAATGTGTTTTTTACTGTACTCTTTTCTTCAGTTTTCCATCAGGCGCCGCCCTGCTGGCTGGTCTCCACTCAGGAACATTCTATATGAATTTCCATCTCCATCTCAATCTCCATCTCTAACCACACCACCCCCCACCAAGGCTTCAGCCAAAGAAGAATCTTCTGAGGAGGACACCACAGTCTCCAAACCTTCCATCTCCCCTGACGTGGCTGCAGAAACCATGATTGACAGCCCCTTCTACTGCCCGTCCAAGCCCTGGAAACCTTTCAATCTGGCCGATCCTGTGATGCCTGCAGCTCCTACGAAGGCTGCCACAGAGGAGGCCACCATTCTGCCCTCAGCAGACTCGACCTTCAGTGATTCAGACCTGGCGTCATAAATGTATCCTCAAGGGAACCACATTTATATTCAAAATAATCTCACTTCACTCACACTCTTCCAACAGATTTTGCTTTGTTTTGTCCTGTATTATATTGGGTGGCATTGCAGGGATTTTTGGAGGAACATCTCTATGGGTTTTATGCAGATTTACAAAGCAAAAGGGTACATTTAATAAAATAACCAGTTAAGGGGACAAAGGAGACCTGTTTTTGGGCCCTGTAACTCCTCGGAAAGCATTGGAAAAAAAGGACTGAAATGATGACAGAGTTCTAGACTGTTATCATATTAATTGCTGGTTAAGCGAGGAAAACTGGTGTCACTTGTCTTTGATTAAAACAAAGTAATGAGTGATTGAGTGCCCTCAGTGGTGATTCATTATAGAGATGTGAGAAAATGGAAAAAGTACATTGGAAATCTGTCATTCTCAAAAGAGAAATAATCTACAATAAAATAAAATAAAATAAAACATTATTCTGTGTGCTGGTTTTATGTGTGAATATAAATGCAGCTCATTAATAATGCTTTTCTTTCTGTAAACATTTCCTCTACTCATTTCCACCAGGACAAACAATATTCAGCATTCAGTTTTGTCACAAGATAAAAAGTTCAGTGTGTTTCCCCCGACAGTGTCCCATGACCTCCATTGACAAATGCTCTTTTAGATCATTTAATGTTATTGTTCTTTAAAAGGAATAAACAATCAGATTCAGTCCTTCAGATTCCCTGAATTCCTTTTTTCAGGAATGTGATGAAGTGGGATCAATAATTAAAGTTGTTATGGTTAAAATGGAGGACCAAACTTGACAAAATGCTGCATTACATTATTCAATAAAGTAAGATTTCGTAAAGAGGCCTACTATACAGTCAATTTGCAAGAGTGGAAAGTGCGAGAGCAAACACAGCCGGGTAAATGTTTAACACATTTATTTGTACTTCTTCACAGAACACTCAGATGACCAGTCAGTCAGTCAGGGTACAAATCTTTACTTGGTGACCAGGAAGCCAAAATGAAATACAATATACATTTATAAATGAAAGAAAATGCAGGTTATTGTTAGGATGATGAAACTGTCCCTACGTGGAGCAAACTTAAGGCATTCATTCATAAACATCTGTCTGGCTGCTTAGAAGACTAAAGTAAAAAATCAGACAAACAATGTAGCAAGAAGAAGAATATTCATCTTTACCCAATGTCATGCAGATAGGCTGTGAAAAACAATACATTGGCCCATTGTACATTCATTCATAGTATAGGTTAAGGTTCTGACAGCATGGTATGTTGAGGAACTATATTAGCAACACCCTATAATGTAGTTTAGAACACTGCATACAAAAAAAAAGAAACATGAAGCTACGGACCATGTAGTTAATTTCTCTTTGAAGTGAGAATTTAGGACACTTCAGAAGCCTAAGAAATGATCACAAATTATCAATAATCTTAATGATTAGTCATATTTGCTCTTTGAATGAAGGTCCTGGGTTTTAAACTGTTATACGACAGCTTTCTAAAAACTCAATTTGTGTTAAAGAGACTGTAGACTAAACCCTACCACACCATTAGCTGTTTGTTCAATAGTAATTACCCTTGACTCATAGTTGCGTTTATAGTGGCCGTAGTAAATAAGATGGGAGCAAAGCGGTAAGATGTTGATGAAGTATAAGAGCAGCAAACTGCATAAGAGGGCAGGTTAGTTAGAGTGGTGAATGGCTCAAACAAACACAGGACTTTAACCCAGAACTCTGTCACGTTCTATGTCACATGCGTAACTGGAAGTGAAGTAACGTAACCAATGCAGTGATTTCAACCCCAAACACAATCTTTATCTAAACTTAACGGAGTCGTTTTTGTTGCCTGAACCTAACCAAACTGCAACCATTTTATAACGTTAATCACGTTTAAAACTGCGACCGTTAACGTTTACATGAGGATGGCAAACGCTCCTGTGGGTCCTGCTACCGCCAGAGACGTTATCTTATGAAACGCTCACGTGGGTCGTATGAGATAGGAGGACTTGTTGGAGTTCAAATAAAAACAAACAGTCCGCAACTGTGGATTTGACAGTGTTTATAACTGCTCTTCAGAAACAAACACAGACCTATTCACTAAATATACATGGGGACAATAAGGTAAACACCTGTCCATCAGGAGAACAAACAGGAACATTAACACCCAAAAACAACTTTTCGGAAAGCCATAAAAAACAATATAGGCTTCACATAAGTAGTATTTACTGCATCAACATTGCATTGAATGGCATTATATATTCTGGCTGTTTATGTTATTATGTCCACTGTCAGGGTTGGAATGATATCTGAGATTACATGATTGTATTAGCATGGGCAATAACAGAAGAGAGGGTGAATGAAAATAGAATTTCCCTCCTCTCTGTTAAACTTCTCAGATCATCCATCAGCATTTCTCTGCACAAATACAGTACAGGGCTTAAATGACATGATCAACCATTTCCAACTTCATCTTACTTAGTAAACATAGCAGGTACAATGATTACGGTATGTATCATTGTGTGATACTCAACTGTCTGCAGATTGTTGATGCATACAATTAAACAGATTTGTAATTATAGGCCTGTGTTTTCATCTTTGAGCTTTTTGAATTTTAAAATAGATAAAGCATGGGTGTCATCAAAGCCTTCACTTAAAGAAAGATAAACTAGTGCAACAGTTTATATTCATGCAGCCATTCAGTGCCAAAGTAGGCGAGCAGGAGAACTTTCAAGCAAACAAACATAATATGAGAAGATGTGACAACTATGATTTAGCTGCTCGTAAGATACTTCGTCATAGTTCTGACTGCACCTGATCTTATAAATTTGTACAAAAGTACAACCTTCATAAGTTCAAGAAGTAGGTGCGTAGGACTATGGCATAAATAGCAATAACTACAGGTATCAAACAAAAAGCCTATACACAATACTTCAACCTTAAGTGCTTACATACAGTACAATGTATATATACACACACACTCTCACATTCAGTACTAGATAGACACTGCACTTTTCCCAACTCAACTTTAAACCAACAAAATACAGCTGTGGTTCTGATTTGTGACGTTTCAAGTAAAACATTTACAACTTATGTATGAAAAAAAGTTTGTTCATTCCGCTTGTTCATGTTTCCTAACAAACGATGCAAAAACAGCATTCTTTGTTTCTTCTCTGCCGCACGCACGCACGCACGCACGCACGCACCACTTCCATAGTTAAGTGTCTTCACACACATACATACAGTGTGGATTTTCATTGGGGCCTGCCAATGAAGCTCTGCAACTGGTACAGAAATACCAATAATGTACACAAACACACTCACACAATCAATCTGGAAGATACATGGGAGAGGATATTAAAGATAACACATGAAGTCCGCCATAGAAAAACAGGTTTGACTGTAACTGTACATACATACTGCTTAATGCTTCTTTAAAAGGTAAAGTATCATACATATACTGGTTATGCTGCTTGAACACATAAAAAAATGAGTGCACACAAGGTCCATGTTAGTAATGAAATACATTCTAGTCATTAATGCTGCAAGGATATATGACGTCACAGACGTGCGCCAGAACAGACCACCACTTTAGCTTTTAAATACAATTAACAGCTGAGCTGACAAAGTGCTGACTTTCTTCTCCGCAGGCAGATTGAGTTTCATACTGTAGCTAAGTAAAATGGTAATCTAGCTATGAGCACATCCAAATGTTTTTCTAGGTACATTACGAGGGTGTCGGGGGGGCTGCTCTGAGCCAGAGAAGTTTCAATTCAACTGACAAAGCCGTTGAGTTTTCTGCCACTCAAAAAACGTTTTGTAACAATACTTTTTGAGAAAGTTATCTCAAAATTTCAAGGCGACTATGGTCTGTTTTAAAGACACAACGAAACAAAAATGCATTTATCAAGCTGTAATCCTGCACCCATGTTAATTGTTTTGTGTTACTTTAAATGATGGTTGATTTAAAGTATTTTATATTTCCTTTTCTCTTTCTGTAACATATTAATACATTTTCGATGACTCATCTGAAACTCATAGGCATATTAATCCAATGAAATGTGAGACGATTAGCTATAAAACCGCACTTGACTGTTGGCTAGTGGAAAATACCATATACTGAGATGTGTGTTTGGATATCAGTTGGCTAAAACTTTGTTTACATTTCCAAAGAATATGTCTGAAGACTCTTTTTTTATTAGTTTCGGCCTCATCCTCTGTCTCCTGACCAAACAGGAGAGTGAGGTGAGTCCTCTACAGCGGTGTATTACTCTATTCGCAAAGCCATAACTTATTTTGAACGATCCAATCAAATTTGAAAGATTTGTTCAAATTCCTCTCGCGACTAAATCTCGCCCACATGCACGGTTTCGCTTGCTCCACTAAAGATGCTTTAACTGCCTTTTCACTGTGACTTTTAAAGGTTGAAAAAGCTGCATGCTCAAATGTTTCTGTTGGGGAAAATCTGAAAATGAACAGTGCATGGCAACAGAGAGCTTGGCTCAAATACTGACAGTGAAAGGTGTTATATCCACCAGATGTGTGATAAACACAAGTAAAAATGCACTTTGTCCATGAGTCGGCAAATACATTCTAATGCTCTAATGATATGCTAAAGACCAACAACCTCACATTGTTAAAAATAGAAAATAAAATAAAATAAACAATCAAGGTCAAATCTAGCTTTTTGTGTTAATACTGCTGTCAAGGTTGGCTTACAACAACTTGTTTAGGCAGTTTGTATGGCTGAGCAGTGTTGTGGAGTGTTGAGCTGTGACGCCAAGGCATTTTATCAACAGGAAGACGTGACATTCCCCTGTGCTTCTGCTTGCCAACAAAGAGGCTTAAAATAGGTCCCATTATTCATAAAATGTGAGATTGGCACTTTCATTTTTACCAATTTGCATCACCAAACAAGTACATTTTTACAAATTCCAAGTAAGGTTGCAAACTAGCCACAGTAACACAAATTAGGTGCTCCTGACAATTTCAAATGAGATATTCAACTTATAAGTGATGGAGGCAAAAAAAAAGAGGCATCAGCAGGCTTAATTTACGAATATGAGCAAAACCCTTGGGAAAAAAGGGGAAAACTGTTTCACTTATGGTAGTCAGATGAAGAAAGCACAAAGGTGAACACAAATACAAAAAACTCTAAATGTATTTACACAAACAATTATGTGTTTCTGGAGAGCTGAGTTTTGCCTGTGTCCAAATGGAAAGAAACTAGATACATAAATAAATTCAAAAAGTCATAATAAATCTGTATATTATTCCGGTATTTATCAAGTGCTTTTTTTGATGGAGAGGCATCATCACCCTGAAGTTTATTCAAAAGTCTAAAGCTGCACCACCAACAAATGTTCCCAAGGGTGGAGTGCTTTATAATAGAGGCCATTGGAGACTGTAGAGCTGTGCAAAACAACCCAGAGACTCTTCTGCAGTTTTCGAGCTTTTCAAATGAACTCACAAAGGGTAAAAGGTGGGAAAGCTGACACCAAATCAGCTCAGGAGGGTAACTCCACCACAAATATGGTGGAAGACTGTGCAGTGGTATTCATCATAGAAGCCCCCATACTCCAGTAATCCTGCACTGTGCAACACATTTGAGTAACACCTATAACGTAAGATAATTCAGGCAGTTCCTTGTGCCCGCTATCTTCTCAGCAAGTGATACAATTTTTTTTTTTTTTTTTTTTTTTTAAAGGTTCCAAAGCACCTCCTTCCTGGGGTGGAGCCACAGTACAGACGTAATACAGCAGAAGAGAAGCAAGTTGAACTTACTTTGTGGCTACTTTTAAAGATTGGCACATACGTCTTCTTTACGTTGTTTTGTCCAATTTGTGTTTTTCCAACAAGAGCAGCAAGGTAAGAGGTACAATTTCTTTCATTACCCAGTTTGTTCCCATTGGGGAAATTAACAGATGAAGCATAGTAGCCAAGGAGACGAGCATCGGCCAGGTAGGGCACATCTTCACCACGATGTAAGGACAACGCTCTCTTGTAGATAACAGAACAAGTAGAGGGTAGAGTTAGGAAAACAAGACTACGGAAAAGGGCAGATGATTATGGCAAGAAAATGCAAAAAAACTGGAACCTTGTTTAGATAGAAAAAAAAAATGGCACTGGTGTTTAAAAAAATAAAATTAAAAT
Source organism: Gymnocephalus cernua (assembly GCA_023631565.1). Taxonomy (NCBI): domain Eukaryota; kingdom Metazoa; phylum Chordata; class Actinopteri; order Perciformes; family Percidae; genus Gymnocephalus; species Gymnocephalus cernua. The sequence continues at coordinate 32,583,356 of CM042432.1, read as the reverse complement.
TAAGCTGCAAACTTCCATCATCAGTTGGCTGTAAATCCATGATGGGACTGGTGATTTTTTGTTTGTGTGCAGGAGATCAGTTTAGTGCATGCTGTCTAATCGTGTGGAATATCCAGTCCATCTTGGTGGTCCATCCTCCATGGTGAGCATCATTCATCTGTTTCATAAAGTAGTCCAACGCCTCCTGCACGAAGCAGTAAAAAATAAAAGAAAGCCAAATGTAAGACTTGAGACTATTTAAAAGACCCCAAATAAAGAATAAAATGGATATGAGCACGGACAAAAGCCTTATTACCTGTTCGCTTTTCTCCAGGGCCAGCGTCTTCCTAATGTAGGCAATGTCATCAAATGACTGCAGCTCAGGCATGCCAGAGCCCAGCATCATAGAGAACAGGTTGATAAAGAGGTTAGCATGCTGTCGGATGGCCAGGTAGGCTTTATAACACATCTCCTGGAACCTGCAGGGGGATGGAAAAGGGAATGTGACAAAGACAAACAAAAAGTGAACATCTGTATATAGATTGTTTAGTGGCTGCAGTGCAGGGAAATCACAGAAAAGAAAGAAAAAAAGAGAGATAAAAGAAAGAATGAAGCTCAGTGTTGAGCAATGACACCCACCCAAAGCCAGGTGAGCATGTGTTTGAAGAAGATTTAAGGGCTGTGACCGTTTCTGCAAAAGGTGACAGCAAGCCATTTCACAAACGATTGTCGCTCACAAACAACCTAGTCATACAGGGCTCATGCAAGGGTTGCAAGTATTGGGTTTGTTTTGATTACAAATACGTGTCAAAATTAAAGCGAGAGAAATTGCATGTTGCAAATTTTGTAAAACAGGCCTTAGGCCGGCTTGCTAGACAGGATGTTGCAAATCGCTATGTTTCTAATTTAATAACTAAAGCAGTGATGAGTTCTCAAAGAGCCAGCATGGTTGAGTCAGTTGAGCAAGTTGAGTGGAAACTTACCCAACTGAGGGAAGTGAAGCAAGAAAAATGCACTGTGCTGCTTTGAAGTAAAAATATGAATTCAAACCTCCATTCCAATATATTTAAATATTATTGTGGCAGTATCTCATAATAGGACAAGAGCTAAGTTTTGGGGGTCAACCAGCCAACAGATTGGCTGATATTAGTTGCAGTTAGCAGATGAGATAAAAGAAGATGAGAGAAAAGAAGAGGTAAGATGCTGCAGTACCTCTCAAACTCTTTGGTCTTTGCACACTCCTGGGATCCCTTGCTGATGACGATGAGGAAGTCTTGGGTCAGTACAAAGGGCACTCGCTCTCTCTTGTAGCCAAATTTCTTCTTCTTATGATCCAGGAAATGGCCAAAATCTATATGAAACAACTGGAAAGGGGGCAGAACAAAGAAGAAAGCAGGAAGTCTGAGTTTAGTAACTCTCTCTAACAAGTAAGCCTCCTCTAAAGTAAAATCTATATACTGTATACACACAGGAAAACACAAGGCATCAACACCAAAAGTTGTTTTACAAAAATGAGTCTAGCCATTTAGACTGCTGAATTTTTGATTAAACCTATTCATTTTATCAAATATGTACTGGACAACAACATATCCCTAATACATTAATTTAAATTAAGAAAATAATCTACATTAAGCAGGCTAGATGGAGACGTTTTTAAAGTTATGTAATCAGATTTAAATCTTACTAAGATTCCACTAGAATTGAAACATTGTGCAGGTTAGTCATTATGTGTAAACTATGCATGTATGTGGTTAAATGTCAATCACATCTCAAATTGTTTATGTATAGCATGTGTGATAATTGTAACCTGTCCACCCTTGACCTTAATTGTGTGCCATGTATAGACTGTAGGCCTATACAAGTTACCTGTCCATCATCTTTGACCATAATGTTGCTGTTATGTCTGTCTCCTATCCCAAGGATAAATGTAGCTACACAGTAGCCAGCACACGACCTTGTAAACAGATCCACAGCCATGTCATACCTGCGCGCACACACACACACACACACACACACACACACACACACACACACACACACACACACACACACACACACACACACACACACACACACACACACTTTAAAAACAATTTAGAAATGAGAAAATGTTTAAAAGTAAATGGGCTGTAACTCTAAACGATAGCAGATTTCCCCTGAGACATTACTTTTAGGCTCCCACAGATGCTGTACTTTAATCTTCAACACTGTTTAATGATGTGAAGATGCTGTAAAAAAAAAAGAAATAATAATAATATCAGGAGAAAAGAACTCACATCTCGCCCTTGTTCTTGTCCCTGAGCCACTGATGCAGAGTGTTTGAGTTGAACTGCAGGGCTCCTTTCAAGCCTCCTTTACACTGAATCTGCATGATGGTGTGGGAGCTGCGAACCACCTCAATGAGACCCACACAGTCTCCTAATGATAAACAGCCGTAAGGAAGCATCCTGAAGACACAAAACAGATTATCTTAGACCCATCAGCACTGAGGCAGGAAAAAGTTAGAGAATTAAGAAATTGAAGCAGGGAGATACAGAGAAAAAGAGAAATCTAGATTGAGATAATATGAGACAGAGTAGTACCGTAGGTCCAGTCCCTGATTCTGCCAAATATTCTCCATGATTTTAATAATCTGTAACGTCAGCATATCCTGCCGCAAGTCTACAACACAAACCCACACAATAAAGGTAGTTACAGTTATTAACATACTGATCCTGACAGATTAAACACATACACAACATGATTATGATTATAGTAGACAACCATTACCAAGAAGCTCTGCAGCCTGTAAACAACACTTTACAACTTGTGACAACATTTAGGATTGGGACTTGAAATATGTTGCATATGTCTTATAGCACAAACCAGGAGGAGGAAACAAACCGAGCTAAGTTTTTACAGTTTTATTCAACGGCATATGGTGGTTATCCTGACGCGTCATATGGTTTGTTGACGCAGAACCATCGAGAAGCTGTCATTGGAAACTGTTTCAAAAAAGCCAAACACTTTCAAAAAACTACCTGGCAGGTGATAGGATGAACCACCTGTTTGTCAGTCAATCTCTTGCCAGAGCCAGTCAGGAGAAGAGCGAAAAAATCTTTTCCATTGAGAAAAGCCTTCAGTGACACTTTTTGCTCTTCTTTCAATGAAGACATGCTCTCCAGTTCTGGTATAACTGAGGCAATTGCAGAATAATCTACACTAACATCTGCCATTGTTGTTTCAAACCAACAGTTGCCTGCTCATAGCTGACAGTAGCTCCTCACAGGATGCCGATTGGCCGAAAAACGGACATCCGGACACAAACACAAGCCTAGCCTCACATTGCCAGACCTACCTTAACAGCGCTGTCTCAGCGCTGGAGTATGGTCTGACTACACTGTTTATCTATTGTGGGATAGGGAGAAAATGCTCTGGCTTGTTTGTATTTCTTTGAACCAATCATAACTGTCCTTGGCAGCGCTAAGTCTCGGATGCAGCAACGTTGCACTTGCAAAATAGAGAGTGGAGATAGCAGAAGGGCAGGGATAGCCTGCGTGTGAGACGCATCGGATGACAGGTTTTGTCCCCGCAATGTACATCTGTTGAGCCAGATCACTTGAAATATGACAAGATGGAATTTTGTATTGTATGTGATCCCGCGATATGTGAATATGTTAAAGTGTATGTTGCCCAAACCTTTGAACCAGTTTTACAGGTTTATGGCAAATGTTTTGAGAGTCATAGGCACTAACAGCACAACATCCATAAGATAGATGCTTCTCATAATCCTTAGTATTTAGGCTTGTCATTAGGCAAGTATAGTAGTATAAGCATAACAATTGATTTGGCAATGACACATTTAAGTTAAATGCTATGACATGTGTTTGTGTGTGTGTGTGTGTGTGTGTGTGTGTGTGTGTTACCATCTCCATTTTTAAAGATGATCTCATTGTTCTGAAAGAGCAGCTCTGACATGATGTCAGGATTCTCCCAGTTGAGCCACAGCGGCCTCTTTGCTGATGACATGATCCTGCATTCATCCAACCTGTGCACAAATGAATTCAAGCTATTAAATCACACACACACACACACACACACACACACACACACACACACACACACACACACACACACACACACACACACACACACACACACACACACACACACACACACACACACACACACACACACACACACACACACACAATCTGTTCGAACCTAAGGTTTCCCAATTGATGTGCAGGGTTGAGAGGAGAGGTGTAGTTCTGCAGAGCATCCATGTAGTCCGGTCTCTTCATCTGGTCCACAAGAAACCGCATTTGGACCTCCACAAGACACACACACACACACACATGCATTTGCATATTTTGTGTGCCCATACAACCACAGATACCCACTAATCCACAGAGAAATCTTATAAAAATGATTATTTATTGCGGTACAAGTGTGTGTATGTGTATGGGCTCTCCTTACCTTCTGCGTCTCATCCTTCTTCTCCTGTTTTAGGATGTCAGTGAGGTTAATCAGCTTCTCCATGGCCTCCACCTGCCTGCTCAAGTGTTTGAGGTACATGCCACATGCCCGGCAGTAAGCCTCTAACAGAAGCCCAAACCTCTGGCTCACTGTTTTATTGTGCATTTCTGACCTGTGAGGAAGCCACAAAGAGAAGAGGGAAATGGAGAGTGCGAGGCGGGGAGGCAAAATGAGTTTCTAGCTTTCTAAAAAGACACAGAGGAAGGAAGGTACATAAACATGAAGAAGAAGCAATCTGAAAGGTGACTCACTTGAGATGCCAGAAGAAGAAATGACCTATCCTTTGATTGGTCAGGGCCTTTTTGAGGAGGAAACGGGCCAGGGGATTGTCAAGATACTGCTCATATTTTAATACCTAGAACAGGAGGAGCAAGAGGAAGGGAAGATTGGAGGGAAAGAGCAATAGAGGAGGTTCAGATTAGTCATTTATATTAATAAACACAACCTTTAAAAATAAATAAATTCAACCTAAGGCAGACCAGAAAGTTTTCAACACAAAAGAACAGCTGCTTTCCCACAGATATAACTCTGGCTGCCAAAGACACGCAGACCAGAGAAAAGTACTTAACAGTTCACTTGAGTCATAGTGCTCTTTGTTCCTCAATGTCTTCCTTTTTACCCCATTCTTTCTTCAAACAGTTCCTTTTGATTTCAATAGCCCAGACTCTCGGCTAGACCTACCTGTACGAGCTGGATAAGGTATTGGGACAGTTTGTCATCAGTAAGGTATTTGTCAAGGCAGCGTACAGCAAAGTGCCTGACCATGGGATCTGGATAGTTACAGTCCAACAGCTCCATGGCCTGTTCAGGACGCGTTGATGGCCAATCCTTTAACAGACAATACATCTGGGAAACATCCAAACCAACAAATATGAATTAATACTCATTATACACTATTCACAGCGTGTATGTGCGTTAGAGCACTAAAGTATTTTTATGGAAGCTTAACAAAAAAAACAAAAAAAAAAAGGTCTTTTCCTAACAAATTGTTAGAGATCAAACGTGGAACAGATGGAATAAATCTTTACTACAACATGCTCTGCATTTGACACTTACAAACCAAGTCTTTACTATTTCCATTTGTCATCTTCTCATTTATCAGACACAGATCAAGTATGAAGGAGTTTTATATAACTAGCCTAATGGCATGGCATTACCTGTGCTACTTCATCTCTGGAGTTCCATTTGACAGCAAGAAGGATCTTGGGAAGGATCTCAGGGATGTTCATGCAGTAGTGCCTGGTAAAGAAAGAGAAACCGGATAGCTACTGTGTGTTGCATCCTAGTTTCAGTTTGAATATGTTGTTTTTACATATCTACATCCTGCATACAAGGTTAAAACAAAATGTGTTACCAGTATTTAGCATGCAGAATTTGGTTACGGTTAATTCCAGAAGTGTATTTTTGTTTTTTAAACAAAATAAATGTTTGAGAGTAACAATTAAAAAGAAAAGAAAAACATTTTCAGCCATTAACCTACAAGAATAAGCCTGTATTAAATCTGGTTTTACAAACAGCTACATACGAGTCTGACCTGTACAATCTATGGCATTCTATGGTTCTACATAAAGTAAAACTTTAAGTGCTATATAATAGAGTAGTCTAGTAGTATCTGCTGGTTGGGAGGTTACCTGTGTCTCCAGAGGAAGTCTTTCTCCTGCTCAGTGATTTCTGAAAGAGGGTCTCTGTTACTCAGCTGTCTCATCTGCTCTGTGTCGTTCTCTGTCAGGGCGTGATCTCTGGCCGACCGGTTGCTCTGAAACACAACAGAATGAAAATAAACTAATGCACACTGTATGATGACATTTAAGATCAATTTTTTTTTCAAGGAACATACAGAACAGATAAACACAAATTGAACAAGAACAACCCTCTCCCCCCCCCGCCCTCTGCGGTCTCGAGGAAAGCAAAACAAATAAACAAAAGGAAACCACACCTTGCCTAGATGCTCCACTTCTGTCGTTAGAAAATCCTGAATTTGAGCTTCTATCTTTTGGCCATCACTTTGCCAAGAGCACAAAATCTGTAGTTTCTATTTGCCTATTCAAACTCCTTCACAAAACCAAGTCCGATTTTTGAATGTATAAATCTAGTGTCATTTTTCTTAATTAAGCTTGAGATAAGTGATAAATGATTTTCTTTTCAGAAGGAAGCAAGATGATATCATCATCACACCATGTACTGAGTTGGGCACTCCTCACATTTGACACACACATCATGAATAACTTACCACATCCTCTCACATGGCAAAGTAACACAACCAAGTCATGGTTCCCTTGCCATACATCATCTAGAAATCTGACAAGACGAGTTAACAAAGTCTAAGTCAACAACGAGTTTTTATAGTTCATTGTTGGGCTGAAAATTAACCGCTTTTATCAGATCTATTATTGACCTAAATTAATATAAATTCTATCATATAAATTTTCAATAAATAAACTGAAAAGGGTTATAATATTCACTGACATCTAACCAAACATTTAACCAACTAATTGGTACAGCTGTGTGTTATAACTGTTGTGCTGCCAATAATGTTTAATGAAACAATTATTTTACTAGGTAATACTGCTCATCTTAGACTTACATTTAATTAAAAAAAAGTTTCAATAACACTATAACAAAATTGTGGTGTCTTATACAGCACACATATCTGTTTACATTACTAACACACAGCCATCACCACTAATTTAGCAGACTGTGCAAAAAGTACAACCACACTTCACATTAGGGCCTCATTAATCAATATCCCACTACAAAGGGGTCTAATTAGTGGTGAAATTCAAACACCTCCATTAATAACTTACCTGATGTTCTCTAACTCAGTACATGCTATAAATATTATGTTTTTTTAAGTTCGTATTTCAGCTGTTACTTGCTAAATTATTGTGCTTTTTCCAATGAGAATATGAAGGTAAAGATGAATCTTAACCTGTGTCTTAATGCTGCAACTACCAGACTTTGTGTGATTTCACATTCGCATGTCTGTCATCATCAGTACAATAGTGTTTAAATAATTTGGTTGTACAAAAGTGCACACCCCTCCAACTCCTGTGTGCTCCTCCTGGGGCTCTGTATGGCCCAGACCTCTTTTGCTTGTGCAACCTCAAACCTGCAAGCTCCATACTGGTCTTTGAGATGCCACTTTAGCAGACATTTCTTTACCTGTGTTTAAGTTTCAAACATAAAACCAACTGCTGTGTTGTTCCACCTTTCCAGTCCACTGGTTGGTGGCCGGTAAACAGGTTATTACCTGTCCAGAGAGGTTGTAGTTAAACCCCAGTTCCCTCGAGATGGTCCAGTTTGCATGCTCCTCTATTGCATTCATATCTGGGTATTTGACAGAACTACTAAAGTGGTCAAACTCCAGCTCCAGACATGGGGTTTCCTGGACAACAGAGATGAAAATAATATCATCACATTGTGTAAATGACAGTTTCTCACAAAACAGTCAAAACTCTCAATTCAATATGGAAACCCGTTACTTTCCCCATATGAAACAGAGCATGTACAGTGCAAAAGAATATGTAAAACATTGTACTTTTTTAAGGCAAGATGCTGAATTTGAATACCTTATTAGGGTTGGAGCCAGTGACTCCTATGGGGTTGAGGAGGTCTTCAAGGCCGTGAGGGACAGGCCAGAGGTTCAGAGCCATCTTGTTGGCCACCAGAGTGTGTGTGTAGTCAAACAAGTTGATATTACCCCAAGCAAGTGGACAGTGCTCCTACAGTAAAGGGAGAGAGAGAAGTAGAGAGTCACTGATTACAAATGTAATTAGTTTCAATGTGAGAAGCTTATGGGAAAAAAACAGACACAAACACAGATGGTGAATCATTTTGAATCAAAGAGGCTTTAACACCAACATATTCTGGCACTCGCAGTGTGAAAGTATATCATTAAATTGAGGTTTCCTTATGCTAAGGACACATTAAAGGCACTTTAAGTATTTAAGTATTTCTCAAATACAACATGATTCAATACACTTACTTATACAAATAAAATCCGTTAGAAAGATGAAGGAAATGCTTTGGTGAATGCTGTTTAGTTGCCAACAATGTGTTGGTTTGCAGCAAAGATTTTAGAGGGCCTTACAATGTTTAAGTAGCTTGTCGTTAAATTTTAACAATTTCTAATTGATTTTGATTTATTTCAAAGGCTTTTAAGGTTTAAGAAGCAGCAGAGTTACATTAATAAATAGAATGTCATGCCTACGCTCATTCATCCTGAAAGGTTAAATAGGTAAGCCATGAAATGTGGCCAGCTGTCTTCTGGTACTGTATATGACAGCACAGTCTGGCAGGATATTCAATTAATCTCTGAATTGGACCTCTCTATGAGTGCTTGACTAGGAGATAATTGATTATGGTACATGGACAGTAAAAATGTATTGGCAAGATGTACCACTGTTTTATCTTTAGATTAGGGTTGTCAGTTAAACGCGTTAACGGCGTTAGCGCAAACCCATTTTAACGGCGTCAATGTTTTTATAACGAGATTAACGTTCTTTCAGATCTAGCTAGACCGGAAACAAAACAGGCACACGCCACGGCCACACCGGACCGCACACACTTGCGAGCCGCGTAGCTAGTAGGCTTGTGACGGCGATTAGCTTCGGAGCGAGTAGTGACTCTACAGTCAGTGAGAGAAACAAAGTGTCTCCCCTGTTCTTTCTGAACACGGTGGGAAACCTGGAGCAGGAAAAGTTAACCCTCTTCTTGATTTAACGTTGTTTATGGAGAAGGACAACCAGGAATTAGTCGGGGGAAACCATAGACAGTTAAAGAAAGGGGGGAAACTGTCGCTATGACGACCAGCCACGCTCGCCTCAGGCATGAGGCAGTAGCCTACTATCTGCAATGGAAAATGGAGGTAACAGTGTTACATTGTGTGACAGATTATTAGCTCCAAGTGTGAATGTTAGTGTGAAATTGAACACTACATATATGCCAATGTTGTTTTCAATAAAAAAAAAAACATTTGCACAAAGCAAGCCGATCCACTTTTCCATGTTAATAAGAGCATTAAAATGAGAAAATATAATGGGACAAAAAGAAATCAAGGGACATTTAGAATGGATAACAATGTGCGATTAATTGCGATTAATCGTGAGTTAACTATGACATTAATGCGATTAATCGCGATTAAATATTTTAATAGCTTGACAGCACTACTTTAGATGTAAAAAAATCTAAAAATATTTAAACTGCAGTACTCCTTCTACCACAGCTACCATCTAAGTATTCGCAAAGGCTGAGGAAATGTTTAAGATAAACTTCAGAGTGAGTCTACATTAAGGGGCAGCGATGAAACCAGGTGACAACGACAAACATGCTGAGGCAGATAGAGTTACCTGCAGACAGCCAGTTAAAATGCACCTATTTATAGTAAGTGCTGGAACAAAAGGCTGCTGTAGAGAAGTGTTTATCTTTCATTTAGGTAGGGCTTGAAAAAGCATCCGCTAACCTGACCTCAGTCTAGCACTGTGCAGTGCACGATAGGGCTCACCCCAGGTGTCTGTTACAATATCCATGTCTGGCATTCATTGATACACTCCACACACACACACCACCAGAGAGAGATGGAATAAAAATCTATCTGTGTGGGTGTCTGTTACGAGTATCACACGAGTGAAAAAACACAGACACACTCCAACTATTTTACACCACGTGGTTTCTAAACATAGAAACCACTCGTTCTTTTTATTGTAAATTTGATGCAAGTATCAAGAATGTTACTATTGTGCTACACAAATGATATCAAGAAAGCATTAACCTTTTTAGGTTTTAAATTGAATGTGTTAATCTGCTAACTTCTCAGCCCTAATTTGGTTTTGCATTATCTAAATATTCCATTTTTCTGTTGTCAAAGTCTGTAGTTCAAATACTTTGATATTGTTAGGAGAGAGAACAGTTAGCCCCATTCACAACATGCCATCAATGTGCACAAGCGCAGCATATTCTAACATTAATGGAAAAGTCCTTACTGCTGATTGTGTTTCTGTTGATGTTTTTTGCCACCACGGTGCCCATGGCCAATTAGTAATTAAATAGAGCCAAAGACGATACCACAGCTCCCATTCACCTTGGACACATATACTCAAACAGACTGACACATAGTAGGGTAGGTTCATCCAATACCAGCACATGTTACAAATATACAAAAGGTCCCTTAGCAAGTGAGTGCTAAATAAAAGATTTAGACAGATGGAGGTCATCTGCCTTCTGCTATCTTTAGGCTATGACAACTGCAGCACCGTCTGCCTATCTGTAAAAAAGCATACTACTATTGGTATTTGTATGATCAGGTATTAGTGTCCTTTGGTTAACATGAGCTCATATTTAGTTTGCCCAGTTATAGGTGTTTTTGTGCTTTAAAAATCACAAAATGCAATTTTCACCGTGTACACAAATATGTAATTGCCTTCAACTGTTGTACTGTTGCTTTTTCCCTCAATCAAACTGTAGATTTTACTTTTCCATAATTATTCCTAACTGTTAAAAAAAGGAAACAGTTGTATCCAAATAGCCTAGTAAGACACTTCCTGATTTTGCATGTTCACTCTCCTGTAAATTTAAGTTGCAGTGCAGAGTCATTTCTTTCTTGCTTTCTATCCTACCTCCTTGGCTCCCTTCCTGCCCTTGACAGAGCAGATGGAGAGGCAGAGTCTGGCGGCACGGGGTATGTCTGGGATGTACATATCATAAGTGAGCCACTCATTCCACCTGTAGACAAAGAATGATAGAGATACAGAGATGGTTTATGAGTCTGGGGTCAACTAAAAGAACCAGAAACAATCTCAAATATAGACCTAAAGGGGAGGAAACAAAACCCAAGAACAGGAGGTAAAAAGAGCTGTACCACTCAGTTCTCTGAGGTGCACCAATGTGCTTCCAATGATAGAAAATTTAAATGCCGGGTTTGCGTAAACAAAACAAGGAATTTGACTCAGAGACCTCACACTGCTATTACACAAGGCTGAGTTGAGCAAATACTTTCAGCAACAAAATGTAGAGTGACACATAGCAAAATATACCTCAGTGCCTAAATTATTGTAAAAAAAGATGTTCAAACAGGCCTATACAGTATAGACAGTATTCTTTTTACGTCTCCAGAGGTATAACAGTGGACCAGACTTTGGTTGACCAGTAATGTAATACAGCAGTTTAGTGTTACTAGCCAGCACTAAACGTTACCCTCCTGTCTTTGACTACTTAAAGTAAATTAGAAGTGTAAATTGTCTAATGCACTATCCCACTAAAATAAAGAGAAAGTGATTTAAAGTAGTAGTTATTTCCATTATTGGGAACCATCATTGATTCATGGCATTTTATTTGATCAAATTGTTCCTGGTTTTACCTTCCAACTGTTGGAAGTTTTACTTTTCCACTGTAAAACATCTCTCACATTGTTTATTTAAGCACTTTTGTAACTATATTAAGAAAATCTCTTAATAATAAAGTTACAACAAATAGAGTTATTGTTATAATTGAAGAGTCCTGCATTTAAAGGGATACTTCACCGATTTAGCATTCAGCTTTGTATCAGTAGAAACCCGGTAGTATTTCTGAATGACCGTGCTTCCCTCCCACATGTCGCCCTGAGAGGGGAGATCTCTGCGTTGGGGATCTGGAAATCATTCCTCCAATGACTCAAAATGACGATTTTTACGTCATTGGAGGAATGGAAGTCCAGAGGCAAAGAACTACAAACAGTAGCAGGAGCTACTTCCGCATGTTTTCAACCCGCCCATCACCCGAAGCAAGCCGATCTCAGCCGGAAAAAAACGAAATGTCAGCATTCTTGAATTCTCGCTAAGCAGGGCTCTCTCTTCTCAGCAGCACAATTTTACAAAATGATGTGCTTTCAAACTACCGCACACGTATACCACCGGGATACATCGCTACAGATCGGAGAATATTCAGGGAACATTATTACAGACGGAATAATCAGCACACTAGGAGAGCTTCGCCTGCACGGAGACCAGCACGGAGACCAGCGTTCTCGTCGAAGCCCCGAGCCGGGGAAGTGGACATCCTCATCGGCCAAGTGGGAAGCTAACGCTAGCCGGGGAAAAGGCACATCCAGAGCGAGCTAACGCTAGCCGGCCACCTGTCCCATCAATCCTGATTGAAAGTGTCCGTTCATTAAACAACAAACTGGACTACATCCAACTTCAACGAAACTCCCAACGCGAGTTCAGAGACTTTTTCGTGGAAACATGGCTGAACAACAGCGTACCGACTGTCCAGCTACCAGGCCTGCTAGCCCTCCGACGATCCGAGCTAGAGATGCTCTGTATGAAGGTGGGCTGTGTTAATACGGACTGGTGCAGAAATGTGGTGATTTGTATCCAACTAACTGCTAACCGCTGGAGTTTGTGACTGTTACATGGCGACCATTCGACATCCCGCGCTAATTCACGGCTGTGTTTATACTCTGTGTTTACAGCCCACCAAGCCTAATGCTAGTATGCTTAGCTGAACTTTACGGAGCCTATAATGTGTGTGCACTAAAGGTAGCCTGTTTTGTATGCCGTTTTTACATAATGTCGTTTTTATAACACCACATGAGCCACGATGAAACGTTGTTTTGTGTATATGGTTGAAATAACAATAAAACACATTGAGTTGAGTCGAATGCCTCACTGTCTGTTTTCACATTTCTGCTACATAAATGACCCAATTTAAAGATATATTCAGCTTTCCAGCGGTGAGATATCCCTTTAAGGGCTGCTGTAGTGAATTAAAGGGTATTGTAATAAAGGGTTGGCAATTACCTGGGGTTAGAGCAGGGTACTCTCTGTGTGTTGACATTGTCACACATCTGTTCACCTCCATGGTAAATGCCTGTTCTCACATATATCTATAATTATACAAGAGAAGAGAAATGCAACAAGAAAAAAAACATCAAGAAAAAAGATGTGATATATCTTCTTCACACACACACACACACACACACACACACACACACACACACACACACACACACACACACACACACACACACACACATATATCATTAATAGCATGTAACAGCTGTCATGTTAAATGATCATTTCACTTAAGTGGCATGCAGCCTGGCAGTTTTGTAAACGCATTACATTTACATGATTTAAATGATTCATGACAGCACACCAACACCAGCCAGAACTACTTTCCTTTCCTAAAGGTCTCTGTTCACATGGAACTTGGACAATGAATGTTTGTTTCCACAGGATATGAGGGATTTGGAAGAGGGGGTACTTTGCACAACTGAAATAACAGCCCACTGATTTAGCTCGAAAACATATCCTCATTCATTAATCTGTAAAACATACAATAAACACCATTCACAATTTTTTGTGTAACAAAAAATTAATATGTCTCACTTTGGCCAATTATTGTCTTCTCCTACCATCCATGTAAGAATAAAGCATTAGAGTCAAGGGTATGTTGTTTAATTTGACTGATCAACACAGACACTGGCATATTCCTGTAAGCACTTATACGTCCCCACCTTGTCTATGTCCCGTATATTGACGTTAACATAGGTGGCACACAGGATTCGTATTCGCAGGGTTCCGTTGATGGTCCACAGTGACTTGGCAGCTGCCTCACCATTCATATAGGATGTTGCCGTAGAGATACGTCGAGAGTATGATGGCATGACAAAGTTATCTGTAGGCAACTGAGTGTATAGGCTGTCCTTAGCCATTAACATCAGGTTAGGCAGCCTGCCCAGCATGATGCAACTACGGATATACTAGAGGGAGAGAGAAGGAATCACGCAGTTAGGACTGTTAGAACGAAAGTACACAGAGCTGCTAGAGTTACAGTGTGCGTAAGTGTAACCACTGATATCAATTGGTCGTTTTCCAGCAGCTGCCGAGTGAATGCAGAGGAAACAGTGACACTTTGTGCATCTTCTACTTTGATCTGGCTCACATGGAGTTTTTCCGGACTCTGAGCCTGGGCTCACATCACGTACATGCATTCGGAAATGGTTTCAGTGTTCTAATAAAAGGCAATGTTGTTTTGACAAATCCACAATGGTTACAATAAATAAAGGATCTGAAATAGATCAGGCTTTGGTTATATCCTATACTAAAGTCCTGGATCAGCCCTGAGCTGATCCATCTTAGAACACAGTTTGATGGGTTTCTGTGCAGACCGCCAGTATGCAGTAACTACAGTATGCCTGCAATTTTTTCTCTTTTAGCCAATAAACTAAGTCGTTCAAACTCTTCATTCATGCAAGGCAGAAATGTTGGCACTTGTGCTTTCTTAAACACATTTGGTATTAATCACTGAAATTATAAACAAAATATTTACTTCCTGTATAAATTATTTTGGGTAAGGCTATTTGCACCCCTGGTAAAATTAGCAGTGTATGCTATTTGCACCCTGGTGCAATTAGCAGTGTATGCTATTCGTACCCCGGTGCAATTAGAAATGAATGCTATTGGTACCCCGTTGCACACAGCAATGTTTTCTATTAATACCCCGTCTGGTACAAATATCAATGTATGCTATTTGCACCCCTGTGCATTTACATTGGGGTATATTTACACACAGTTATCCATATGACTCATGTATTACACCTTTTTGGAATATTATCGTTGCAGTGTCCAATATGGTTACCCTAACCATAACCAATCCCACTAACCTAACCAACCCAACCAGAGCAGGCAACGAGTACTAGCCATTCAGGGATGAGTCACATAATGAATATTCACGAGTCTTCCCCCACCACCAAGACTTCCGCAATTGCATGCAAATTATCCAATCCAAAATGAAAAAAATTAAGATAACCTCACTGAGGAATCAAACCCAGGACTCCCAGACCACAGATCAGTACTCTAACCACTCACCTAGCAGTTCTTGTATGGTGAAGGACGACTGTTGGTGTCTTCAAGCCTCGGTTGCTAGGTAACCATACTGTATACAAAAAGTCGGTAGCCTACTAACTAACAAAGTAATGATTGTATGCTTTCACTGAAGACACAAAGCACAACTGTAGTATCCATTTCCGCTAGAAATTCAATTGGTATAAACTTTAGAGACAAAACTTTCTTAATATGCACGTTTCAGCTGTCAAGGAAGATGAACGTCGGCCATGATTTCGGCGCACGCGTCACAGGGTGTAAATAGCTCAGCTGTGTGGCTGAGGCTATTCGTACCGGGGGTGCAAATAGACACTCCGAATTATTTTTCATGTTTTTAATGTCATTTAAGGTCTACATTATCACAAATTGAATGTTTTATATAATAACATAGACTTTTTGCCCATATGTCTCTTACCTTATACTGGCTGATGGGGTACTTTTCCAGCAGGTACTCGTCACAGCCACATACTTTGAGGATGTATTTACCCTGATATTCCTGAACACACATCTTTAGCTGCTCTGGGGAAAGCAGCATGCTGCGTGTCTTCTTACGAATGGCCTCTGCAATCACCTTTAGGACAAGATACATGCAGACAGCCTACATCAGACACCCTTCAATTTCCCTAACATTGAATTTAAAAATGAAAGTGGCTCATGGCTGATTCATTGTCTATTTATTTTAGGACATATTCATTCCACCTGTTCAGGCACACAGTCGTGGTTGATCTTCAATGTATACTTTTGTTTGTCGTTGTTTGGAGAAACAATCACCCAAATCACGACAATAATCTGACCTACAAAATGAAACAGACAAAAAAGAAAGCTGAGAAAAAATAATAAATAAATAAAATGTTACTCATGCAGCAACCCAGAAACAATAACCACCCACCTTCAATTATTCTGAGGTCTAAGGGTATTGTATTGAGTTTAACAGTAGTAGCACCTCAATCAATTCATTGAATGCCCTGCTCATTACTGTAGTTCCTAACCATTAAGGCTGGTTAGCAGCGATTATGTATTGATGGGAGGCTAAAATATTAACTTCTTGCTCCCTGTTGTCCTCCTGTTGTCTTTAAGTGCTTTCTTTGTGTTTTATTTTCTCAAAATAATTTCTCATTTGAAACCAGTCAAATTGTGCACTGAGAAAAAAGGCTAAAGCTGTTACCCACCTTTGTCCAGTTTGCTATAGATGTGTTTGGGAAGTTCCTGCGTGGATTCTACATTCGGTGGGTAAACATACAGAGCTCTACTGTGGGGCCCGCTGGCGTCTCTCAGCTCCACAGAGTCTTTGCAAACATTCAGGATGTTTCTCCTGAAGTCCTGAACCTCAGGGTCCTTCACAAGATCAAACTCACACACAGGCATACCAATGGCAAACCCTGAAAGAACAGAAAGTAGAGTCTGTTTTTTTCAGTCTTTTAAGGTCATTTTGGGCTAGATTGGTCTGTTTAGAGATACAGTAAAATAATGTTCTCCTCCTCTATCTACTGTAGCTTCCTAAAACATACAAAACAATACAACAAAACAAATGTAAGTAGCTTCAGTATATCAGTTCTATTCATTACATAAAGCAAAAAATTAGCCTAACATAGCTCAGATTAGAGCTTGGCGATATGGAGAAAATCAAATATCACAATATTTATGACCAAATACATCAATATCGATATAATTAGCGCTATCGTTAGGGCTGACTATTGGTGCTTTCACAAAATATTAACACAATGCAAGTTTTGATAAATAATCACCAATAATGTGGATACAATGACTTAAGTGGGTAAAGACAAACAATAAAACAGCTAGTAAGTCTGGTAAGTTCAGAGAATGACATCACTTTACTGTAAGGCAGCCTTTAAAACCAGGAAAAGACAACATTTGTGTCCTTTCATGATATTATGATATCCAAAATTTAAGACGATATCCAGCCTCATAATCAATGTCAATATAATATCAATATACAGTATTGCCCAGCCCTAGCTCAGATAGGCTTTTTCATTCCCAACTTAACCTGTAGATAAAACTACCAAAAATCCTACTTAGTTTGCTTCAGCTAAACAGATGTACTTTACAGTAACTTTATTGCATATTTTGTCTTTCCCATTTAATGAAAAACAGCAACTATTTAGAATAACTATAAAGTATCTAACAAATTAAACATTATTATTTGCTTAAAATCAACCAAATATGTTGCTAAGTAGCAAAATGAGCAAAATTAAGCAAAGTAGTTCTTTTTTTTTAACTGAACAAGAAAATCTCTTTTAAATTAGTAATGTTCCAAACTATATTTTTTATTAAATTTTATTTTAAAAGTAATAAGAAAAAAAATGAACCACTGCTACAACAGAACCAGTGCTATCATAGGAGACCTCTCACCAATCTCTCTGTTGAGGATCTTTTCCTCTCTGTTGCCAACTGGCTCAATGACCTTAAGGAAGGGCTGGAAGAGTCGGAGGTCACACAGCCTCCGGGTCTCATCATAGAACTCCTCCCGCTCTGCTTCCTGCAGGCAGCGGGAAACAAAACACAACTTTCTTTTTTTATGAAAACCGATGGTGAATTAAGATCTGACTGGCCTCCCTGCAGGTGAATGTTTTGGAAAACAGCAATGGTGTGTTTTTAAGCACAGAGAAGCATTTTCTAAGGCTAAGATGTGCTCAGGTTTGTAGAGAAGAAAGCAAGATGTGAACAACTTTTCAGACAACAACAGTTCCAGGGACCGATTTCTTTTTACTAGCACCTATGGTAGCTCCAGACAAATTACTGTTCTCCTTTTCTGAGGTTGTTCCATCAAACTCCCAACTAATTAATTTAGATGGACACCTCTGCCTACCAGATATTCAAATAGAGATTGAGAGTTCTTACCTGTGTAACACTGACAAAGATGTAAGACGTCTCCTCCTGTAGGAGGTGATGGAGGGGATATTTCCTTGCCTCCTTGAACAGCTCATGTTTGATGGTGATGAGTGTGGCCTCACGGAGACACTCCAGGTTCAGAATCATCCCATTGGGCAGCAAGCAGTCAACCAGGATCCTGCAGACACACTCAGCATTATTATAATATTTTGATGACCTTAATTATTTACTTTACACTTACTATGTCCTCTTAGGGCATTTCACACTCATAGGAGTTTCCATTAAGGAATATATAATCAAAATAGCATTCTAACAACAATAACTGAATTCTAAATAATATTATAAATGTACAGGCATGTGAACTTTGAACACTTTTATATTTGCAGTAACATGAAATGAACAGGCTAATACTTGTTGAGGCATGTGTACAGTACACAAAAAAAAAATACAACATGCACAATATAATCCAGTGTGCATACCTGGGAGGCATCAAGTGGATGCCCCATAGCTCCCCTGAGGATGGCCTGGGAGGCATGCTCCTCTCTGTCTCCCAGCTCGGTCACAGAGTTAAGCTGCAGTGTACAACCTGAAAGATAACACTTTTAAGTTATGACCCTCATAGTGTAAAGCATAGGCTAAAAGCCCTGCTCAACTAAAGCCCCAGTGGTGATACTAAAACTGAGGTGCAGTTTATTTGGTAAATACAGTTTACGTGATGCTTCTGTTTGTAAAGCAGCTTAGTCAGAAGCAGGGCTGACCAAATAACACACATTGTTCAAAAGATTAATGTGCTACACTTTCAAGGTGACCCCAAAGGGTGCACTTGAAAGCACCCCACAGTGTTGCCAACTAAGCAACTGTTAATGTGCCACAGTTTTTGCCGACTACAACTGTTTTCTAGATTTGGCAACTTAATTTCAAAAACATGAGCTGCTTCCAGTTGAAGAGAGTGGCCAGTACTGCTCAGTGAATCTGCAGTCCCGCCTACATGCTGTGGCTGAGGCTCAGCTGTGCTCACTGAGTCAAAGAGAACAAGCGTGTTCAGTCAGCCACACAGCAGCAAGACTAAAACAAGTGTAGTGACTGACTGCAGAGCATCCATGGCATGTGTAAAACTGACATAGTTTACTGCTTTATGTCACTCAAGTGAATCTTACCAACAGGCTGCACTTACAAAAGAGACCTTAACCTGAGGACAGAAGGGTCTTCAGGTAACCAAAACAGGTCTTTAACAACATAAAAGTTTCATTTATGGAGGACAACCTTTAGTAATGGGAGATCACCCTAGCTAAGGGCTCTCATTCAAAAAAGACAACTAATGCAGCTTTTAAAGCAGATAATACTATGAACTATTTTCCCATCTTTAGCAACACTAAAACATACTAACATATTTTTGCACATATATATATATATATATATATATATATATATATATATATATATATATATATATATATTCTTTGCACAAATGACCAGTCCAAAACAGGTGATATGTGATGTGCCTACCTTACAGCAATTATGTTTTTTGAAACATGAATCTTTCATTCTGACATTAGTTTGACATTTATATTAGGCAAACATAAAAGATTTATGAAATGTCACAATGTACAGTACTGTATCCATACTGGCTTAAAACTTTACCTTAAAACTCCTGTGGTTATCAAATATACATTTTCATTTCATTTGCAAACACAATTTATCACAAAGAAAAACGAGGGCTTAGCCTACTAGCTGTAGCTGTATTTCTACCAGTCAAGATTTGCTCATTTAATTCTGTCATGGAGTACTGGGAAATAGCAGGGTCTTGTGGGACTTCATTGACACAAGTATTTTAGACAGACTGCTAATGTCCAACACTCACAAACACAAAAACAACACAATGACTCAACTGCAACAGATTGTGACATAGTGATGGGAAAGTATGTGTTTGGGCTCTTAGAAAATTACAACATGCCTTAATTTAACCTCCTGCCAATTTATGGCCATAAACAACTCTCAGAAAAGCAGGATGAGAAGAAAACACAGATATTATTATCATCATTCATCCAGACAATATACATCTATCATTCATTATGGTGAAAGTGACTGTCTTGATCACATCAGCTGCCTAGACTATATTAGCTTTACATCTTAAGTAGGGCTGTCAGTTTAACGCGTTATTAACGGCGTTAACGCAAACCCATTTTAATGCCGATAATTGTTTTAACGCACGAGTAACGCATAGAGAGCAACGGGATCTGTTAGTCCACTTCTTTAACTGTCTATGGCCACGCCATGTCCCGCCCTACGAAGCAGCGGATTGGTTTGGTTTAGGCATTTCACCGCGAGTGGTGAGGATAGTGGATTGGTCAGGGGATAGGACCTGAACAAATGGGGTTACGTTACCTTCGACGCCTGGCCAATAGTAGTGATTGAAGGGCGGGTCTTGTAATTTCGCAGACCGCAAACAAAACGGACACAAGCCTCGGCCGGTTTTAGCTTGCTAGCCGCGTAGCTTGTAGGCTCGTGACGGCGATTATCTTCAGAGCGAGCGAGTAGTGACTCTACAGTCAGTGAGAGGCGACGCTATGAGCCCATAGACAGTAGGACGAGCCACGCTCGCCTCAGGCATGAGGCAGTACTACCTGTAGTACTATCTGCAGGACTATCTGCAGTACTACCTGCAATGGAAGGTAACAGCGTTACATTATGTGACAGATTATTAGATCCAAGTGTGAATGTTAGTGTGAAATTGAACATAACGTATATGACAATGTTGTAAAAAAAACAGTCACAAAGCAAGCCAATCTACTTTTCCATGCTGATAAGAGAATTAAAATGAGAAAATATAATGGGACAAAAAGAAATCAAGGGACATTTAGAATAGATAAAAATGTGCGATTAATAGCGAGTTAACTATGACATTAATGCGATTAAATATTTTAATCGCTTGACAGCACTAGTATCTTTTGGTATGCATTTCAGAAAAAAATGGTTAGGATTCAGGTGTAATTGCAAATAGTGATTAATCATGATTAATCCACTGAAAATTCTGATTAATTTGATTAAAAATTTTAATCATTTGACAGCCCTAATCTTAAGTACAACATATTTTGAGCAAAAATAGCCAGTACTAATAATCTAGAAGACAAACACCCATCATAACAGCACTGTACTGTCTTGGTGTTTTCGCACATTGACAATACAATACTACAACATTATGAGAAAACAACAGTAGAACTGCACAAAGGCAAACTATACCGGATATAATAATATACTGTATATTGATGTGTTCAAACAATATTGTATCTCATCTTTTCAACAAGGGGTGGTGCATACTTTCTCTGAGAAAAAAAAAGCATTAGCAAATAGCATAAGGATATACAACCCCAAATCACAAAAAGTTGGGACAGTATGAAAAACACAAACAAAAAAAGAAAGTAGTGATTTCTAAATGTACTGTGACTTGTATTTCATTGCAGACAATGTGAACACAAAATATTTCATGTTTTGTCTGGTCAACTTAATTTCATTTGTAAATATACATCCTTTCCTGTCATTCAGACCTGCAACACATTCCAAAAAAGGTTGGGACAGGAGCAATTTAGGGCTAGTAATCAGGTAAATTGGTTAAATAATGATGTGATTTGAAACAGGTGATGTCAACAGGTGATTGTAATTATGATTTGGTACAAAAGCAACATCCAAGAAAGGTCTAGTCCTTTAGGAGCAAAGATGGGCCGAGGATCGCCAGTTTGCCAACAAATACGTGAGAAAATTATTGAAATGTTTAAAAACAATGTTCCTCAAAGAAAGATAGGAAGACATTTGCTTATTTCACCTTCAACAGTGCATAACATAATTAAAAGATTCAAGGAATGAGGAGGAATTTCAGTGCGTAAAGGACAAGGGCGCAAGCCTAAGCTGAATAACCGTGATCTCCGATCCCTCAGGCGGCACTGCATCAAGAATCGTCATTCATCTATAAGCGATATCACCACATGGGCTCAGGACTACTTTGGCAAACCTTTGTCAAGTACCACAATACGTAGTTACAGCCACAAATGCCAGTTAAAACTGTACTGTGCCAAAAGGAAGCCCTATGTTAACAGTGTCCAGAAGCGCCGTCGACTTCTCTGGGCTCGGAGGCATCTGGGATGGACCATCACACAGTGGAAACGTGTACTGTGGTCAGATGAATCAGTATTTCTGGTATTTTTTGGGAGAAATGGACGCCGTGTGCTCCGGACCAAAGAAGAAAAGGATCATCCAGACTGTTACCAGCAACAAGTCCAAAAGCCAGGGTCTGTCATGGTATGGGGTTGTGTCAGTGCCCTTGGCAAAGGTAACTTGCACTTCTGTGATGGCACCATTAATGCTGAAAAGTATAGAGATTTTGGAGCACAATATGCTGCCTTCAAGAAGACATATTTTCCAGGGACATCCATGCATATTTCAACAAGATAATGCAAAACCACATTCTGCACACATTACAAAGTCCTGGCTGCGGAGGAAGAGGATACGGGTACTTGACTGGCCTGCCTGCAGTCCCGACCTGTCTCCAATAGAGAATGTGTGGCGCATTTTGAAGCGCAAAATGCGACAACGAAGACCCCGTACTGTTGCCCACCTTAAGACTTGTTTGCAGCAAGAATGGGACAAAATTACACCTGAAATACTTCATCACTTGGTGTCTTCAAAGTGTTGTGAAAAGGAATGGCAACATTACAAAGTGGTAAATGCTTTACTGTTCCAACTTCTTTTGAAATGTGTTGCAAGAACCAAAATAGGAATTTTGTTTTTTTGAAAAAAAAAAACCCAATAAAAATCATGAGGAACACATTAAATTGTGTGCTGTTGTATTGTCTGCAATTAAATACAAGTCAAAGTACATTTAGAAATCACTACTTTCTTTTTTTATTTGTGTTTTCCATACTGTCCCAACTTTTTCTGATTTGGGGTTGTAATTATCAAGCAGGTAGAAGCCTTTACTTTTCATTTCACACAGCTAGGCTATAGCAATAAGTTAAGGTCACTGTATCGCCTAAGAACACTTATCTGTCAAAGTAATAATCAAAAACCCACTTGATATTGTGTTGCATTTTGCAACACCAATATTACTTTCATATTCCCCACCTCTATCTAACAGGAGTCAACGCACCCAACATTGCCTCTGGGTCCCAGATCAGATGCAGTAGTAAAGGCACCTGGCAAGATGCCCTTCTGCACCAGACTTTAGAAATGTTTTGCAGGGTTTGACTAACTGGGAGGGCACCACAGGGCATATCCACGACATGCCAGTAAATCTCATTGCTGACTTTGGAGCACATTAGCCTCTGAATCACCACCCACATATCCCATTTTCCAGTAATTCAAATAGGTCTGGTGTTGTGCTCACGGACAGCTGTTTCCCTGGTTGGAAAAGCAACCAAGCCAATCATATGTTTGTAGGCATGATTAAGATCACCTTCCTGTGCCAGAGCCAGAAGAATGGTCACGAAAATAGCCACAAGCAGAGATGAGATGAACAAAGCTAAAGCAACTGTCTTAAAGTTGACATACAGAAATAAAGACTCTAAATTCTGCATATTTCCTTGATCTACTTATCAAGGTTCTCGATGCCCAATCCTAGGTGGTGGAGGCTGCTCAGGAAAAGGGTGCCTGTACTGCTCTGCTTGTGCTTTTGCAAATACAAAACTGACCAGGTTAAGCATCCAGGGCAAGAATGGATGTATATCTACATGATGTACAGGGGCAGTGGTGACCTAAAGGTTAAAGAAGCGAGCTTGTGACCAGGAGGAAACTTTATTTACAAATAAGAGTGGCATTGAATATGTACAAAAACAATCTCAAGCGGACATCCCTGAGTTAAAACAAACCACCCATTGAGCATTTCTGCGATCTGATACCCTGATCAGGATGCAGCTAAGCACTTTAGGACAAAAGAGGAAGCTTCCTCACAGCACAGGATGTGTGGAATGGGGAAACATTGGCCTAGACACAAGCTTGCTTTGAATACTGAAACACAACTAAAAAAGAAGTTGTGTGAGCCAACAGTGCCAGGTTGGCAAGATCAAACATATGTTTAGTCTCTACAACACATAATATATGTGTTGTAGAGGTTGTATGGAAGCCCATTTCCGCCAAAGTGATGAAAAAAAAAGAATATCCTGTAAGTCATTATAATTAAAGACTTTCTCATTATGACTTAGTATCTCAAAATAATGACTTAATGAGTTGTTATTATGAGATACTAAGTCTGTTTTATGAAATACTTAGTCATTATTATAAGATACATTATTTTGAAAAGTTTCTCATTATATTGACTTGCAGGATCTTTTTTTCCATAACGTTGGCGGAAATGGGCTTCCACAGTTTGGCCAGTTGCACCATATTACACAAGTAAGTGAGTTTAGGGAAACACTTGTGAAACCTTAATCGATTTAATTTTGTATTTTGTCCATTACATTAACGTTAACTTTGCAGTTCCAGAAATAAAGAGAACATTTGATATAAAATCCCTTTGCTGGACTGTCACCAAGGAGGAATTAGTGAAGCATACCTAAAAGACACGCCCTCCTATTTTGATGATGGGACAGTTCCACCCTTCATGTTTTGATCCATCTTCACGCTGTCACAGAAATATGTGTTGGGAGGAGAGGAAATGAAAACACAAACATCACACACATTCTGCATCTAGCTATATTAGCAGATTCACACTGGCTAGCAGCAGGTTAAGTAGCTGACGTTGGGTGTTAGGGAATGACAGCTGCACAGCATAATGATACGAATATAACGTTAGTAACGTCATATATAACAATGCAATTCGTTTACAAACACTCTATCAATGTCGGCTTAACGTTAACGTTACCATATATCTTCGACTATGTTAATGCCCACCAGTTTGGAAATGGTTAGCTAGCTAGCTCTCTTGTTCACTAGCTAAAGGCTAATGTTGAGCCTATGTTCCCCGGTTATGTAGCTAGCTAGCTACGTAACGTTAAATATGTTCCCAACATTAAACACAAGCCATTTGTCTATTCAAAGGTAGGAATAAGACTAATTTAGCATGATAACTTACCCTGTTGAGTTGGCGTCAACGCAGCAAAGTGTCTGAAGCTGGTCTGACCCTGGCTAGCCTTCCATCTATCCAACAGTCCCCAACAGTCCCCGAAGCAGGCTGTTATCTGTCGCCTGTCAGCCTCTTTGCCAGCAAACAGTTACTCCACACCGACTATAAATCCTCTCGTGTTGTGGGTTGTACGGCGTACAGTTACAGTTCAAAATGTCCAGTCAGTAGAGCTCAAGCTGAGGATGTTATGAGCAGCTGAACTGCTGGTCGACTGGACAAGTTGTCTTGCTGCGGCACTGCAGCCACGCTGTCTTTCAGGGGCCCTCCTCCCTTCCTCTCTCAAACACATACACAGAATGAAACTGGGTGTGATTTATTAGAGGTAAAAAAGAAAAAGAACTGTCGCCTCAATTATGTTTCAAACCACAAAACCATATATTTGTTATTCAACTGTTATTACAGGATCACTACGTAAGCCTATACCTGGCGGTATGTGATTCTTTTTTTAAAAAAGGTCACAATGACAAACTTTCTCAAAATTATGACATACTAGCTTATCTCAAAATAAAGTATCTTAAAATAATGTATCTCAAAATAGGGAGAAACTTTCTCAACTAATGTTTCAAACCACAAAACCATATTTGTATTTGTGTTGTTATTTCAGGATCACTGGGGAATCCATTTCTGCCAGTAAGTCATCATAATGAGAAACTTTCTCAAGATAATGAGATATTATCTTAAAATAACGACTCGGTATCTAAAAATAATGAGATATTATCTCAAAATGATAAAATAGGATTTCAAAATAATGAGATAGTTTCTCAAAACAATGAGAAACTTTCTCAACGTCTCTACGTTTCAAACAATATTTTTTTTTATTGCAGGATCTCTGTGGAAGCCCATTTCTGCCAATGTCATAAAAATAAAAAGATCCTTATAGTAATTTCTCAAAAGAATGACTTAGTATCTTAGAATTATGATTTGGTTTCTTATTTAATAATGACAAACTTCCTCAAAAAGTAGGTCTACATCATCACAGTAAACAAAAAGGGCTAATAAGAGAGCAAATCTATAAAGCAGCCCATAATTTGATGAGATAAGGATAAAATATAATACATTATTGATCCCCAGGAAAGGAAATTCACACTTTTTCACAAATTCACACAGTAAGACTAAGACATGATAATTTAAATTAAATAAATAAAATGAAATCAGAAATTATATCTAAACTCTGCAAGTCATACTGATGTTGTAGGCATATGCACTATACATAATAAACACAATAAACATAAAATATATGGAAATACATATATAGGAAATTAAACCACACAGTATGATAATAACAGTACATTTATATGTAATACATAGGCCTACATATAGGTGAGGAAAAAAATCTACCCTCAAAGCCCACATAGGCTAGCTTTTTTTTCTGTGGAGCTTTCAACCACATCTTATGATCTCACGGTTTACAGTAAACAGTAATAGTAGTAATATCCAATATTACAAAATTAGTAGCAATACAATCACATATATTAGTTGGCTACTAGAATTATAAGAATAACAATACCAACAATAATAAAATTAATGTATCTTGTTTTTATTATTATAGCAAAAAGAAGAAGACGACGACGAAGAAGAAGAAGAAGAAGAAGAAGAAGAAGAAGAAGAAGAAGAAGAAGAAGAAGAAGAAGAAGAAGAAGAAGAAGAAGAAGAAGAATTGTTAGGCCTATAGGCTATTGCAGATGCCGTTTTCAATACTTTCTTATTTCCACATAGCATAGTGGTTGACTATTGTAGCATTTTATTCCATTGTATTTGCCTACAGGCTATTAACTCATAGGCTGTTCAACATTATCATCACAATAGCAGCCTGTTTGTTTTCACTGCAAATTTGAGACTCATAGCCAGCCAAGGGTGATCAGGGTCTAAAACATAGGTGTAACATGTACACAACGTGTCATGATTGAAAACCATGCTTATCAGCAGCGGTGGCATCGGAAATGGACTGTACCAACAAAGAGAGGGATGCTGGAGGATCCTCGGCAGGGCCTGTGTCTTTACAAATGTGAT
Organism: Gymnocephalus cernua; assembly: GCA_023631565.1. Taxonomy (NCBI): domain Eukaryota; kingdom Metazoa; phylum Chordata; class Actinopteri; order Perciformes; family Percidae; genus Gymnocephalus; species Gymnocephalus cernua. The sequence goes on along the minus strand of CM042432.1, from coordinate 32,556,026 downwards.
TTCGCAAGGAAAACATATTTGTTGGTACTTAATGTGCAAATACAAACGCAATGTGTTTACATGTTGGGCATTTAAAAAGTAGTTTTTTGCTGGCTAGGGATTTCTGTATTTTGCCCTCATCTTTGAATCACCCCTCCGGTGAAAGCCTCAGTGTCTGAGCGTGTGCTAGGTACTGTCATCCTGCCTGGCCGCCAGGTTTTTTGGAGAGAAGAAGTTGGCAAAGGGATGTGACTGCGATGATGGCGCTGCAGCTGAAGAACGGGGATGGAGCGTACTACCAGACTGCGAATTACTGCAGAAATTACACTTCGCCGCCTGTCAGCTACGGTGACAGCAGCCATTATCTTGCCCGTTTGCCAGGTAAGGAGAGGCTTGCCATACAGGATCTCCCCTCTGACTGTCAGCAGTATTCGCTAATGTGCAGGGATGGAGACATTCTAACCAGAGACATTTGCAGATGAGGAAGGTGGATGTTGAAACCGGTTGCCCTGGTTCTGCTGTCATCATCATAATGTCATATAGAGGGGTGCTCCAGTCATAATTCGGTTTATTTTATATGCATGGATGATGCGATGCAAAATCTGAGGATGTCGAGAGACTCTATAGCCTCAATGCAATGTTCACTTTCATCTCTCTGGTATGGCAATGAAGTGGTTGTCAGAGCAAGTGAAGAAATAGAAACTGAATCGGTGCTGCTTCCTTCACTGCATTGCTTGATCTCTTGATCTGCACCGATGGTGGTGACATGAAATTACACAGTAGGCAAAGTGTTTCTTCATTGCACCTGCACAGTCGCACTGTTTTTTTATTGACTTGATGTCAGTGTCATGGCTACTAGATGATCCAGATGTACAGCATGAGACTGATCCACCTGGTAATATTTCTGCCATTAAACTGTCATCTTCATTGCATAGACTGCATGGAGTCTTAGATTGAAGTTGGTAGAGTTTGGAAATTATTGTAGTTGATTGGAAACAAAATTTGTTTTGGGCTGAAACAGTAGCCTATAGTTGATTGAGGAGGGAACTTTTAATGACAATTTTGATAAACCATCAATCATTTACGTCATCATAAGAGTAAAAATGCCAAATATTTGCTGGACTTAATTAATCAAAGCGAGGATTTGGTTGTGTTTCTCTGTTTAATATCATTACCAATTAAATAACACTGGCTTGTCCAACTTTTCGTCATCCAAAATCTCTGGTAAATCATGATGGGATTTTGTAAGTATTTCTGATGAAGCTAAATGTCTAGTGCTAGTTATTTTCTATAAGGAGGAATGAATAATTATTAATCAATATAGTAATAGCAGCCTAATGCATAGGCCTGGTGACTGGTGCTCAGAGTCTTTAAATGAGTATACCACTTACTTTATGTTAATTATTATGGAAGGAATTCAAACCTTAAGTGCTACTGAGATTTAAAAAAAAAAGTGGAACTAGGCTTTACTGTAATGGTGAAGTAAGTAAATTGCACAGTACAGTGAGATGTATGTGGCCTTTCTGCTTTTTTGGTTATCCGGTGCCCAGTGAAGCAGATGGAATAAGTGCAGGAGGCATGTGCTTCTCATCGCTCCATAATTGATGTGACACAAGACAGTACGGCAAGAGAAACTCTAGAGAAAATAAAGACTTGGCCTATTTAGAGATTCTCAGTGGAGGCCTTGATATTGTCAGACTCCAGGACAGGAGTTTTTTTGTGGTGTGGTTCTAAAACCAAGAAATCTTTAGTCAAACTCAAAAAATCTGACAAGTGAAGTTATTTAATAGTTAAATAACTTCTGAATTGGTTTTAAAAGACACTTCCAACTCTGGCTGATTCATCTGAGACTTTGAGAACATTATCTCTCTACAGATATGATGAACCTTACTGTGTTGTCAACCTACTGATTACTTGCTCCCTTCTGCTTCAGAGCGACATTACGTAAGCCTGACTTTGACTTGCAAAGTTGATTGTGTCCTCTCCAAAAACTCCAATGCAAAACAACAATTGTTATTTATTTATTTATTTTACTTTGCAGCAGGGTCCACTACTGTGAACATGCATACTGTATATGCTGCAGCTCTGTAGACTGTACTCTGTGGGCCTGGATCTGGGGCAAAACTGACCTTGGCCTATCTAGCTCACATTAAAACCATAGAATGGTAACAGATCTGTTCTGTCTTCAGGCACAGTACTGGCTACATGAAATCATGGTGCAAAGGAATTTTACATGAGGTAGCATCATCAAGTGTTGGGTAAACAGTTGACAGCAACATATTCAAGTTTACCTTACATTGTAACTGATATACAGTAAATGCAATCTATTTTGTGGTGGCACAATGTGTACTCAAGCAAAAAGGGTCAGCCGCCCTTTTGTGCTTAAAATTGCTGCTGCAGTGAGGTTTCCGGACTGCTGTGCAGGCGGTCTCACTCAGGGTTGAAGGGTTCTCACGAGGCCGCTGCTAATTAGATTGATGATGTGGAACTTGACTCGTGGATCTGGTTCTGGATGACGTTAATAGTGATTATTGAGGATTGAGAAGTTGTATAATTCAACATGTTGGTTTCATTCAATAAATTTACTGTATATGAATATTTGAAGCACTAACTTCTCAAAACTTGTCCTATTGTAATACCCTTTGGGCCATTTTAATGGCTATACTATATACATTTATTTAAATTTTGAATGTGTATAGTAACATTTAAACCATGTTTTTTTCTGTTTACTGTCACCATCTTTGGTACTAAAGCTGTCATTGCTGTGATGCATTTGCGATGCAATTTGAGTGTGTCTGAGACTTCTTTTTCTTGAAATTTGCTGTTAATGAAGCTTGACGTTCTGTTAGAGCTGCTTTCCTTTGACTGTCGGGTCACAATGGCCAATTCAAACCCACTTCTTCTGATGTTTATTACAAATAAATCACCTTTGCAGCTCCCTATGGATGCCAGAGAATGTTTCCAAAGAAGGAGCTCCCAAAATGGAAAATGTAAAAGCGTTTATGAGCAGGATATTTAAGTAACACTTACAATGCCAATGAGTAGTGATATTTATTTATATGCAACTGCTTTATATTATTACTTGATTACTGTAATATATAGGCAACTACTCATCCAGCCCTGATGAATCCCTCACAGTCTCATATTGCAGTTGACAGGATTATGGTCAAGCATACCTTTCTCCTGAGGTCAGCCAGGCCAGGTGACAGACAGGCAGCCAGACAGACTGGACAGACAGACTGACAGCGAACAGCAGTCGGAAACACAAACACCTCGGGATGTTATTTTGAGTCCATGAATCACTGCCATTGGGCGTCCAATTGGATTCCAGATAAAAGCTTCCAGCACAGGGAGTTTTGACACAGCTGTTGGCCTATTACTGACCTGACAATATATACTGTATGTAGCTACACACACACACACACACACACACAAAATGGAGCATTAGAGTGGCACAAACGAACATACAGAAATCAGCACATTGCCATTCCTAATATAAGGCGTTCTTTCTTCTTTTCCTTAGACATACAAACCATGCACGTACACACACAGACATGCACGCACGCATGCATGCATGAGCACACACACACACACACACACACACACACACACACACACACACACACACACACACACACACACACACACACACACACACACACACACACACACTCACTGATCTCTTCCGATCAGAGGCGCTTGAGGATTGTCATTGCCACTGTCTACGTTTGTGTTTGTGCACATGCATGTGTATGTGTATGTAACGTCCCGTATGCATGACTGCAGGCGCTCTAGGCTAAGCCTAATCTTTCTGATGCCCACTGGAGTGTGAAGCTCCTCTGTCCGAGAATATGTTTCCATTTGCTCATCTCTTTACATCTCTCTCCTGCCTCAGGGCTCTAAGAAAAAAATGCTTTTTCTCTTAGTGTCACTGTACATTGGTCATTGGTTTATCACCAAGTTCCTTCTCAATGTCTGTTTGATGATCTGTCAATAGACAATATCCACTTCCAATCCAATACAAATCACATATTTATCTTTGCCAAAGAAGTGATATGCTATTTATGTTATGTTTGCTTTAGGCTAAACAAGACATATTTACAGATTTCAATGAAATTTTGTGTAAAGCTAAGCTATGTTTTTTTTGCTGACATATTGAACATTGGCAAAATTCATCCGTGTAAGCCTAAATAATATCCAGTGTGTATTTTGATGAAGAGACCCAAACCAAAATGCAGCATAATGAGACGACGAATCTGCAGCCACGCTAACAGCTCTGTGAGGATGTACATGTGTTAGTGTTAGTAGGCTTTAAGCTAAATACTAACATCAGCTAACATGCTCACAATGGCAATGTTGAAATGCTGATGCTTAGCAGGTATAATGTTTACCGTGTTTACCATCTCAGTTTAGCCTGTTAGAATGCTTTCATTTGCCAAGTAGCAGTAAACATAAAGAACATGTGAGGTTGACTGCCTTCCTCATCAAAGTAACTGAATTTACTTGAAAGACATTTCTCTGATTAATAATATCTTTCCCTGTCTATAAGTAGTGCGTATGTGACTCTGTTGTCCACAGGCCCAGAGACCATGTTGAAGCCTCCACTGAGTCTCTTCCGCCATCCCCAGCAGCCTTTCCACCACATGGAATCTCTGCACCAGCTGGGACCTCCGCCAATGGCACCAACGCAGCCTCTCGGTCCACCACCCCTTGCCCCTGCTCAGGCGATTGGACCCCCAACTATGGTTCCAACCCAGACACTAGGCCCCCCTCCAATGACTGCTACTCACACGTTAAGACATCACCCCATTACCCAACCACACAGCTTAGGCCCGCCTCCAATGGCCCCATCTCAACCACTGGGGCCTCCACCAATGGCACACACCTTGGGTCCCCCACCTGTAGATCACACACAAGCAATAGTGCCTCCAGCCATGGACCTCACACAACCGTTGGGGCGTCCACCTCTGAACCCTGCACAAACACTGGTGCCCCCACCTGTAGTGGCGCACGGAGCCGGTCGATTCACCCTCCCTCCCAGCCCCATGTCCTCCCCTGTTGCTCCGGGCCCAGACCCTTCACACCTGCCCCCAATGCCCCGAGGACCGGCCCTCATCCAAGCCCCGATGTCCTGCCTCATCCCTGGTCCTCTCCTGGGTCAGGCAGCCCCAGCCAGCGAGCAGCCCCAGGATGAGGGCTCTCTGCTTGGGATGGAGGAGCAGGAAGACTCTCTGGGGTTGGGGGAACTGTGTAAACCACTGTACTGTAAACTCTGCAACGTTACCCTCAACTCTGCTCAGCAGGCACAGGCTCACTACCAGGTCAGTTGAAATGCCCATGTACAAAACATGTTATATTATTAAGATAAATACATAATCACAAACTTTTCCTTATCTGTCTGTCTAGGGGAAAAACCACAGTAAAAAGTTGAGAAATTTCTATGCTGGCAGTCAACAGCCTCCAGCCATCAGGATTCCAGAAGTCCTTGAGGTGGCTGGCCAGACATCCCTCAGCTCAGGATCAAACGACAGTGACGCAGGCAGGCAGGTCAGCTCCAAACTCAGCACAACCTACCTAAATGTTACAGTTTTAGTTGAGGAGGTGGATGTACTGCTGCCGATAGAGGTAGTTTCCCACTGAGGAGGCGGTAAGGAACTGCAGAGTCACTCTGTGCCTGTCAGTGAAAACTCACATCATCCGCTCACCACTGAACAATCTACTGTCTTGACACATTCTGGCTGCAATAAAAAAATTATTTTGTTCAATACATGTTATTGTAATGCTACATGCTGTCAGACTTTAACATGGCTGTAATCAATATTTTTGTATGTATCAAATGACAGTGTGAAAGGGGTTTGCTGAATCTACAGCTCCTCTCGGCTTTACGGAAATTTATAGTGAGTTTCAGCTCATTGTTTAGCTGTCTGGCCCACAACTTTACTGTTTTGATTCACTCTCACCGATCTCATAGTTTTTAGCTGTGCTCATCAGCAAACAGCAGGTGGACAAAGTTAGAGACTGTTTAGGCACTGAATCAGATCGCAACTTTCATCAGTGTATGTTTGACAGTTGAAAATATTAAGAAGTTGCACAAGCAATTCTTGTCCTCCTCCCACCTAAAAATGTATTTCTTTTCTTGTCACTGTTTATTCCCTAACTCCTCTCACCACATACACTGCACTGCTTTGTCCTGGGTTTGCAGGCGCAGTATAAGGGGGCGACTCGTGTCATCTTGGCCACAGAGAACGACTATTGTAAGCTGTGTGACGCCTCCTTCAGTTCACTGGCAGTTGCACAGGCCCACTATCAGGGCAAGAACCATGCCAAGAAGCTACGGCTCGCTGAGGCCCAACAGAACTCCAATAACATGTAGGTTTAGAAGTATAGAAAGTCAGAGGTCTCATCCTTATTTAGCTTTGTATTGGTTTTGCATTTGTCTTCCAAATCAACACAACTGAATAAAAGCAGCTCAGAAAAATATGTATATTTAAATAATAGTCATATTTTGGCTGTAGCCCTGTTCATATAATGTAAACCTCGATGATCCAATAAGGTTTGTCTCCAGATTAAAGTTACCCAGTTTGACTTTGAACGTAGTAGTCAGAGAAAATATATCTAACTAAACTTAAACACATAGCTGGTTTGGGCTTTGTTATTTACTAAACCAGCCAAGCTAAACTTGAAGAAACAGACTTTTGAACCAGACTAAAGCAATTTTGTCTCTTGTTCTGCCTGTTTCAGGGAGGGCAGCAATGAGGCAACCCCAAGAAGAAACAGAAAAGATGGCAGTGAGTACAGACTGGTGAAAAACCGCCGCAGTCCACAGCTACCTGCTTCCATGCCAGGTAAAATATTTAAAATTAATAAATAAGAGGCTTCCTAAAACACATATTCATGGTTTCATGGTTCTTGACACTTTATAAGCTTGTTTAAGCGACAGTAGTTACTGTACATTAATTTCCCCAGTCTCTGGTTAACACTGTGCAGGACATCTAAGAAATAATGCTGTAAACAATGCGCTTTTTCACCCAAAGCGTTTGTCATTTGATTTAATTTGTTTTGGAGCATCCACTTATCGACCTCCTCAGATGTTTTAATAAAAGCTGACACAAAGTTGCACCATTGTATCACTGAGGGTAACATGGTTGCACACATTCATCTGACTTAGGGGTTAGCACACAACATTTTTGGCTGGAAGCTTCTTATAACTTTACCATGTTATTTGTGTGCTTATGTAAGTGTCTGCGTTCTGCATGCTGATTGGAGTTTATGTGTTTGAAAGCAGAGACATCAAACAACCATCTCTTTCTTGCAGTCGTTCGCTATGCTTCTGTCTTTCCACAGACAAAAACAGTAGATCCTCAGCTCAAGATAATGTAGGATAAATCATAAAGTAAAGCCAATTCCCTTCCTCTCTCACTCTCTCTCATCCACTCTCTTTCTCTCTCTCCACACACACACACACACACACACACACACACACACACACACACACACACACACACACACACACACACACACACACACACACACACACACACACACACACACACACACACACACACACACACACACACACTGATTTAATCAGTTTTCTTGATGGACAAATCCTAAAATAGCTGCACTCTCTCCTGCAGTTGACTTCTCGCTGTCTTTTTATCTCTTTATCTCTCTCTCTCTCTCTCTCTCTCTCTCTCTCTCTCTCTCTCTCTCTCTCTCTCTCTCTCTCTCTCTCTCACACACACACACGTCACACACACACACAAGCAATACTTGCCAATGATCCACCTATTTGTAATCCCAGATGTCGTTTTGCTTTTCTTTTTGTACACTCTTGTGTATCTTTATCACACACATAAGCAATATATCAGGTTATAATTAAGTGTGTGATGCTGGTCTGTATTTAAAATCAGTTTTGATTTTTTTGGCTTTGGATGTGTCCCCAGCCTGAGATTTCATGTGAAAACCTTTTAATTCCCTAAAATGATTAGTGGATTAATGAATTGTAAGCATCAATCGATTGTGTATGTAATTTATGAAGAAACAAGACTATCGATGGTAGCAGCTCTGTGAGGCTGTACGTAGGCACAGTGGGGGTTTGAGCTAAATGCTAAAATCAGCCTGATCACAATATTCACATGCTGATGTGAAGCATGTACAATGTTAAGCATTTTCGCCATCTTAGCACGCTAACATTAGCTAATGAGCAATAAACACAAAGCACAACTGAGGCTGATGGGAATGTCATTAGTTTGCTGTTATTTGATCATAAATTACTAAAAGTTACTACTCAATATTAAAAAAATGTACCTGATGGTAGTACCAGAGGACACATTAAGGGAACAACAGAGTTGAACAGGAATTTCCTCCTCAGGTACAACCTCCAGTATTATGTTAATCTATTCAATAGTTGGGAAGACATTTCATGCAAAACCACGAATGTGAACGTCATGGCAGTGCTAGAGGAAACACCAGGGAAACAGCAGATTCATTTGGATTCATCCTCTGAACACCATGGATTTTCGTTCCAAATGTCATGGCAATTAACCCAACAGTTGTTGACGGACTGACTGACTGTCTTTTCTCTGTTTTGTATGACTGTAAACTGAGCATCTTTGGGTTTGGGACTGCTAACAAGACAAAACAAGGCTCTGGCCAAGTCATATGTGCATTTGTCACAATTTATTTTATCACTAAACCATTATTGGATTAAGTAAATAAATAAAATGAAATAATTGATATTTTTTGCCAACCATTAGTCCAACATTGAGGTATCTTTCCAGCTGTTATGATAAATAAATCTGGTATGAATCTGCCACTTAATGTGTACAGTACAGTAGCTACAACTAACTTCATCTCTCCTGTCTGTCGTCTCTCCTCTATTTCTGCCCCCAGGGCCATACTACAACCCCAGACCGAGGCAGCGCATCCCCAGGGACTTGGCCATGTGCGTGACTCCCAGCGGTCAGTTCTACTGCTCCATGTGCAACTGCGGAGCCGAGCAGGAGACAGACTTCAGGCAGCATCTGGAGAGTAAGCAGCACAAAGCAAAAGTGTCGGAGTTAAGATACCGCCACGAGATGGAGAACCTTGGCTACAGCTAAGAAGCACAAGGGAGGATGGGGGAAGAGAAAAGACAGAGTGGGACAGAATAGGTGGGAAGGCAAAAAAAGAGAAGACCAAAGTGCAGCAAAGCAAATACTACCTGGTGTTTGAGGGGCATATTTAGTGAAGGGATTAGCCCAAATGGCCTCAAGACCTTGTTGCAATTCGCTTAAACACTTAAATCCTCGTATTTGACATAATGCTCTACCATATGAAGCTATAATTGGATTTGATGGATTTATTTGATCTGGGTATTACACTTCAAATTCAGTCTGTATATTGAAGCAGGCTGCACCATGTATGCAGAGAACAGGAATTTGAGAAAAATATGGATTTTTGACATACACGTAAAAATAAAGTTTCTTTTTATAGGCACTGAATCAGATCACATTTTTGACCCACTGTTTTTTGTTATACTGTTTGTGGTTCCTCTAAGGCTTTGAGTGGGTTGCATTCTGACTCAGGATACAGGTAAATGAATTGCAAGTAAATCTTGAGCTTGTTCAGGCTACAGGAAGAGGACTAGTGGGGCACAGAAGGCCAACATGACAGGAGAGGAGACACACTTAGGAAAGACGAGGACATGCAGAGGGTTCAAACATTAAGACAAAGCGCAACATAGAGAGAAAATAGAGAGAAACCAGTTGGTAGAAGTGAAAGGATGCATAGGGAAACACTGGAAAAACAATCATCATTGAGGACAAAGTTTGAGACAAAATTCTTGAGTGTGAATCAGCCCTGCAGGTATTTTTGTACAGGCCCTATAGCAGGGACTTCAGGGCCACGTAGTGACTACTGGGCCACAAATTAAACATCTTTATAACCTAACACAGGTATTAAAAAAAAAAGAGCACTATTCGCTAATTTAAAAACACAAAGCACAACAAACAACACCTGGTAGAAGCAGTGTTACATGAATCTGTTAGCCTTTGGAGTGTATTAGGTGGAAAGCTCCACCCTGGCTAGCCTTGTTTGTGCCTTTAGTGAGAATTTGGCTAAAGAGTAAACTTTGGCTAGCCATTTTGAAAACCAATCTACAGTATGGATTGGGGTTTTCTATATTCTGTTTCATCTCTCTTCTCGTGATGAATCCACATAAATACTAGGTAAATATTCTTAAATTACGTTATAGATGTAAATATGGGATAATATACATAAATGCTATTGATTATTTGGTTCATGTTAACCTAGCATATATTGCAAACACTCATAATGTATATAATAATTATCAGGAATCTCGTACAAAGTGTGCACTGACTGAATGTTTATCCATCAGCACTGCATTTTTGTGTGTGGATTTTACTGTAGGCCCTCTATACTACTTGTTCATTGGTGAAGTAACTCTGGTACCATCCGTCTAGTTAAAAGCTGCTAGCCTCATCATTGTGACTGTGCTGGAGGACCACATGCCAGGAGAGGCTGTCTCTGAGGCAGCAGCGTACAAGCTCAATCTATGCCTTGACAACACAGCCAAACTGGCACTGTGATGGGAGGAAATGTACAAACACGTTGGGAAGTAATGTGTGCAGCCGAAAGCATTTAACTCCAAACGTCTAATGAGTTTGCAAATTGCAAATGAACGTGTGCAGAGCTCATGGATGTTTCTGGTTGTAAGACATATCATTTAATTCTCCCAATCGGTCTTGATTCCCAGAGGGGACATAACCAGGTTTTACTGCTGTGTGAAACGGCTGCAGAGGACTGATTGACTGGATTGTGTCTGGATTAGTAGACACATCTTTTTTATGTTTTTTTTTTACCCCGAATGAGCCAAGTCCAGCTGTTTTTGAGTGTTAAGCCCATCCTGAAAAGATCAGTTATGTAATCGGAATCAAATCGGATTTTCTGTTTCTGTTTATTTGATTATCTGTTCCAGTTCAGTGGTGCTGAGCTGAACACAGTGCAGTCGCAAAGCGTTTGGAGTTTGTCATACTCTAAATGACTAAAGAAGACAATGACAGGGTCAAACAATCTACATTTTTCTTGTTTGAAACAAACAACTCTTTTAAATAGTTATTTAAAGATTGATCATTCTTTAATCCTATAAATATAAAATAATGCATATTTTAGTCATGCCTCGAGAAATGATTTCATGTAGCAGTTAAAAGGATTTTCCATCTATATATTTAGATCTCAACATGTATCACAGGTTACAAGGATAGAGATCTGTAGTTTAAAGGAAAGAAAAAAAACCTTCCTGTTTCCACCTTTACAGCAGAACAGCAGTGTACACACACTCCCACATAATTCAATCAGTCAAAGGCCTGATCAGGTAATCAGAAGTGTTATAGAGGGAAATGAAAGCAGCATCCATGGTTTAGTTAGCTTTGGGGAGAGGCAGCTGTTTCATTTGTCTCTAGAGCACAAACACACACCTGATCACACACATGAGGACACTCAGGAGAAAAGCACTGTGACGACAAAGAACTGTGGGGTTTGGGGATTTAAACATGTGAGAGAAGAAGAGAGACAAACAGAGCAATGAAAACAAAATGCTGGGCTGTTTTATTAGCCCACTGTGCTGTATGGTGAAATAAAAAAGGAACAAAGATAAACTGATGAAAGCAGAGCTGTAACGAAAAGCTGTGGGTGAGACAGCTAGTCAAAGAGTTCTTCAAATTTAACTGAGTTGCGGTCTGTTAATAGCACTCCTGCTCCTCCTAGAAATAACACACTTTGTCTTACATGAAATAATGGGTACCATAACCTTTTATTATGTTGACAGGCTCACACTCCAATGGAGCTACTGAACACCTTCAGCAAATGCATGAAGTAATAAACCGCAAAGGAATGAAGGAAATGAGGAGATTGTAGAAAATGATCAAACTACTGAGAGGCATTGCCTTAAGAGCCTTTAAGATAAGACAGTATCCTGGAAACCTTTTTGTGTCTGTTCAGTCATGTGTTTGGACTCTAAACCAGTGGTTCCCGAACTTTTTGGCTCAGGACCACTTAAAATATCTACTTGAGATCCCTCATTACAGGTTATGGCCTTAGTGTGGACAACCAAAGCTTGATTTTTCCTATAAAAAAATTGTTTCTTTGAACAAGAAAGGAAACTGCCCTGGGGCCCGAAACCCCCCAGAGGCCCAAAAAGTCCCAAGTTCTGATTGCCGACTGGATTTTGTACTTTGATAAATTGTGAAGTTGTGGGGAGTTTAGCACAGCAAAAGCACATACACTAAGGCAAGTTTTGCATAATAAGCTAATCTTGTCCTGCCCTGTCTTGTAGAGGAACCCTGTGTCAAAACCCCATATTAAAACCTTTACATGTATTTTTATATTTCTATTGTGCTCACATGTTGCATATATCTCCCTAGAGTTGTGTTTAATCAAATTACCTATAACTCAGACATTTATAACCTTTTTTTGTCTCTCGCATTTTGTGGCATTTTTCAGCTTTATTGAAAAATTGACAAAGCAGACAGGAAACAAGTTGAGGGAGAGGGGTATGATGTGCTACTAAGGTCCCTGGCCTTATCCTCAACGTTGTTGAATGTTGCGGTTGGGTTGCTTGCATTGTAACCATTAGTCTACCAAGCCAGGTGGTATGAGTCCAGTTGGCTTCTTGGTGTCTGGGCAATTAATGAAGCTATCATAGTCTGCTGATTTGCACTGTGCTTGAGAGAACTTGGAGGCAACCGGATACATACAGAATTGCCCGTAGGGTGGGAGGTGGGGGTCAACAGGGGTCCAACAGCAAATTTCTGCTCTGGGGTCCCTTTACGGGTTAATTCAGCCATGCATCTGAAGCCTGCAAAAAAACTCGCAAAAAGTTGTAAAAAATAAAAATAAAAATGTGATTGTGAGTGGCAGAGACTATACTTCTTTGTTATGCCTTAAATTATCTTGTGTCCCCTCACACTTAAACTGTAAATTTTCTTTCTGCTTTTTTGTGACGATATTATACAGTAGCTATCACAGCAATGGTTGTAGATTGGTTTTGCTTTTTGAAACACATTAAAGATCACTGAACCTCCACTATATGAGTCAGGACACTGGAGGAGGCCACAAGAGAACTTGGGAAAATTAAATTGGTAACACTTGAAGTTTTCTACATAAGAGTGACATCACACATGACAGTCATGACACATGAGCCCTAACCCTAATTCTAACTCTAACCATAACTTGTCATGACAAAACCAAATGACACTTACTAAAAGAAGCGTTGTCATAAACGTTTGTGACTTGTTTATGTTCATGACACGTTCATGACAGTGTCATGTCACTCTTATGTAGATACAAGTAACGTGTAACCATTACATTTAAGTATAAGTATTTGTCACAGTTAACATTTCATCCAAAGCCTCCTTATTCATTTGAAAGAGTTTTAAAGGGAACAATTCAAAAAGCGTCAATCTTATGGTATTTTCACTTGATTCAAGAACATCTTGAAATGAGGAGGCTCTAATTGAAATAACATAGTAAACACCATTTGGAGTTAATGGGCTAAAACATGCAAAACCGGCGGTAAAGTGCGCCTTTTACACAGGACTATTTTTGGATGGATATTGTTGCAGTGAAACACTATCCTGCATTTAAGGATCTTCAAGCCAACAAAATCAAAAAAACACTGGTAAATAATGGCATCTTCGTACGGCCATTTACTATTTACTATTCTAATATTTTGCCAATCAGCCTTTTTATTAGCTCTGTGTTCACTGAAGTGGATTAGATTGCATTCATGCTTCTAGAAAGACTGTTTAGTTGTTGTATAGTCTGGTAATATGCTAAAATAGTTAAATACATATGGGGTACTGTTTCTGTTTGTTTTGTTCCAACTGTATTTACTTGTTAGAGATTGTAACAGCTGGTAACTATAATACACAGAGAATTATTGGTTTCACTGTTCACTGCACACATTAACCAACGCTGTTATCTGAATTCTGAGTTTCAGCACCATAACTTAGGAGTGCTTCATTTTAAATCACAGAGAACCGTTACATATTACACCGTATACATTGTATTCTGGTTTATTTTGTGCATGAGTAAAGTCATACTTAATAACTGTTTAAATGTTTCTACTATTGAGAGAAAATATGACAGGGAGGATGCCGTTCAAGAATGTTTGTTTACATGACTGGTTGGTTGGAAATGTCTGTATGCTGTGCTGAATCTACAAAAGGGCATTGGAAAGAATCGTGGTTTTGCACTGAATATAAAAAGGCACATAAAGAAAAGTATGTGTTGTTTAGTTCAGGTGAAGACTTTGTTGTCATTATTTGCCTCTCAATAATTTGTATCCTAATGTTTACAAGGTGAGAAGTTGAAGCTGTAATGGATGTGTATTATATTAGTAATTCTGTGTATCCATGTGTTACGCTGTTGGACTGATCAGACCAGGGCAGATGGGCAACACTGTGAGATTAAGTAGAGGAAACCCCACAATAATCTGTAAACTATAACCTAGCATTGGTACAAATTATTAGGCCTGTATCAAAAGATGTTTATCCATTACTTCAATGAAAGAGAACAAGTTATTATTGGCCACAACGAACACAGTTGTTCTTTGAAATTACAGTGACAAATAGTCACTAGAGAGTTTTGTAATCAGTTGTCTGGAGAAAGTTAAACCCAAATTATTGGATTTTATGTTTATCTGAAAGGCTTCTTCAGTCCAACTGCTGTGGGGAATAGTGGCATTAGCGCGGGACCATCCACTGTTAAAATGAGGGCATGTAAGAGTCCGATTGCAGTCAAGTCCCCACAACAATTTGAACTGAAGAACTTCTTTGGGTGAAAAGTAAAGAGTCTTCAACCAACACTCTTGTCCAGTGATTTTGATTTCCTCCAGATATCGTAGCTCCAGGATGATTGAGGAGAACCTTCACATACTACATGGTATTTGTTTTATAGCAGGATTTGCAAAGTACCATTTATTGAAGGCACAGTTTCAGATTTGGGGGAAAATGCCTTTTCACTTTCTTGCCAAGAGATAGATGAGAAGATTGATACAACACTAAAGCCAGGAGGTGATTGGCTTGCTTAGTTTAGCGTAAAGGCTGGAAATAGGGAAAAAGCTATGCTGACTGTCTAAAGTTAATAAATCCGCCTACCAACTCCTCTAAAGCTTACTAATTAACACGCATCTCATTTGTTTGTGGTCTCACTCATGTTCTTTGTGGTTTTAGAGGGAGTTATGTAGAGCAACATTTTAGCAACCTCACAGTGACAACACAACTCTGGAACGTCACTGGCACGAAACTCCCCATAAAAACACAAACAGTTGACTGTGGAGGTTGATTCATGACCTGGGGAGAGCTGTGATAAGCTTTCAGTCAAAAGGTTCAAGAAAAGCTAAGTAAGTGAAACTAAAGGTTTTTTTTGTCACAGAGATTTGCTTCCAAGGTCATGAATACATTTCCTCAACCTCCTTATTCTCAAGTAATGTGGAGCTGAAAGGTTCTTAAAGTTCTCAACAAAAAAGCCCAAAACATTGAAAGATGGCTGTGGGATACAGCCTAAAGTCAACCTGGATTTAAGATTTTTTATCACAGACCACAACAAGGTAATTTTTACATTTCTGTTTGAATTAAACAAATTAGCTACGATGTGTTATTAATTATGATTTAAAGATGCTGAAATAAGCAATTTTTTTTTTTTACTTTAGAGAGAGCTGGACTAGCTGTCCCCCTGCTTCCAGTCTTTATGCTAAGCTAAGCTAATCACCTCCTGTCTCCAGCTCCATACTTAATGATACAGAAAAATGAGTGTCGGTCTCCTCATCTAACTGTAGGCCAGAAATAGAATATCATATTTATCATTTTCCTGCATATACTGTGTGTGCTTGTCAACTTAAGCTATATTGCTTTTTAATGTTGTTACTCAATCACAACACAAAGCCCATGTATCCTGGTCTACAGACTGAGTCATTCTTGTACACTGACAGAATTCAGGACCCCTCACCTCCATCTACTGTTAGGGGCCCAAAAACCTCTTAGCAGCGCCCCCCTGCAGGACAGTATGTACTCCTGTACTCTCTGTGAAAACCTCAGCACACTTTCAGTGCCTCTGAACAATGTTGCCAATATACCACTGACTGACTGGATGGATGCCTGGACAACTGATTTCTGAGGCTATGTTGTTGTTATGTATTTGTATTTGTGTGTGTGTGTGTGTGTGTGTGTGTGTGTGTGTGTGTGTGTGTGTGTGTGTGTGTGTGTGTGTGTGTGTGTGTGTGTTTCCTGACGGATGAATAAACGAGATGATATTAATAACCAGGCTGAGTTGATGATTATTACAGTGAATGTGTGTCGCATGTGTTCTCTTCCACGGCTCAGCTCATAACGCTCCGGGGGGAAATAACCACTCTGTTAGCTGATGCTGTTATAGGCTCACAAGGAGGAGACACTCTCCATAACCTAGTTTTCATTGCACTGATAGCCAGGCTTTACTCATTATTCTTGATATAACTAATGCCAAGAAAGCTGTTCTTGTGCCCCCGGTAGTTTGTTTGTTTGCCTGTCAGCAGGATATCTCACAAACCTTATGAACAGATTGCCTGAAATGTGGTGTCTTGGCCTCAGGTTTAAGTTTGGATTTCTTCTTTGTTCTTTCTAATTTGCAGCTATTAAATCAGTGCTTAAATTTGGGCCAGTAATTCAATTCAATTGTATTTATAGTGTCAAATCATAACAGAAGTTATCATAGGACACTTTCCAGATAGAGTAGGTCTATACTATATAGTATATACACAATACTAATATACTATAATTTACAGAGGCTCAACAATTCCCACAAGAGCATGCATTTGGTGGCAAGGTACTTTTAACAGGCAAAAAATTCGGACAGAACCTGGCTCTTGGTGAGCGGTCATCTGACATAACCAGTTGGGGGGAGGGAGAGAGGGAAAGAGGGAGAGAGATAAAGAAATATGACTCATAATAATTTAAGCAGTGGCTATAATGCAATGACATGATGAACCGTGGCAATCATAGTATTAGTAAAGAAAAAGAACTTACCTGTATGGATTGAGTATTACTCAGTACAGTACAAATGAAGGCATGTAGGTAATACTGTCGTTATTATAAGTGTTGGGCAAAATAGGCCTGTTTCTAACTCAAACCAGCAAACAGTACATGTTTAGTAACAAAGCTGCTGTAAAAAAAACCTTCACCTCTAAAACCCTCTGTTTCATAAATGCTGTCTTATCTGGGGTACATTTTAAAAATGATTCATGCACATGAATTGCTATTAAAACTTACTATACACGGGATTTTTGCAATTTTAAATTAATAACTCTTTTACACAATGCATGTCCTCAAATGCTGCAGGTGCATTGCTCCTGGCTTAGAATACATCATGTTTTATTCAATTTTAAGCACTGAATGGAACAATGTAGTGAATAAACAGACTCAATTACAATTTTCCATACTTATATCCATGCAGCATCAGCGCACAATTTTGCATCAGTCATTGTGGTCCAAAAAGATTCACTAGGCATTTGCTTCAAACAGACAGTTGAAGTAGATGACTGACAGTCCTCTCCTTCACTCAGACATCAATATGAATCCTTTCCATAGTGCTGATTCAACAAACACAACACCACTCTAGATTTCCACTGGTCTTTGATGTGTTAACTGGAAAATGTGGCAGTTTTTCTGGGCAAAATCTTTCTTAAACTCTCCAATAAAATCAATATCTGAACAAATGAATGGACAAAAATAGCCCATGCAGTTGCTCAATAATGCTTTATTTTACAGTATATCTGCCTGTCTGAAAGCACTAAGAGGGGCACAACTACAGTAAGGTTAAATGGCATGTTTCATGTTTGAAAATGTTAAACTGCAGTCATCATTGATGTGCTTTGTTCCCTGATAGTATTCTTTTTTGATTGCCTTTTCTAATCATTTATATTTTACATCTCACCACATGGACCACAAAAAGAGGCTTTACAAGCACACACACACACACACACACACACACACACACACACACACACACACACACACACACACACACACACACACACACACACACTCACTCACACACACACACACACACACACCTGCCCCACTCCTTCAGTTCCAGTCCTCAGGCCCTGCTAGAGGACTGTAGGTCAGTAAGGCAAACAGTTGTTTAGACATTTACGAGGAAGTGATGAACCCTGTGTGGAAACAGAATTTTTCCTGGAAGACACACACGCACACACACACACACACACACACACACACACACGCACGCACACACACACACACACACACACACACACACACACACACACACACACACACACACACACACACACACACACACACACACACACACACACACACACACACACACACACACACAATAGATAGGGCCAGTA
This sequence comes from Gymnocephalus cernua, assembly GCA_023631565.1. NCBI lineage: Eukaryota > Metazoa > Chordata > Actinopteri > Perciformes > Percidae > Gymnocephalus > Gymnocephalus cernua. The sequence continues at coordinate 32,537,632 of CM042432.1, read as the reverse complement.
TTTTGTTTGGCTCAATATGAAAGACAGCTGTAGATTTCCGATCATGTCCCAGACAGCCTGGGGACATGCAACAGTGGTCTTTGTTCCACTATTATGACTGAACAGTGAAGGAAGGGCGGGACATGTTTAAAAAACAGGAAGTCAATCAGTTTGTAGATGCAAAATGCCCAATAACCTGTAGGGTGCCCTTTGAAAGGCATGCGCATTTCTGAAGAATAGTGGCTGAATATGCATCTATAACATGTTAAAAGTTAAAGGAGAATTCCAGTCAATTTCAACACGTAACTCTGTTGTAAAAAAAAAAAAAAAGACATTTCTAACATGTTTAGAGGCTAAAAACACATTTAAAACCTGCCCTGTTTAAGCCTGTTGGGTGCTAACTCTAGCAGGAGGATAACACGGTGTAGGCAACACCGACTGTTTTCATTTTTCTTGCTACTGACAGCACTCCAAATTTACAACAGAGCTACGTGTTGAAATCCACCGGAAAGCTCGTTTAAGGAGTTTGAGACTAAACGATTCCAAAGCAGCCCTTGTAAATTTATTACACAGCTAAAAATCTTGTAGAACAATTCATTCGATGCCGTAAGATACAATACTTTTTGAGAATACAACTACTGGTACATTACAGGAAGTTAAAAGGGTTTAAAAGGTGACACCCTAGGTACTGAAGCTGCAATGATTATTTGCTTAATCAATCAGTATATTAACAGAAAAGTAAACTCAAATGTGAATATCTGCTTGTTTTCTTAGTCTGATATGACAGTAAACAGAATATGTTCAGGTTTTGGACTATTGGTCGGATAAAAGACATCACCACAGGCTCTGGGAATTTATGATGGGCATTGTGATTTTATAAACCAAACTATTAATCAAAGAAGTAATTGGATGGAAAAAATCTATTGCAGAATCACTAGGTACAATAATCATAACTGGGGAGTATATATATATTATTTATAATATATTATAAATATATAAAAAATAAATATATTAAATATTATTTACATAGATATATTATTTAGTATAAACATCCTGACTTGGTTAAAAAAAAAGGCATCCTGAGCGATTTCCTTTCATAGATTATTTATCTTTGCATCCAGAGCTGTTTTCACAAATGCATTGTTTGATTAATAAATACTGAATGTTAAAGCATGTTTTTACGCAGAGTATTTCTTGATCTAAGCAAAAGGAATCTGCTGTAAAGCTATTTGAGAGTGCCCAAGCTGTTTTGACATTCTTGTTGTTTAGCACCCTCTCCTGGTCATGACACAGTATGACACACGGTGTGATTTTGTGAATGAGGGTGAAGATTCATATTTAGTTTAGTATGTTTCGGGCTTTTTTGTATGAATTACTTTGTAGGCCCATCTGTAGCAAAAAAACATTTATCCTATAATGTTTTTAGTGTACAGTTGCCAGTACATTTACTCAAGTACTGTAAGTAAGTGCAGTTTTGAGGTACTTGTACTTAGTATTTTCATTTCATGCTACTTTATACTTCTACCCCACTTAAGTCAATATGGTACCTTTTACACAACATTTATATGACATCAGTTACTAGTTACTTCTCAGATTCAGATTATTAATACAAAATATAAATTGACTAATTAGTGATGATCTATTATTATGGATTACGCTACCCAGCAGTATATAAAGTAGTTAAAATGAGCTCCACTTTTACCGGCTGCAACAATAGGGATGCTTACGCATTAATGCATCACTGATTATAATCCAATAATATAATATTCTGAAATGGGACATCTTGCATAATAAGTACTTTGGCACTGTGGTATTGCTAGTTTTATTTTACTAAAAATAAAAGTGGAAGTACTTCTTCCACCACTGACATATTTAAAATGAGTTGAAGTTATAATTATATGCTCCACATTATTTATGTCTGCATTTTTTCCCATAAAATCCACATTGTCAAGTATTTGTTAAAAGTGAATTAAAAAATCTAACCAATTTGAACACAGCATACCATGTGCAACATTTGCTTACTCCATTCCCTCCATAGCTGGTGGCCAGTGGCTCGTAGTAAAGGTAGCTGGAGCACCAGCAGCACTAGTCGTATTGGTGGAGAGCACAGGAACTGTCCACAAAGTGTCTGCCTGAACCATATCCTAGTCTGGAGAGGCAGGCCCAGCAGAAGAGCTGTCCACACTGAGAGCATGTCATCATGTTACATCCTCTGTTCTTCTACAACACAGAAAGCATCATATGCATTAGCAAAGACACAGTCAGAACTGTACAACGTAATGAAATTGTGTAAACACATGCTTGTCTGTTTTCATGAGTTCATGTGTATGTGTGCGAATAAGTTGGCAATAGGTAAATAACTGAATACCTCTATTCTGCAGAAGCAATGAGGACAGTATTTGCTATTGGAGTCTATCCAGCTTTCACTCAGTAAGTCCTCCACAGTGTTCTGCATTCTACTTTGGCCGTATCTGCTCTCCAAGAGGCTCTGCCTCTTCTTACTGCCACTGACATAGTCGTCCAACAGAGCCCTCAGCCCCTCTGAGACACACACAGCAACACAGAGCACTGCTTCAGGTACACATCCAGACGAATCTGCATCCACACAAACCAGTGGTGGGATGTAACTAAGTACATGTACTCAAGTACTGTACTTAAGTACTAATTTAAGGTACTTGTACTTTACTTGAGTCTTTTTCTTATCATGACACTATATACTTGGCTACATTTCAGAGGGAAATATTGTACCTTTTACTTCACTACAGTTATTTGACAGGTTTAATTACTAGTTACTTTAGCTATTAGCAAATAATTGCAGAAACGCACGCACGCAAACACACACACACACACACACACACACACACACACACGTATGCTTGTGTACCTTGTGACTGTGGCAGGTCTGCAATGGCTTGTATTTCCGTTTTCATGTTCCTCTTTGCCCGACAGTCACCTGTTCCATGGTAGGTCTTCTTGCAGATGACACAGAAGGCAAAGCCGCACACATAGCACAGAGCTGCAGTGCTGGATTTCTCCATGATGACGGCTGAACCACAGGTACGCCGAGGACAGTACACCACATCTATGAAGAGGAGAAAGAACAGACATAAGCAGAGACTCCTCCATGAACGCAATGTAAAATTAAATGATTTTTTCCCCCCATAACAATAAGGTGCTAAAAATGTTCTTTGTGTCTTTTATTAGTCATGTTTTCACAGTTGGATAGCGAATAGCAAAATTACATGCATAAAATGAAACAAGTCGAAAACTTTTAATACACTTCTATGCAGCGACAAATGAAAAACATGTTATCAAATTTCTGACTTCCCCAGAGAAAGTGCTATATTTTAGCTCTGTATAAAGGCTTAGAATGCATCCTCAGTTTAACAAGAATATAAGGGAAACACACCAGCCATGCAGTCCAGAGTTGACTGTAGCAGGAGACGATCATAGCGGCTAAACAGCTCCTCCCCTACCAGACGCTTCACCTACCAAACAGGGAAAATCGAGGCAAAGTGTGTGTCAGGGAAGTCATGTCATCTTGATTACAGTAAAATGCAAGTGATTTATTTTTGCTATTAAATAGTAGTGTCTTTTGTTGAGCTATACTGAAACATCGGCTGATATTATTGCAGATATTGGTATTGGTGTACATCTGCAAACATGCATAAGTAACAAGAAATTTCATGTCAGAAATACATATGCAGAAGTTTAGAAAACATATTGCCGTTACATAATTTGTCCACCAGAAATCACATTTGCATCTTCAGTGTTGGAAAGTGGCTCTGTACATTTACCTAATTACTGTACTGAGGTACAGTTTTGAGGCTCTTTAGCATTTCCATTTAATGCTACTTTATACTTTTACTCCACAACATTTTGTAAATGTTGTATTTTTTACTTCACTGTATGTATTCAAACAGCTAGTTAACTAGTGACTTTACAGATTCAAAATAATTATACAAAATCATCTTACAAAATATGATGCATTGTTATATGAAAAATGCCCCACACTATATATAAAGTTGCTAAATTGTGCTTCAGCTCACCTGAAGCATTAAAACACTACTAACATGTTAATGCATCAACAATAATATAATAAAATAATATAAACTCTATTTTGCATATTGAGCACATAACTTTTGGTACTTTAAGTAATACTTATGTACTCTTACTGAAACTTTGAGTTCAGGCCTTTTACTCAAATTGTAGCGTTTCTACTTTTACTTAAGTAAAGGATGTAAATACTTCTTTCAGCACAGATCTTTTGTTTTAAGGCTTTAGCATCCCAAAGCCTTAAAACACAAGAAAGAGCTTTAAAGAGAACCTGTAGTTGGCAGAGAGAACAAACACGTAGGTCAGGACTGTACCTGTGCAGGTGTAGGGGTGGCAGAGCAGTCTGCCTCAGGACAGGTGACAGCCCGGACGTTCCCTTCTGTTATCTGGAGCTTGCAGAACGCGGCAAGACAGGCCTGGCAGAAGATGTGGCCACACTCGGGCAACTGCACACAGTCCGAACCGAGCCAGCCCATAAAACACACACCACAGTCAAACACTGTGGTGGCAAACGCTTTCTGTTTCTGAGCCGCATTATAGATCAAGAGCTGGCACAGAAGAGTTTGTGAAGGAGTTTCATTACGAGGGGATTCTCTGGGGTCGATTGGCAGAGAAGCAGCTCCTTGTTCACTGTGATCCTGTGGGTCTGAGGAGCTAGAGGGAAGTATTACTGAGACTGAAACACCCCCTTCTTTTAAGAAATCTTCCTGGCCACTTTGATCGGACTGGGCAAATGGAAGACACTTCGATTTGCCTGCTGCTGAGTACAGATCATTCTCTAAGTCAGCCTTGAATTCGGAGGTTTGGAGGGTTTGTCCGGCTTCCCCTGCGTCTGAGGCCTGTGCAATATGGTTGGAATCATTAGAAGCGTTTTGAATCACTGCCACAGCTCCCTGAGAGTCTGTGCTGCTCCAGTCTGAGACTGAAGGATCTCGGCCATCAGCAAGAATTACTATCGGATGCTCAACTTCTAACGATGGTGCAGAGAGATCCGGTTTACATTGATCTAAGACATTACAACTTTGGCTATCTGTGGGTCCCGTCTTTGGAGTGTGTTGATTATGTTTTGGTTCAGAGTGTGCAGCATTTAAGGAGTCCTGGCTATCATACTGGGTGCTGTGTTCATCAGAGGGGAGCTCCAGCAGAGTGTGGATGTCCAGGAACCTTAGGGCATCTTCTTTAAGAAACTGTACCCAGGAGAAGAGCACCACAGCACCACTGGTGGCCTGGTAGAGATCAGTGAGCTGAGCACTCAGTGCAGAGAGCTGTGGGAGGTGATGGTAAATAGACTGATGTAATCTATGTTGACCCTGTGCAATCTGCATTCATCTCGCCTGGTAGGTTGTAAATATGACTCATACTGTTTCAATTGAGCCACATGGCTTCTACCTTCTTACCTGAGTGTGTGTCAGCCAGCTGCAGGTGAGGGTGAAGGAGGGAGGGGAGGAGGATGGGTAGTCCTCAGGGAGTTCAAAGGTCAGTAGCAGAGGTGGAAGGAATGATAATTCATACTGCCTCAGCGTTTCACCTAAGGAAAAGAAAGAAAAAAACAATACGATATGACCAAAGTACATTATATATTCAATACTTAAAGAAACATTCCTGGTTTCGTCATTATTTCTCTTGCTTTTGCACAGCCTGTGGGGACACTGAACTTCTCCAGACATAACACTTCATTGACTGTTAGGCCTACTGTTTTACTTTTTTTTTTTTAACTTTATTTTAACATTCGCATTCATGACATATTTAAAAATAATAATAATAATAATATATATATATATATATATATATATATATATATATATATATATTAAAACATTTCTTGAAAATATTTGTAATAATTAAGTTAATGAATTAACTTAGGTTCGGGAGCAGGTCCACGCCTCAACCACACCTCACTGACCAGCCTTTAAATTCCAACCCACTCAGCAGTATTTATCTTCGCATTCTCGACCCACCCTCCCTGCCTTCACCTTTGATAGCCCTCGACTTCTCACTTACCTCATCCCTTCCTACTCAGTGCAGTGCATTCCTCTCTCATTTCTTATCCTAGGTACCGCTCGGCCGGACCGGACCAACCAACCAGACGACTCTTTTCAATTTCACCCCCCATCCAAATCTATTTCCTATGCTCTTAACATTCAATATAATTAAGCATTCATTACATCTTTAAATTACATATTGTTGTGGCGTGGTCCTTGCTAGTAAAAACAGAACAAAATTATTTTTTATAGAAGCCATGGGTAGTTTTCCATGCAAAGCAAATTGACAAGACATATTTTCCCAGTCAACACAATCTACACCCTTCTGTTCATATCAATATACTCTTTCTCTAACCGGCTTACCTTCTTTCAGAGCCACAATAAACTCTGAAGGCAGCTCAACAGATACTCGAATTTCTCCGGCCGACTTCGACGCATCCCGGACGAACTCCTCCGAATCAAAGATACTTTGGAAGGCAAGCAGTTCGTCTTCCTGTTCCTCTATGTCCGCATTCATACTGTAGCTACAGCAAGTCTTTGAATAATTCGTTTCCTGCTGGAGTAGTAGACGTCTGGAATGGCAGTTGTTTCGGCGGCTTTGTCTCTTTGAACAATAACTGAAAGTCTTAGTATAACAAAAAAAAAGCTTGTTAAATTGTCGGTGCAGTGACAGCCTGTAACGTTATGCCTGCCTGAACCGAGTCCACGGTTGCCCGTCCTAGCTGTCTGTTAACTCATATAGGTTTATGATTCAAGGCGCAGGCTACAGCAGCAAGCTCACCCTACAGTGCTGCTGTTATGACTATGCAAAACAGGCATTATGTCATTTACGGTAATCATGTTAAACACACTTTTCTTTGCACAAATAACCAACATATAATGATACTGTAACGACGATCTGGATAGGACATTCAAACAAAACTCGAATTTATTTGAGTTCTGTATTTACTTTACTTATTATAATTATTATAGTACTTTACTTGAGTAGCGTATTTTCATTTTTATGTTACTTCATATTTGAATACATTACATTACAAAGTATTTGAAACTCACCCCAACATGATCAGCTACAGAACAGTAAAACACTGCTGGAACATTGTTGTATAATCTAAAAATGTCACAGGGGACTTCTTATGCAGAACAAGTACTTTTTGATACTTTAAGTACAATTTGCTTTTAAAACTTCTGTACTTTTATTGGAATGATAAAGACCACGAGATGCAATTGAAAGCTATGAAAAAGTGCAACTTGAGTTAATATTTTTGTCGTACTTCTCCTTATTCATTCAAAAATCCACCAGAGGATATTACGAAAATGAAGATCAACAACAGTAATAGCTTTAGTCAGAAGAACGTTAAGATATAAAAGAAGTCATATGCAAAAATCTGGTACTGGTTTGTAAATTCAGCCAGTCAGTGTTTCTGTGGCAATAGCACAGATATGGAGAAACATTATTACACTTTTATCATAATACTATAACAGATGATTCCAAATCTACAAGTATAAATACGGCAAAGAAATATTATTATGGCACAACATAATGTCATCATCCTTTAGCCAAATATATAAAGACTCAGAGAAAGAAATGATGTAACAGAAGTGCATTGCAGTATTAGTTAGATAAAGTTGTACTCCAGCTGTTATTAAGTATGCAAAATGTTAGTATCCATCAGTTGCAGCTGTAGTTTTCCTTCAGGTTGACTTGGCTCTCCAATACCTTCTCTGCCATGCTCAAGGGCTTGGGGGCCCTTTGGGATTTCAACTTGACACTCAAGGGCCTGGGGACGGTTTTGGATTTCAACGTGGCAGTCAAGGGCCTGGGGCCTTTTGGGGATTTAAACACAACACTCTTCTGGATGCCATCAGCAGATGCTGGATTGAGAGAGACAGACAAAGTATTTACAGCACATGCTCTGTTCATCCAAAAGATAAAACCAAATTAGTATCCTACAGATATCACAGATTCAAAACACTATGACAAAGTTATACATTGTCATTTTATTAAAAGCTTATTTGAGCTTCGGTGCTCCCGGGGTAGGGTGTGGGGCTGGTGCTATTTGGTTTGCTGGGTTGGAGATGGAGAGGCCCTAATTCCCACCTGACACCCGGATACACTCTTCCTTGTGTCTTTCATCCCATGCTTTTAGTTTGCAGGTCCTGGAGCAGTAAAAGACCTTGTGGCAGCGGCTACAAGCAGTCAGCTTCACAGACGCCGAGCGACCACAGTGATAGCAGAACCTAAACGCTGGTTTCCTACGAAAAGATTCACACACAGAGTTGGAAACTAAAAAATTTCGGTTTCCTTATTTTGCTTTGGAGCTCTCAGACAAAATTGTTGATTCGAAGTTGGACAGAGTACAAGTGCAAATGACAGGGATGAGAAAAATAAAAGGGACAATATGAACATGAATGTGTCAGTTGTGTGTGTATGTGTACCTGTGTTTTTCTGTTATGGTCGATAGACGTTCACAGCTGAGGAGGGGCACGTTTGAGGAAATGGCACCTGCTCCCGTGCTACTCCTACCTGTTACATAAATACAGTACACACATACCCACACTATGAGTCACAGCCATACTCAAAACAAAAATGAATAGATATAGAGAAGATATTTTTGCCTTAAAAAAACACAAATACACTGTACTGACTATTTGACGTAAGGTGTTGTTCTCTCTCTAAATTCTCCCTCTGGCTAGCAGTCTGTCTTAGCAGATCACCCATCATGCTCAGCAGCTGGCGCCGTGCTTTGAATGTTTCCCTCTCCCGCATGTTCAGAGCATGGAAGGGAGTGTTGGCAATACGAACATCCTAGATAGTGACATATATTATACAGACAGCTATTTAGGTTAAATTATGCAAAACAGATTCAACTCCTCCTGAATCTTTTCTGAATAAAAGATTGGCATACATGAAGGGCGGCAAAATATTAGAAACACCAGTCAATATAATGGAGTCCAGTAAAACTCAAACACTAGCTATGGCTTTAAAAAATAACCACAAAGTTGAATCAACAACTCTCTGACACTCTACTACTACTGTCTCTACTGCAATAAATCACATGTTTACAAAGATATGATCTATTGCAAGGTTTTTGTATTTGACTGACGTCAACTGAAATGCGTACAGTGATGTGTTACCTGGTTGAAGGAGTAGTGTGCATAGTCGACTGCGGTTCCCACAACATCACCCACCGTAACTGGCATCAAGATGTCGGCACCAGCCTTAGCCAACATGTTCAACTACATTAGAGACACATTACACACAAAATTACACACACACGACCACACACACACATACACACACACACGATTCAACCTTAGAGGAGGTGAGCAAAAAAAAAAATCTAAACTAAACAGTCAACACTGTCAATTTATCAGGCACCTGCATGTTGGGAATGTACAGTATAAATGCCTGACAAATGTCACTGTAAAAGTCTTAAAGAGGGTTTATTAGGTGAATACCTATCCATGAAACATTTTCATCTACATATATGTGTGCTTGTGTGCGTACCAGCTTAGCTCTGTTGCCACCTAAGTGGTAGTTAATGTTGGCGAGAGCACAGAGGGCGCTGCCCACCCTGTGACCCAGGGGGATGTTGGGATTTGCACCTCCGTTCAACAGCTCCTCCACTGCCTGGACAGGGAAAAGGAACAGGTTCAGGTTTTGTAGGCATGTACAGTATATGTGTCTAAATGTGTGTGTGTGTGTGTGTGTGTGTGTGTGCGTGTGTGTGTGTGTGTGTGTGTGTGTGTGTGTGTGTGTGTGTGTGTGTGTGTGTGTGTGTGTGTGTGTGTGTGGTCTACCAGGTCATTCCCACTTGCTATAGCCAGGGAGAGAGGTGAGTGTCCACTCCAGATGAGGTCTGTGCTGGCTCTGTGGGAGAGCAGGAGGGCTACAATCTTGCTGGCATTCTGCAAAAAACAAACACAGAGGTCCTTTGAATGGAACACTGTATTATTGTTAGCAAACCTCATGGTATTTGTGATTTTCTGCCTTGTAATACAGTAAATACCCTGCAGAGGCAACAGCCATGCACAGTTTTGTATTAGTAAAGATTGTTGGAGCCATTTCATTGGCAACCAGCGTGTGACGCTCGGGGTGGAAAAAGTTTATTCAAATGTGGCCTAATTAGTTCAGCAGTGTTGCACACAGCAAGGTCACAGTTTTTTGGACCGCAGTTAAGTGTATGATAACGTGGTAAAATTAAAAGAAGAACTATTATTTTGTTTGATTAGTTTGCTGTTTATTTAAAATAAACAGATTGTCATATCCAACTTTAAGTTTGAACTCTTGGACAATAAGTTATTCATTGGCGAATGTTAGTACAAAATACATGCATCTACACCAATGCCACACGTTAATTACCTACCAAACAAAGGAGCAAATGTGCGCCAACACAGATATTAAATGTCTTCTTAGCCACTGTATTTAACCAGTACCAATAAAAGCCATTCTGTTAAAAGTAAAATAAACTTAACAACAAATTGTTTGAACTCTGCGTGTATTTTTGTGTGTAACATGTTTACTTTGTCATTCTGAGACACTGAGTAAATATATATTAGTATGATCATTATCATGTCTGCAACATGCTAAAGATTAAAACAGTCAATAGCATCATGTTTTATCAGTGATCAGTGATTAGGTGTGAGCATGTGCATGTACAGTATGTACTGACCCGGTAGTCACCGTCTCTCTGGCAGGCCACATGTAGGGCTGTTCGGCCTCCTTCTTTAAGATTTGGGTTCCCATTGGTGCTCATTGGATCCTGGGCCTTCATGAAAATCTGTAAAAAAAAAAAAAATACAGATTTGGTAACTCTGTTCTTACCAGACTTGAGAAACTTGAAGAAAAAAATGACACTCACCTTATCCGGTTCATAGATCTCGTTCTGGTCGCTTGCCTTTGTGTCAGCGTCAGTGACAGCGTGGAGTAGCAACTCTGTGATTATGGGACCTGCTGGACCTGGCAGTGCTGCAGCTACATGTAGGGGATACAGACCTTTTTCCTACAAAAAGGATGAGGGTAATTGTATGGTTCATTTATAGAAATGAAACATAGATGCTCAAATCTTCACAACAAACGTGTATTGTGTGGCATTACTAAAAACGCTACAGAGGGAAAAAAGAATTCGACCTCAGGTGGAAGGGGAATGTCAGTGCGAGCTCCACACAGCAGCAGTCTCCTGACGGCCTCAGTGTCAGCCGCCATAATGGCTAAAAAGAGGACCGGCATGGGGATTCTGGACGCGTTGGGGTCAGCTCCCCGTTCCAATAACAGCTTCAAGGTGTTCAAACGAACACGGTGTCTGGTCAGAAAGTCACAACACAAAGAAAATCAGTTTAATCAGAACATAGCAAAAGGGCACAAGAAAAGAGATGACTTACTCAGTTTTCATGGCAGCCATTTTGCACACAGTCCCCTGTGTGTCAGAGCGTTGAGAGATCCCCGTGCGACTCAGTGCTTCTGCTGAGCGCTGTATCACTTCCTCTGTGACCTGGATGTTATAGCTGCTGACGGAGCAGGCAGAGTCAAAGGCCGTTTTTTGGGTCAATTCTTTGTCTTTGCTCAGCTGCAGACAGAGTTGACAGACAGAGAGAGTTGAGTAGACAACATAAAGTTCAAACAACTTAAAAAAACAATTTAATAGTAATAGTATGGGATCTCTGTGCTTTATACCTGAACTATTCCTGCTGCCTTAGCTTGACATTCCTTCCACTGCACACTGCCCAATGCGATGTGACCATCATACACCTGAATGAAGCGCTCCACACCAGGCATGTCCATACATCCTCTGTCTTCTCTCTCCTTTATATCCCCTTCATGATTATACCTTACTCTCTTCTCCACATCTTCCTCATCCTCCCCGCTCACTTCCATATTCTCTTTCCTTGACTCTGTTTCTCTCCTCTCACCAAGCTCAACATCTGCCTCGCTCTTCCTTAATTCTCTTTCCTTCCCTTTCACCTCACTTTCTTCATTTTCCCATGTTTGATCACATCTGCTCTCTATCTCTCTTTCCTCCGCTTTGCTCTCATTCTCATCCTCCCTGCTGCTCCTTTCTTCTCTCTCTCTAACATTTCCCTCTCTCTCTGCCTCCTTGCAGTCTCTTTCCTCTCCTTCTACCGCTTTCTCTTTTCTCTCCTCCTCCTGTAGGTGTTTAGTGTCTGCAGGAGTCTCAGGTTCATTCAGGCCAGGCCAGTGCTCAGTGATGAGCTCACTGTTAAGAGACACTTTACAGCTGTGATGTAAGATGTGCTCTGTTAGGTCTTCTGCTGTCCTGGAAATACCAAAATAAATATGGAACTCAAATAAACTTGTTTTAGAGAAATACATGGTCAAAGGGTGGTAACACTGTAGGGAGTGACAAATCTATGAATATGACATTGGTAAGACCATTATCAGTGACCTTTTTTCTGCTGTGCGTAACAGGATATACAATATATACAGTTTCTCCTGATTAATATGTGAGAGAGGTGATATCAGCTACATTCATACTGGTGAGTCAGATAGGTGACTAGTTGCTCAGGGTTGTGTTATTGCTCTGAGGTCTGTTGTTAAACCTGGGTGTGTCTGTAGTGAAGTCCACTTGGCTGATCTGGGGACTGTTTCCACCTACAGATGGAGACCTCAAAACCTGACAACACAATACAGTGCAATTTGTTTCATTTTAATTGTCTGTACAAAACACAGTTTCATATACAGTATGTGCACTACAAATCTAGAGTTGATGAGGAAACAGAGAGAAAAACTACATTAGGTAGAATCTTACTTGAGTTTTGGCAGGTGGTTCAGCCAAAGTGGTGTACAGAGACTGAAAAGGGTAGTAGAGGACATGACACACAGCCAGGGCAGACATGCCTTCACAATTCAACTTGTCAATATCGGCACCCATATCCAACAACAGCTGGATCACATCATTATTGCAGTTTACCTAAAAGGTACAAGAAACAAAATGAAACAGTCAGAGACAAACATGACACTATAACTAAAGAATACACATTTTAATCGTTTTGTTGTTGTTGCTGTAATTGATGAAATTGTTAAAAAAAAAGAAAAAACATTCTGAAACCTGGCTTGGATAACAATCAAATAGCAAATAAGAAAAACTGAATCAATAAATAAATAATGTGTTACTGTGGCAGCGATCAGTGCAGTGTGTCCCTGTGAATCTGCTACATCAGGATGGACCAAACTAGTCTGGAGGATCTGTGACACAGCCTGCAGTTCCCCTCGGGAGGCGTGCTGGATCAGCAACTCTGAACTGACTTCCAAAGGCCCTTTAGGACCAAAACGTTCCCTGTTCAGAGAGAGAACAGCTGCCACGTCCCAGCCCACATTTTCAGCCTGTAGTCTGAGACACACACAAATACATACATATTAGCAAACATATTATTTCAGTTTACTCACAAAACTGTACCTGTACATAATATGTTTGTCTTGTGATTTTACTCAATACCGGTTCCAGCAAAATGTTTATGTATGTCTGACCTGTGTCTGTGTATGTGAGCCTGCATGCGGGCCTGTAAGGGCAGGGTGGAGAGCGGGTCTCGCTCATAGCCTTTGTGCGGATAAGCTTCTGGCTCCCACAGCTCGCCATAGAAGTGTTGATCCAGCTCTCTCCTTCGACCAGGGGGCAGCGGTAAGTGGTCACCATCTGTTGAGTAACTCTCCATGCCGGGGGGAAGGATAAAAATATCATCTGTCAGCAGATCTCTTTCCGTATCCACCTGAGGAGGATGTGGAATTAATTTATTTGTTTTGAGTTAAGTCACAAAGCTCATATAGTTCATTTGTAGCAGTACTTTACCTCAGAGTCTGTCCTGGCTTCTGTCTGTAAACCACTAGTGGAAGGCTAGTAAGAGGAGGAGAGGAGCAGAGAGGTCAGTTAAGAATATTTTGAAAATGTATACATATGTAGTGACATAATTTACTATAATTTGGTTGTGTAAACACCACATATTTGGGGAGCGGGGGGGATTGGAAATAAATCAGTAGAGCTAAAAAACAACAACGTTTTAGTGTCTTACAGAGATGTTTTGGACAATCTGGTAAGGAGACATGTTTTGTTTTACATATTCATGGCTTGGTTTTAAAAACAATAACACATGACATTTTAAACTAAATATATGTATTAAAAATATGTTTTAGCCTGGCATGCCTATTCTATAGACAGTGGTTAGCATGTACCTGAGTCAGGGAATCTGTGATGGCAGCTGGGTCCATGTAGGCAGCATATTCAGGAAAGTTCTTTAGGCTAAAGCCCTCTTCATCAGACGTACAGCGCCTAAGCAGGCGCTCCTGGAGCCACAGACCCACATCCTTACGCCCATCTGGATAACTAACCACACCTGGACCAAACCTCTGGTCAGCATGGTACAAACCCTGAGAGGTGGAGAGAGGTTCAATGTTATTTACTTATATTTAAAAACAAAATAAAAACCTATCAAAATGCCTGGCATCCACCCATTCATCCATTCATTTTACCTGAAAGATGGCTCCGTCAGGGAACAGTTGTTGTCCGTATCCTTCCTTCCTGTTGAGGTAGAACTTGCCAGTGAACTGGTGGCCTGTGGGCCAACAGTACAGTCCATCCCCATGCCTGTAGTCTTTGTAGAAAGAGCCCTCATAGAACTACACAAAGGAATAGACAGGAACATTAAATAATGACTTGCATTATTTAACTTCAGGAAAAACTGACAGGAGACAGTAAAACATGTTATTGTCATGTCACACACGACATACCATAACAGAACAGTATATTATTGACTATGAATTCCTAAAAATGAATTGAGCTAACGTTAGCGTTAGCTGACCTAAACTAGAAAAGGCTGACATCTTTTGCCTGATTCTTTTTCACGTTCATTTAACGTTACCTCTCCATTTTTCCAGGTGTACCTCCCTCTGCCGTGTTTGAACCCGTTCACAAATTCTCCCTCATATCTGGATCCGTCAGGCCACTCCTGAACACCGAGCCCTTGTCGTCTCTCTTCTCCGCTTTGAGGTCCTCTGTGGTCGTCGCTTTGTCCATCTGCCGCCGGCTCCGTACCTCCTTGCCCCGGTGCTGCAGCGAGACCTTTGCAGGTCGACAACAGCATTTTAACCAGGGCGTATCCTCTCTGAATATTGTATACCTACTTTCATTTGAGCTCAACAACAACGAGCTTTGAATTACGTTACAGGAACGAGGAGAAAACTTCAGCTAGCTAGCTAGCTGTCAAAAGTCAGATTCGAGTTTTGACTTTCCTGTAAGCAGCGGTTGTCATGACAACAGTGCGGAGTTCCTACGCATGCGCAGGCGAAACGTAAAACAATTGAATTTTAGTTGTTTTTTTGTTTTAATAATTTTAAGTCTCATTAATATATACATTTCAAGTTATTTAATAAAAAGTTCCCTTTGTGGACCATTGAAAGCAGCAAAATACTTGGCACCAAACACCAGGCTACATCAAATCCCCTATGGTTGGTGACCTTCAATTTTTAACTCTACTAAATTTACTAATTAAAAGGGGTTTTCCCATAAGCAATAAGGGGTTTTGGAGATAAGGGTAGCTTCCTTGATGACACTTTATACATTAGAAATTCACAAATTAAGATATTTTTGTTACGGTACTCTCAACAAATAGAGCTATAGGTGTTGAGCTGTAGGCACAAATTATCCATATGCAATGTGTCCCTTTTTAGAGATCCCTAACAGAAACAAGGACACACTCCCTTACAAACTGAAGGCAAAGTGGGAAAAAAAATTATAGTGACAAAAGAAAGTAGGTCATTGTCAGAGAGCAAGGTTATCCTTGTCAAGGATGACACTTACAAGTGTTCCTCTTTAGGGTCAATGAAGCAGGACCAACCTGTGAGTGTGTGTTCATGTGTCACCTGACACGTTTTCATGTAACCGATACTTCCAAAGTTGGTTTCAGCCTACAGTATGCTGCGGTAGTTAGGTGGTGGAAGATGACATCCCATGTGTCATTACAGCATTATTAGAGCTGTGTTGAGAACAGAGAAAAGTCCAAGAAAAAACAGAAACTGTCAACATGCATTGGCGTGGCAGTAAACAATGAACTGAATGTTTTTTGAGCTACAGTAACTAGATTTTTTTTCTAGTACATTGTACATTGTACAATACATTGATCATTTATTGGAAATTCTGTAACAATCCTCACAACTCCTTATTCCTGTGTTCGCATACTGTAATTTTGATAAATTATGTTAAAAAAAGCGACTGTACTCTCACAGCCTAGCCAAAAATGTTTGGTTACACTGACTCTGAACTTTTCCACAAATTGACTGTGCAGATCAAATAATCATTTGTGTGTAGCATAAGAGTATAAAAGCAGCCAGGACCAGGCAATAAAACAACAGGACTGTTATCTCTCTGACTTTATGTATTTATAGTTTACAGGCTACACTGGTAGCCATTGGTTCAATAGCATTTACTAAATGAAAAACATATTCCTGAGACACAACCTCAATGATTAATAACCATTCTATATGTATATAATACAAAGCTAATTCCGCTTTTCTTACTACAAATGTACACTATTCACAAAAAATATGAATTTAATGTGATTCTGATTTAAAGCTCACTGTAAAAGAGCCACCCTGTTCTCTAGTTTAATTACATCTGATTAGCTCTGATATGCTCTCCTTCCCACAAACATGATACCCTCACAAGTATCATGTTTGTGTTTTGAACAATCACAGGAAATCAGATCATGTTTTGTCCTTCCCTGTGACTCCTCCATACATGCAAACAGCAAACAACATTAAAAGTTTGCTGATTTAACTGCCACTACATTCCCAATTTGTCAAACTATGAACAGATTATCACCCTCCATAGTTTCACACATGCATGCTTTCGCACGTGCCTAAAATCCAGGACAGCAGCAGTACTATTATAAACAGGTGATTAGTTGTGATAAAAGTATGCTTAGTGAAATACCTCCCTTAGCACATGCTGATGCAGATTTCTAATAAGGTGGAAACGCTGTCTGTGTGTTGTACAGTGTTAGGATGTTAGACAGAGTTCGAAGCCATCTTCATGTATTTTATTTAACATTTTATAGATTTTTAGATAGCAACGTAAGCTTCATTTATTTCTCACCTTTTCTATTCAGTTCAGTAAAACACACCTCCACTCATTTTTCTATAAATCCAATCTGATGTATATGTTTAACCCATTAACTGATTAACTGCAAAGCCTCCTCGCCATTTAAAGATGCATGTTTTTTCTTTCAAAAAAACACAGGAACCAAGTACACTTTTGTGTAGTGTATGGTCCTGAATAAGTCGTTATCTAAATGCCATGTAACACAAACATAATGCCTGCGGAAGTAGGGCAGATTTGATCTATAACGTTACAGAAACCTCATCGTCCTTTCGTCTTCACCTATTGTCTGTTCAGCAGGTATGAATGCTCATGTGAACATGTCTTTTTCCGTTTATAAAAGGGCTTTTTTTCGGGTTATGAATATTAAGTTACTGCTGTTTTGATGGACCAGGGGGATTAAGTGCTTTTACCATCATTCTTTCAACAAGTTATTTACCGTATGCAAACAACATGCCAGAGTTCTTAGTGTATAGCTGATTGAGGTCAATGCGTGTTAAATATCGCAAACCAGGTTTTAATTTTGGTACTTTTAAGTTCACCTTGCTCATAATTCCAGCTTTATACCAATCCACAAACAAGACGACATTAACTGTAATAAGAACTCCGACCAGATTTGAACCACTTGATCTGTTTATTAGTCAGTTTTTCATTTCAAGAAAAAACATAAATACTCTTATGTTAAAAACACTCAAATTACATTAAGTGTGACTGAAAAAGTCAGAATGACACAGCAGGGACTCAGTGCTTGCATAATTTATATACATTAGCTTTGTGCTACTTTCCAACGTCATTCTGCCTCTGAGTTTCGCAGAGGTCAAACATGTAACATAACTAACATCTTTTTTTATGGACAATGCACATAGGCACATTAAACTGTTTATAGTAGGATGAGGTCAATTCACTTTTAATATGATCTTTATAATCAAATGAGATTTAGCAAAGTATAAATGCCATTAGCAGACCATAGTCTTAGTTATTGACCAAGTTAAAAGAGAACTTGCCATTGTGCCTACTGTAAATGTGCACCAGGTTTGAAAAGAGTATAAAAGACAAAAAAAAGAATAAAGAAAGATAAGTACAAGGTAAATTCCCTTCAGTCTTCCATTCAGGAAGTTGAGTTGAGTGCACTGTGCTGAGTGATATGAAATTTAGGGAGGCAGGTGTTAGTTGGACACCTCTCAGGCGTTGCTCCTTTCCTCTATTGTAAAAGTCTCCATGGGGCCTTTGCTAAGAGCCTTGATGTCATCCAGGAGACCGGTCGGGGTCAAAATGTGAGAAGACCCTGAAAAAAAAAAAGTGTAAAGCACCGTTACATGCCAAATTAGAGCATAAACCATTTCAATATTCTGACTGGCTCCAGTAAGTGGTGTAAAACAGCTAGAAATAAAAACATACAGTGACTGCTACAATTCAGTGGGTGTTTCCAGTCCAAAAGACTAATTTACTTGAAGTTTATAATAACTGTATCAAACCCACCTTTAGTTTATTTGAATGGCCACAACTCAACAATACACCAACTGGATTTCATCACAACTACAGAAATGTTCCTTGCATAGTCAGTGAGTGGAAAGTTCTCCGGGAATTTTACGTGAAGTCAAAGTGCTGAAAATGCAAATATTGTATATGTCCACAGAAATAATCTGTGTAATCTTGTATCAATGCTCACCTATGATGACCTCGCAGGATTTTACTGCCTGGGTGACCTCATAGGCACAGCGCATCTCAGAGTAGCTGATTCCTCCTACAACAAAAATGATGAGGCGTGAGCCGGTCCGGCGGTCGTCCTGAGAGCTGGCTTTGTGCTTCTGACGGGCACTGTGGAGCACAGGGTGGTCGACAGAAATTTACTGAGAGATATTTTAAAACAAAACGTGAGAGTTGCATGTCCAAATTGTGGAAAGAAACAGCAAAATCAACACCCTCGCAAGAAAGACACGGAGAGGGTGATGGACAGATATTCAAAACTAACTCTAGATTCCTAAAAAGGACCCAAATTATTCTCCTTAGTAAACCCAGCTGCAGTGACACTTGTAACAATCCTTTTTGGCACACTCACACTGCCCGCTCCTAAAGATGATGTTATTAATCCAGACATGACGCATTTTATGTATCTGGGATTTTCACAACAGGTACAAAGCAGCAATAGTGGTTATTTCGGCCATATGGATGGCGACGCAAAGCGAATATTTGGCATTAAAAAAACACCATATTAACAGATGGAGCTGAAAGTAGTAGCATGAATCACCACTAGAGGGCACTACCTTATCACACTACCTTATCTTACTGTCTGGATTTGTCTGTAAAAACAAATAAAGACCTTTTGTGTGTAAACATGTCCCTTTTGAGTGACAGTATAAAGAAATATAGATATATTTCACATGTAAACAAGGCATGAGCATTGGACATTAAGTTAGTAATTGGGATGAACCCATTAAGATCAGAGCATTTTTAAAATAATTCATAATTATCCCCAAAAAACTAATTGACCCAGGTCTAGTGTGATTAAAAAAAAACTAATGTACCTGACAGCTCCGGAGCCATTCCAGGCAGCAGGACACTCAGACTGGTGTGGCCACTCTGTGGTGTCCAGTTTGTTCTCCACGGCATCCTGAAAGTAACAGATTTTTAATACATCTGTCATTTGTTAAAGCTATGTCCCATAGAGACCAAAAACCTTTTTGGGCAAGCCAATACACACGTAGGGCTGCACGATAGGAAGAAAATGTCTAATTGCGATTATTTTGACTGAAGTACAGTACATGAAAATCCCATCTGCAAAAATGTGCAACAATGAGCCTTCCCAACTGGTAAACCACAGACTTAAGATTTTGCTTCTAAGACAATCTCAACTTTCTTTGTGACCAGATTCCTCAACAGGCATGATTTGACACCAACATGTGGAATTTCACTTCTGTGGAATTAGAGAACTGAGATTAAGTAATATAGGTTTTAGAATAAACCTTATTTTTTTACCAAAGGGCACTGGAGAAGTTCTGCCTCTCATTTCCCCATCTATTTTAGAGAATTGGACTCAACAGCAGAGTATTAAATAACAAGTAACAGTCTCAGAGTCGCTATATTATTAACGGCTTACAGTCTCAAAACAAGTGGCCACGAGCAAACTTCATTAAAGACAGGCTGAAAGGTAGGTTAAGAGTAAAGTGTGCGTGACATGTCTCTTTTTACAGTGACATCTTACCTCTGTTTTAACACAAAACATGTAACCTCACTACAATAACCTCTTCTATGGAATGCATGTGCATACATACTGTAAACACATTTGAGGATCAGTACAGAAGAATGTTGCTGAAACAAAAGAATCATCCCCAGGGATCAACACACAAGTGGTGCATTATTGTCCCTTGTAGATGCTGAGGTAATTTCTTTTACAAATGGATTACAAAGGGAGTACAGGAACAAACATGCATGTGACACTGCCTATGAGATGACCGGAATCTGATATCCTCTTTTTGTGGTTTCATAGTTCTGTTCATAATTTTTTGCAAAAATACCTTTCAGCGGGGACTAGGGTAGCGCAGTGACCTAGATCGAGCTACATGTTGAGATTTGTAAGAGATAACTTAGGTTAATGCCGGAATTTCTTTTTTCTTCCTATCCTTCATCCTATCTATACCAACTTTAAATCACTGCTTCCTAGCTGCATCCAAATCCTTTTCTCTGGAGTTATGCTACTTCATTCATTCATTATTGCATCCATAATTGCTAAGCCTCCTGTTAAGCAAAGCAAATCCAACCAGAAAGAGTTTTCAAAGAACTGTACGTAAATTGTAAAAAATAAAGGTGTAAATGCAATGTGATCATGCAGAAATGATAACTGCTAATGCTTTGTATAATACGTCATACAATATGGTAATGCAATGTGCTCTCACTGACCTCCATCACATCTTTTATAACAGGAGTCCATCTGGAAAGGTTGTAAGTCTGATCCTGGGAACGATCCCGTCTGGTTGGTTTGCGAGAGAAGAAACTAGGCTAGAAACAAAAGCACAAGAAACAGTAAGCAGAACTGATGAACAAGACAAGAAAAGAAAAAAGAAACCCAGAGTGAACCACTGTGAAAATACCAACCACCAGCTACAATTTATCATCATTAGTATTTTAACCCATGGGTACGCTCATCTACAACCAACTGCAATCAAAAGCATCAAATCAATCGATCAATCGTCTCCTCTTCTGCACATACCGATGTGATGATAGGGACCCCCAGTTCTTTCCAGTTCAGGATAAATTCGCGTTCGTCCTCGATCTTAACATGCTGGATGAGTTTGCTTAAGTTCTCGTCAGTTGTTCCTGTTTACACACACCAAACAAACAAGCGTGAAAATTGAGTGTCACCAGTATTTTCCACCGGAGCGCGTCTGCGCTGCACTCCGGAGGCTCCACGGGCCCTGCGAACAATCGCGGCCATTCAAGTCAATGCTTGATATTCCACCAGATCCTTTTTTATAAAGACAACGACAGAAACGAGAAGGTATGGCGTTTAATTACAGGAGTGCTTGGAGTGGAAGGTAAATGCTAGTTTAATAAACACGTGATTGTTCCGTAAAGTATATGTAGAGACAATATAATCTGTGAGCCGGACAGGAAAGAGAACGGAACAAAACCAGAAGCAGCACAGACGTAACACCCAGTGGAAAATGGCTGTTAGTTTATTATGGCTGCATCCTCTTAGTCAAATAATTAGCAACGCAGGTCTTGATCAACAAGGACGTCCATTTTAGGTCCATTTTATGGTCTTTTTTGGAGGGAATTATTTTCATACTGCTAACTGGAAAACGATATCCACATTCCTGTGGCATATTTGTGTGTATATTTTTGTAATGTGGTCTATAGAATAATGGAAAAACATTATGACAGATTTTTTTTTTAAATTAAATAAACTAATAGAATAGTCTATAAAATGTTAGGACTAGTAGTCACCGGTGCATTTCTTTCAGGAAAGAGCGAAACAGTTTATATCCTGACTGATTCTCATTGGCTTATACGGTTCTCTACATATCTTTTGGTAACGATGAACACTGAAAGGTCCCTGGAACTGCATTGCTACAAAGCAAAACACCAGTTTACAGAATGCTAATGAACAGACCTTTAAAAAGGAGACCAGTCTACGGCAGGAGAAGTTTACTGTACCGTTGAGGCTGAAGATGTAGAGCAGCACAGCTCTGATCTTGTCGTGGGTGCTGTATGGGTTGAGCAGCACAGGAAGCAGGGTCCTCATGGGATCTTTCACCTTCACCCCCTCCACATCTAATCCCACTGCAAGGTCCTACACAGAAACAAACCTTTTTTATATTTTGTTTAGGCTGGGAATATTTTGAATGTTTGCATGCTTTTATTTATTTACAAAGCTCCACATATTTCACATTTGGATGCTGACCAGTACAACTAACACACTTCACATGTCTCTCTTGGCCCGAGATCAGACTGGGAAAATAACTACAGAAAAGTACCGTTGAGCTCAGTCTCTTGCTCAAAGGCAGATGCTTGTTCCATGAGGTTTTCTACCCGTTAGACCTACTCTCTAAACCACCACCACCCACCAACTTGTTCAATCAAGGTTGAGTGGTAAAAATCTTTGCCACTTGTTCCACCAAAACAGATGATGGAGCACACACAGACCTGTTCAGCTTTGCAGAGTTTCTCCACATTGTTTGCGAAAAGTTGCATGCAGTCCTCGGCCAACTGCAGATGAATAGTTTTCTAGAATTCAGACAGGGAGAAAAGTTAAGAAAATATGAACAGAACTATGTACAAGTATTGTTACTGGAGTTTAAATAGTATTTCCTTTAATGGAAGACACATATATTTATCATAGAGTCCAGAAATTATGACTTTCTGTTCTGTTTTGCTTCTAAACATGGTGAAGACAACCCCACATGATAGCAGGCTTTGGAGGCTCCACACCCAACCACAACATAAGGATCACTTGACTCTATAATTAGAGATACCACTCCAAAAGCAATTGAATTAATATTGGTACCCCATACCTCAGTGACTTGTTTACGGAATGCAGGCATCTTCTTCATCATCTGGGCCAAATTGCTAATAGTGATCTGGAAAAAAAATGTAATATTTGCACAAAACATTTTAAGTATGAAATATACAGCTCAAGAGATCGGGGACACAGATGAGAATAAAACCACAGTACTGTACCTTCCCATCTGGCTTTCCTTCTTTCTTGCTAGCAGATATTTCCTTTACCAACTTGCGGATTTGTCTATTGTGAGAAAAAAAGGGGGGTTAGTGTTGGGATACCGAAGACAGCAATGGGACACCTCCATCGTTCAGAACTTGCTCACTTACTCTGAGACGTCAGCAATGTGCTTGTGCCTCAGCTTTACCCAGAGCATGTCGTCCTCATTCAGCAAGGCCTGCTTCTCTGAGCCATCTTTAGCCTTGTACCTGGCAACAAAAACAACCAGATAATTGGTTGTTAGTAGGGCTGAACAATATACAGTTTTTTTTTTTTTATCGTCATAATCATCATAATCATCATCATCATCATCAACTGGCACAATATACACATTGCGAAAGGCTGCAACGTATTGCGAAAGGCACAAAGATTTGATAATTGAAAGAAAATATAAGTGAAAACTGCAATTTAAAATGTAACTCATTATTTTTTTAGTGGTGCTTTTTATAATTCAATTAAATGTTCCATAAAAGAATGTTGGAAATTATTTACTTTCATAGGTTTAAAATTCAACAAGCACCTCTGTTTATTTATCGCAAGTAATATTGTTAATGCTATATTCAACCACATTATTGCATATTTTCTAGTTGTTAGCTAGAAATGTATTGTCTAAATTTAAGAACACCTTGCCTGCCATATGGGCATGGGGATATGGAGCAGTGAGCATATTATGTATCTATGTGTGACTACGGTGAGATTCAGTAGGAAAAGCTTGTATTACTTGTAGGTGTCGTTCGGGATGTCAATGAGGTCGTAAGCCATGGCCTGGTAGGTCAGCTCATGCAGGATGGGGCTGACAGGGTCAATACCTCTCTCCACTATCAGCAGCTGGGCCTGGGTCTTGTCCTTGTGATGGGGGGGGGAGAAGAGACAAACATATAAAGTGTAAATAATACACCACATTTTCTATACAAAAACAAACAGTGGTTATTGTCTGACAGTGACATTTGGCATTTTTCCTTGCTTTCAGTGATATTGCTCAGCTGCTACCAAGCCACTTTTCCCTTTTCAAATTCCTGGTGAAGAGCAACAACTACATAAGGCAAAGGAGGGAATCTTTTCCGCTTTTACAGACTTTCAGTGGAAAATAATACAGTAATTTCAGGGTCACATTTACTCCCTGGGCTAAGATCTTGTGTTTTCTGTCAACATTCTTAGTCCAGTAGGTGTCTCACCTTTTTATTGCCGCTGTCATCCAGCTCGTAGTGTTTGGCCAGTTTGTTGTCCACCAGCTCGGCAAGGGTCTTGGCATTCACCATGTTGCTGTTATGATATAAATTGTTTACCATGAGTTATTACGGTTAAGTTAATACACAGCAAGGCTGCACCGATACAGCTTTTGTTTCATATGGTGTGACTGGCTTTTGCATGTGTACCGGTACGTGTATATTTTGTATGTATATTGTGGGGGAAATAAACTCGTACTTCATGTAAGATAATAAAAGCCACACACTGATGTTGTTTGGATTCACATTTCAATTTTAGGACGTGTCCAGCAAGGTGAGGTGATGTTTGCAACTGTATTTTAGCTTAATTTCTTTTCTGCCACAGTTAGGTTACATATTCTATAGTCTCGATTCCAGCTCTTCCGATACAAGGTGTCACTATGCTTAGGGGCTGAGGTGTGTTGTGAGCTGAGAAACAAAGTCTTCTCTGGCTTACTTCTTGTATCTGACCCCGGGGTACTCGTCTAACGTGGCACAGAGCGTGACAAGCTGGTCTGCGAGTGTCTCCAGTGTCTTATTTCTGTCCTGACTTTTGGGACTGTAGATGCTTTGGAAAGCCCCCGGATTATCACATGTGAACACCTGAAAAGCATTCAACACACCAGAGTCAAGTCAACAATCTGCATGCAATCATAAAATAAAGCAACCTGTGGATCTTTTCTTCTTCAAGAACTTAACACCTGAATGTCAACAGAAATAAATAACTCTAATTTACTTTGTAAAAATTTCAAAACAAGTGAGAACCTTGAGACCTTTTTTTTCCTTTTTTCAAAATACAGAGAACAACCAGTTACAGTTCCCAAGCCACTGGCGTAATACAAAGTATGTCAAATCCTTACATCATAGCTTAAAGCAGAGACAATGCCCATTGGAGTCCCTCAAAATACAGCAAATCTCTTTCACTCAGTAGTAACATGACACTTAACACCACCTTAATTTCCCCACAGTTAACAAGTAACAGTCCGGATAAAAAGAGGAAATAGAGAATTACAAAAGAACATAAAAGAACAAACTCCTTAACCACTCACTTGTGCCTCTTGTGGCATGAAGGCCATGTTTATTTCCTTACAGACTCGTATGTACTTTGCACAATACAGCTTCATGTTGTTGAACAGGTCATCAGGACAGTCTGTGGGACCAAAAAGCTTTTAATTTGTATCTAATCTGTTCAATCTGTAAAATCATCGAAATAACATTTTGATCATGTTGGATAAAATATCTTTTTGACAGGTATTTATACTATTGTAGTATACTAAAGTAGTGATTCAAGTTACTTACAGTCAGTGAAATAAACATATGCTGCTTTATATTTAGGTTTGGTCTTGAAGTCAGCAATGAAGGCATCCACACACTATGAAATGAAATGAGATCTGAGATATCACAACAAAAATTGGCAGAAAAAAAAGACATCACCAGAATGAAAATTAATTTTGCAGCAATTAAAAACTTCAATCCAAAAGCAATATCATTACAGGGATATAATGGCAAACCTTAGCGGTTGGTGACATGAAGTAGATGGCCTTCATTTCTGGAACAGGCTCTCTGCTTTTGAACAGGTCCTCCACAACTAAAGAAACAACATACTTATTTGAACAGAGTAGCTACAAAAATCCACATACGGAGTGCAGTTAGTTTGGCTTATTACCAGTATTATATACAGTAAGAATGACTGTTTTATTATTATGGAAACCTACTTGTTATTTTCTCTGACATCAGATCGGACATTTTGCAGCATGATGAGAGGAGCTTGGTGGTGAAAGGGTCCAGAATTAATACCTGTGAATAAGATAAATAGGTACTGGCCAGTTAAAAGATGTATCACACATCAACATAATATGTTGCCAGAAATTGCAATTATATTCCGAGTCACAGTGCACAAGTGGAATCAATCACATAAAAGTTGGCTCTGTAATGTGGAAGTTGTGCAATTACAATCTTAGGAATGTATTGAGTACATGGAGGATTGTCCTACCTTCCATACTTCAGATTTCCTGCAGTCTGTAATAATTGTATCTTTTATTCCTGTAAGAGACACAGAACATGACTTGAGAAAAACAACATGACTGAAACCAGAAAAAAACGTACTGTTCATGACTACACTATCTGAGCTGTAGCTTGGTTCTAGTGCGGAAACACTACAGAAATGTAAGTGATTTAAACTTGATGATTTTACTGACTCCTTAATAATCACTGGAAACATTATGAATCATCAGTTCACAGCATTGGCGATTTTAGACCCTTTTGGGGGGAGGTCAAGCCCCCCCTAAACTTCATCTCAGCCCCCCTAAAAATTATAATAATTTAATAATATATATATTTTTCAAATCAATTTTAGTGCTTCAAGTTAGAGTTTGCAAATGTGTCTGTTAGTGACAGAGGACAAACAATTACAGGTTCAAAGGGCTTGAAACAGGTTTAATATCCTGTGTGTCTGTCGCCGATGCTATGCACCTGTAACCAGGGGTTAAATTGGGATTTGTTGTGTGTGCCCCGGCCCAATTTAACCCCTGCCTGTAACCCAGTCAAGGAAATGGTTAACAGAAACATAGTGTTGGCCAATTGGAGGTGGTTGTGCCAGACTCCCACCTTTGGCTGAGTCTCTATCTGATTGGTCAGAGGGAAAGCAGGAGATGGTTGTGAAGTTTAACGTTGGTAGTCCCCAGAGAAGAACAAGTTGGTCACTTCATGGTGCAGATTAAACCCAAATTGAAACGTAAGCAACTAAAATTGCTGAATGTTAGAACGTTGTGTCAAACTGGTCGTTATTACTGTGACTTATAAAGTGTAAGCTTTAGTTCCATAATGTCAAAAAACATTGTTATTCAGTAGCTCAAAGATTATCGGCTAATGAAATTACTGATTTATTTAGCAGGGGGGGTTAACACTTTAGCAAGCCACTGTATCCGTGTTACATCCTCATAAGGGGCTGAGCCCACCTAAGTCTGATCCTAGAATCGCCCCTGGTTCACAGCAGTTTTCATGAATGTTCCTAAATAAGCTATTCTATTATACTTGCATTATATGACTAACCATATTAGAGATATACTGTACGACGTGTGCATAGTTTGACAAAGCAAGTCATTGTGATTACACTCTCGGATTTATGAAATAAAAGAAAGTGTGTAAACAATCAAGACAGTTTGAGTGTCTGTCTCTTCATTGAAGTACACACCCTGTTAGGTACAGCAGACTAAAACTGCTGCAGTCTGATACAACTACCCCGCAATACATCCTAACGTTATCTTCATGTTCAGTTTTTAGAAAGATGTTAAGTCAACTTTATGGAGACTGTGATGAATATTATAACCTTTATTATATCAGCTAGGTTAGTTGTTTATATTAGACTGGATCCGTTTTAGCTATAGGCTACATGTAGCGTTGCCAAATAAACCCGACAATTGAGTGTAACGTTATAATTTCCTTTATTTTAACCTCAACCCAAGCTCTTAACCACAAACAGCCATCTCTGCGACATATTTAGGTGCTGATGACACACCAGCCTGCAGATATGAAGCATAATAACATTAGCGATATGGATATGAGGTGGGGCTCCAGGAGACAGAATTTGACCTCAATCCGACTACTCTCTTCAAACGTGGGATAACAACACTCCGTGTCAGTAAAGTTATGATAAACAAGGATGCCAAGTGGAAACACAACGTCTCTCGTTAACGTTATAAACAGTCTATGTCGAGTCTTCACCCAATTCGGGTTAGTAAACTTACGTTGTGATAAACAGCGGAATGAAAATGTCCCTCCAAGATGCAAAGTCACAAACAGTAAATATAATAGCACGTACTCAATAGCACTTTAGGTCAAAGAAACGTTGTTTTACATGTACAATAAACCTCTCCCGTTGGGGTGAACTTACTTTTCCAAACTATTCTTTTCAGCCCGTGATCACTGCCCGTTGCCATCTTGTTTTTTGTTGCTCCTCTTCCTGTCCCGTGTCCTCTAAATCTGACGTCACCTGCGTCAACAAGTGTGTGACGGAGCGCTAGTGTAGTTCTCTTAATATACACTTTTATTACGGTATTTGGTCAATAACTTACAGTTAAGTGGCTGTATTATGTAATTTGGACATTTCTTCTATATATATATATATAATTTAAATTGGCAATCGTTATATATTTGAATCTATAAACCATCTCCAACTATATTATAACCCTGACCTTGTCTCCCACAACTTTTTGTTGAAGGCTGACTTTAATGAAGTCAAAATTCAAAGCAAAACAATTAAACTTATGTTTAGTTAGCCTGGCTACATCTCCATACCCTGTATCTTTCAGAAACTCAATTTCCCAAATCTATTGAAAAGAAATTCACATAGTCTATACTCTTAGATGTCGCTGTAGATTTAGCTGCATAATACTGTAAAAACCTACAGTACAATACCACATTTGTTCAATACAGTAATATACCCCAGTCTGTATTGCATTATGGGTAATTTTGATCAAGCAGGAACATTTTACAGTAATTTTATGATTGCTGTAACTTTGCTGTAACCTTGCTGTATATGCCGTGGTAATAATACAGGATTACTGCAAATAATGCAAGAGTGGCACATCACAGAACACCAGCTCATGATCAGCAGCAGATGGAGGAAGAAGATTGCTGAAAGTTCTGTAAGTTGTGTTTATTTATTTTAGTTTTTAGCTACATGATGATGTTATGCTCTAGTTTAACAAGCTAGCAACATTTTGTGTAAGACTACTAGCTAATAATATACATAGCTAAATAGCTAATGTGTTTTTGGTTAGATTAAAGCCTTTTGACTTCAACTATTATTTGTAGGTTATTGATCTTATTGTCAACAAAGACATGTACAATGCATGCCCTGGCAAAAGGAAGTTATATATTCAGCAAGGTCAAGCATAAGCTATTTTTTTACTAACCTAGATGTATTGTTGGAGTGTGTGCATACATAGTGATATACAGTATTACATCCCCAAAACTAACACATAACATCATTGAATCAGATTTAATTTGGTTTCTCATAGTTCTACAAGTGTGGTCCATTGTTTGCAACCATTCTGCTGAAATGTGTTGGTCTAGTTTATGAGTTTTCTGTAAGTATTAACCATAATAATACATGTTCTAAAACTTGTTTTTAACTTTTTTTGTATTTTGTTTTGCTACAGATATATCTTTCACCATTTCTCTGTCCATCTCTCTCGGTGCTGTGGCTAACAGGTTTTGTCTTTGTGTGTTTTCTGTGTTGCAGCGTATGAAGTGAGTGTCCTCATTGCTGTCCAGTTTTGATCATCAGTGAGGGGAACGATCTTCATCTGCTTCCCAGGCAGCCATCCAGTCCACTTATTAGTATTTCAACATTTTTATGAAATAATTTTTAATGTTATTTGAAAAGTTGTATATATGAATAAAACATTTTTTATGAAGAACATTGTTTGGTTTGCAATTTGATTTGTAATGTCATTCTGAAGTATAATTCAATAACAATATGAGTAATATTTTAGATTATTATATAATTAAAATTATATTATCACAATTTGTAATAAAAGCAGTAATATATTACTGCTGCAGATATTACAGTACAATACAATTTCATGAAATACAGTAAAATAGACCAAATTAAAAATACAGTAAAATACTGTTTTATAGTACTACAGTATTGTCCTTTATAATGTAAATTGCTTTACAGTACAATTACAGTAGTTTATTGTAAATCAAAATACAGCAAGTTACTGGCAACCGTGCTGCCTGTAAATTACTGTAAATATACAAGGAAATCGTTCAGTGTATTTAAAATTATAACTCCCAAACCAAAATCCAATGATTCGATAAGACAATGATTTGGAATTGAAACCAATAATGTGTATTTTGTGGTGATACTGAAATGACATTTATTTTTCCATTGTATTCTGAAGCCTTGACTGGATACATGAGGGGCTTTGCCCTGGGTTCTTCAACTTAAAAACTTTATTTCACACCTCAAAAAAGAAAGGGAGGGATTTGAGGCCTTAAGGTAGGGGAATCCAATTCCTTTGTCAGACCCCTATCATGCCACATTTTGTGGTATCTTACATCCTTGAATATAGACATGCCTGTAGCTACAAACGTGTTCGCTTATCATGCTACCCAACCTGCACCTGCCCTAAGGTGCATCTCTCTGCTTCGACTGGACATTTCCCTCCAGTGGGAGGGACCAGATGTAGGTATTTCAACCAGCATAGACACCAGCTATGTTAAAGAAAAGGTCAGTTAAGAGTAAAGCACTTTTAAAAATCTAACAGAAGCTGCACAGTGTGAGAAACAACGAGAGACAGAAGTGACAAATGGGGGCTATGAAGTGGCTGGTGATTTTTGTCTTGCTGGGCATATGCTCACAGGTACAGTAATGGAATAACATTTGTTAATAGATAGCTAATTTCAAATTCAGACGCAAAAATCTTGTATTGAAAAGAGAGGAGCACATGCAATGGAACCTTAAATGAATAGTTAGTTAACTTGAATTTATGTAAACTATTGTTTATAATATTTTCTCATCTAAATTTGCAGGCTGCTGCCCAAGGTACTGTATGTTCTCTTTTACCAGATGTTTATATCATTAAATGAAAGCGCACAAAATCTTGATTATTTCATACATGTATGTATAAAAGAATCTCTGTGTCAGGGTGCTGAACAAGTGCTATAATGATCTCCACTTCTTTCATCTCTCTCATCAGCTCTCCAAGTATCCGTGTTCTCAGTAACATCCAAGAGTGCGATTCTCAGATGGACCAGGTACTCTGGAGCCAGCTCATACAAGATCACTGTTGCCCCCAAAAGCTCACAAAGCAACCCTATTGCTTTTGCCACGTTTGGTCCAAACACAGTGCTGGGCTCTGTCAACTCTCTGACTCCAAACAGCCTGTATACATTCACAGTTGAAGCCCTGGATAATTCCCAAGTAATGAGCTCTGGAACTGTTGATTCATTCACAGGTGAGGTACACTTGTGTCCATACCTGTAATGATTAAGCACTTAATAACAAAATATTCTATTTCGTGCTAACCCTGTTGTTTAATTTTCCATTTTAAAATCAAGCCGTTTTTTTTGTTACTAAATGTTTTGGTGTTGCATGTGTTTGGCTTTGTCTAAGTAAAAATACTTTTTTAAATGTAAAAGTTTAAAAGTTTTATGCTGCAATATTTAGGCACACTAATTCACTGTCAGCATAGAAAACTGAAAAAATAAACAGTGGATCCAGAATGATCACTTATATTACAATGTCAATATAACTTTGATGATGGGCAGATGACCACAGAAGACCTACTTAGTTGCTATTAAAATACCTTGAGATGATTATTTTGATTGTTAATTTCAGTTTCTGGTTTTCTCAAACGTACCCACGGAGATGAGACAAATTAAAATGTTTTTTCCTAATCCCTGAAATGTGTAGGTTATAAGGTAGATTCCACAGCCAACTATTGCTGAGAAGGTGGAACCGATCCCTCGCATCTCACTACCAAAATCTTCCTATTTGAAGTTCATTTGACAGTATTGTCCTCTTCTTGAATGCCATCTATGATCTGAACTGATTGTGACTATTTTAGCCCCTGAGATGATGGATCCCATCCAGACATCGAAGCCAAAGGATAGCACCACCTTGATGGTGGAGTTCAGCTTGAAGACCGGGGCGACTCATTACATCATACGAATCCAGAATGATGATGGCTTTTTCAGAGAAGACAACGTGTCCTCCTCCTCCGCTGAGATTGAGTCCCTCTCGCCATACACTGAGTACGTGCTCAGCATCATGTCTGCGAACAGTGGAGGCCGGAGCCAGCCGTCTCTTCCTGTGATTGCAAAGACAGGTACTGTTGTTTTGTCACGTTATCTTTATCTGTGTGCAGAATGTTAGATTTCCACTTCCACAGCTGGGAAACAAAACCTCATAACTATATTCAGTGGGAAAAAAACAACACCCAGTGGTGGTTTATGTTAGAAATGATTCCCACATTCATTCAAAAACAATGTGTGCTGTTCTCATCAATGCACATGTCCTGCGGAAATCACTTGATCTGCCTCATTGTCCCATAGCAGAGCCATTATATACAGGACTGTGAGTGAATGTATACACACATCATTGTCAGTGTTTGTGCAAATCCAGGTTCTTCTTACCTCATAAATGCATCAGAGCCCCTCAAGGCCTCTCCGGTATCGGTGGTAACTATGCCTGACCGTTCTATGTCAAACACAATGGGTCGACCTGATCCTGAGAACATAGATGTCACTTCTCACCCCCATCCTGGGGGGTGAATCTGATCCCCATGAGTAAAAACAACGTGCTAAAAGCAGTTTCACCATTTTTGTTCACTGTTTGCCAATATTACTCTCTGATTTCATTTCACAAATGTGTGCTACCTAATATGTTAGATTTAAATTAACTATACTATACATAGATCATTATATGTTCAAATTCTAAAAACATGCTTTTCAGTTGGAACAATGGCCAAAGTTCACACATCTGAGGTGAATTGTTCACCTAGTCAGAAAAAAACATGAAAATGGATTTTCATACAGCAGGCACCTAAAGAGCAATTGGGGGACTCATAGTTATGTATGCAACTAGGCTGTCGATCAACTTGAGACATTAATGGTGGTATTGGTGAGTACTAAAAATATCTAGAGACCTGAGACTTGACTCAGACTTAATTCACAAAAATTAGGACTTGAGATTTGACTTGTAAAACTTGACTTACTTGAAATGTGTCTCACTAAAGACTTAAAGCCCCTGAAAACATGGCTTCAAATCTTAAGTATTTCTCTATAACATTAAATATTAATGACTAAATAGGAAACAATCAAAGTAAAAAAGCATCTTTAAGTATTAATGGTACAGCCTCCATTCCCCAAAACGTTCCATACATGTAAAACCTTTCTTGTCCTCTACAGTTTTGCCTCCTCCTCAGCTCTCCACCTCCTCTCCCAGCAATGACAGCATCATTGTCTCCTGGGCCCCTGTTGCTCACGCTGTCCAGTACAGCCTGTCTATATTCGACTTTGGTTCAAACACCAATACGAACCACAGCACCTCCAACACCAATCTGACCATCTCAGGCCTGGCTGCTGGCTCACTCTACGCCATCAAGGGTTTCGCCTGGGACCTCGAGGACCGAGAGGGAGAGGGCAGTCTGTACATCAACCAAACAACAAGTAATGATGCTTCTCTCTGTGTTTTTATACTCTGTGAACTACTGTGTACATGTGACCACATACAACAGGAGAGAGACACATGCAAGCTCCTATAACGATATACTCCATGTGCCTTTATAATGCTACAGGGTTTTCCCTGCCACTGTAAGGTTTAGTTGCAGCACCCAAGCTATTTTGGGCCCCACCTAACCAGAATGAATGTAACGTCAGGGAACCTGTTTTGCTTTAGCTGTACCTGTACAGGTAGACAAACACACACTCTCACCTCCAACTCCTACCCTGTCCTTGATAGAGAACAGCAGAAACATTTTCTGACATTTAACCTCTGAATAGTCCCAAATCTAGTCGTCGTAAATAGAAAGAGACCTCAACCACGACCTCCAGTCAGTGCATATTGTGATGAAAATGATGATGTCATTACAGCCACCAATATAAAGTCAAATCATGTATTTGCAAAGGAACATTCATTACCTCTTGAAGTAGTATCAAAATATACAACTCCAGACATTAAAGGGATAGTTTGGATATTTTGAAGTGGGGTTGTGTGAGGTACTTCAGATAGTCAATGTATTACTGACAGTAGATGGCAGTCGGCACGCCCCCAGTTTGGAGCAGTCCCGACACGGAAGCTAAGCAATGTACTGCTGTGGACAGTGCCATACAACATATTTTAGTCACTTAAAAAAATCAATAGTGGTTTAAATGTAGCTATATTTAGAATATTTTCACCACTTTACCTTTCAGTAAGACAGCCCTTTCCGGCAGGAAATTGAAGCCGTTACATCCATCTTTGCTCTCTTCAAAGCCACCAGTCTCATTTGACAATTATTACCTCACAGAACACAGGAGGTGCTGGTCCACTGCTGTCTCGATCGGTTAGTTTGTTTGTGTAATTGTGTGACTTTGGTGAATCTGAACTAAACCTTTATAACACCAACATCCCACAACAACAACAACAACAACAACAACAACACAAACAAACTACCCAATCAGTCGTATCAAATATGTAAGTCTGTATCTGCTCATGTTTTTGACTGGTCTAATGAGTTTGTGTATTTATGTGTACTTATGTTTGATGCATCATTGGGCGTCTCTATATGTTTACTTGTTGTGTTTTAACAGGACCACCAACGCCATCTTTTGTCAATGTCTCTATTGTGACGGGTAACGGTGTGGCCGGACTCTCTGTCTCCTGGAAACTCGATCAAGGTGTCTATGGATCCATCCAGTACCACGTCATGAGTGACCAGAACCGCACCTGTAACTCCACATCCAGCTCCTGTACCCTGTCAGCCGTGGGCTGTGGAGAGGTACACACTATTCAGGTCATCGCCTTGAACAAGGCGGGACCCAGCTTCCCATCCAACCCTGTGGTGTTCATTACCTGTGAGTATTTGATATTTTAGATACTGATACTACACAGCATTAAGTAGGATCAAATAAAGTAGTTTCTACCAAGGTAACTATCTGGTTGCAATAGGCCAATATGGGCAATCAATGAACAAGCTGTATTTATGGAAATAGTGTAAATGAGGATTTACTGTATTTATGCATCAATATGATGACTTTGATTTGTTATGTATTTTATTTTAGTCAGCAACATTTATTAACAGTTATTTTCTCCATGAATCACCAGATATTTTACATCAGTGGTAGCTATGGACCCAAAATTAAAGCATTAGGCCGCTCTGAAAGTCCTGTCAGTATATGAGTGTGACTAAAAACTCCCTTCTGTCCTGGACTGCCAGTCCCCTGCCCACCAGAGTCTTTGGCTCTCGTGGAGTCGACAGAAGGAAACTGCACGCTAACGTGGGGCACGGTGCCTCATGCCGACAGCTACGCGGCCTTCTTCAAAAGAGGTGACGGCACCGAGGAAACCTGCAACACCACCAGCAACAACTGCAAATACCACTGCCTGTGTGGCTACACATACCTGCTGTCTGTGTTTGCGTACAATAAGGCTGGCATCAGTCCTCAAGGACAGATTCTCAACTATACCACCTGTAAGTAGCAGCTGAGACTGATGATGATCCTGGTGATGGTCATTGTATGTGTATGTCTGTTTACTTGTGTATCACCTATATCTTTTAGTGCCCTGTTGTCCAGAGGGTGTATCGGTCTCCGTGGTGAGCACTGACACTCTGGAGATCATTTGGATGGCGTCGCGGGGGGCAGAGATGTACGAGACTCGGGCTGCATACAGTTCAAAGGTCATCCTGTGTAACGACACAGCACCCGTGTGCGCTCTCTCTGACCTCAGCTGCGACAGTCCCTACAGCGTGGTGGTGTCACCCTGCAATGAAATCAGTGGATGTAACCGTGCATGCAAAGCTCACACCAAAGACACAGGTAGAAAACTAATATTCATATATACATATGTATCCAGCAAATATCCAGTTAAATGTTTCACTTAAGTTCTCTTTATCTTGTACAGAACTTTGCCAACTTTAGTTCCTAAATGTAAATGTAAATATACTGTATTTATATACCTAGATTTCACATGAAACAGCAGTAAAATAATTATTCTATTAGACTGAAACTCCACAAGAACGTCAATACAGAGAGTACAATACATATACAGTATGTGGGTTGTACCTTCAAAGGTACATACTCAGTAAATTCAGTCAACTTTTGATTCCTTCTTTCCTTTGTCCCCATCAGCTCCTTGCATGCCAATAAATCTGATGCTGAATCCGAAGAACTCCTCCTGCGTCAGTGTCAGCTGGACAGCAAACAACACTGCTGCTAATTATACTGTGAGCGCGTTGGGAGATGGCGGCCAACACACCTGCACCACCAGTGGAAACCGCTGTGACATCACTGACCTTCCATGTGGCTCCACTTATGAAGTCAGCGTCATAGCAACCAGTGCAGCTGGCCAGAGTTTACCCAGCTACTCCGACTCTCTGGAAACAGGTTAGTGATCGAAGGTTTGGATTGATCCATTTAATTTAAAAGTACAGACAGGTATTGAAAAACAAATACAAAGGCATGTTAGTGATGTGTTGGGCCACCACGAGCCTCCAGTGACATAAACGCATACAGATGCAGATACAGATAATAGCTTTGGGTTCCACACCTAACATCCACATATATCATCTTCTTTGACAGAGCCCTGTTGCCCGATGAATCTAACAGTGGAACAGGTGACACAGGCAGTGAGCAACATCTCGTGGTCTCACGCCAAGGGGGCGCATTCATTCATCACTTCCCTTACATCAACGCGTGGCCACGCCCGTTGCCACACCCAGGACTCCCACTGCCTCATGGGATGCATCACCTGTGGGACCAACTACACTGTCACCATGGAGGCGTTCAGCAAAAGCGGGCGCATGTCCAACTGCACTTATAAGGGCTTCTCGTCCAGTAAGTTATGTTTTCTACCACTGAAAAGGAAAAAAACTTTATTACACGTTATCACACTTATTGTCTAAACCTAAAAGAGTAGTTACTTTAATGTGTTACTTGTCTCACACAAAATAAACAATACTACTCATTTTGTCCACAGACATAATGTGCTGGGGGGAAAAAACCTAATCCTACTAATATAACTACTGGTTTAAATAGAGTCAAATTAAATTAAAAATCTTTAAATTGGGTCACTTATTTAGTAGAAATGTGATTTTTTTTTAGTTGGTGCCTTCTAGGCTGAGAAAAGCCATAAAATGTGTTTTTGGCTCATATGGATGAAAGACACCAAATCCCAGAATTCACCTGCTTTGCTGCTTTATGAGTCCACTCCCAAACCACACCTACCATTTACAGACAGACAGAGGCATTCAACTCAACTCAAGTGTGTTTTATTGTCATTTCAACCATATACACGAAACAACGTTTCACCGTGGCTCAAGTGGTGTTACACATTTAAAATATATAAAAACGACATTATATAAAAACAAACATATGAAACAGGCTACATTTAGTGCACCCACATTATAGGCTCTGTAAAGTTCAGCTAACACATACTAGCATTAGCGCTTGGTGGGCTGTAAACACTGAGTATAAACACAGCCGTGAATGTAGAATGGTCGGCATTTAACAGTCACAAACTCCACCAGTGGTTAGCAGTTAGTTGGATACAAATCAACCCATTTCTGCACCAGTCCATGTTAACACAGCCCACCTCCACGAGGCTTACCCGACAGAGCATCTCTAGCTCGGAGGGCTAGCAGGCCTGGTAGCTGGACAGTCTGATACACTGTTGTTCAGCCATGTTTCCACAAAAACAAAAACACAGCAGTCTCTGAACTCGCGTTGGGAGTTTTGTTGAAGTTGGATGTAGTCCAGTTTGTTGTCTAATGAGCGGTCACTTGCAAGCAGGATTGATGGGACAGGTGGCCGGCTAGCGTTCGGTCTAGCGCTTTCCACCAGGCCGATGAGGATGTCCCCTCCCCCGGCTACCAGCATTGAGGTTGAGGTGCTGGTCTCCGTAGCAGGCGAAGCTCGTGTAGCGTGTTGAGTATTCCGTCTGTAATAACGTTTCCTGCATATTCTCCAATCTGTACCAATGTATCCCGGTCATACACCTGTGCAGTAGTTTGAATGCACATAATTGTTGTAAATGTTTACTGCTGAAAAGAGAGAGCCTTAGCGAAGATTCAAGATGGCTGACTCTCGTTTTCAATTGGGCTTTTCCGAATCGACTCGGCAGTCCAACCCCCTATGGGCGGGTTGAAAACATGCGGAACTAGCTGGCTGTAGTCCCTGTAGTCCACAGACTCTAGGCAAAAATCTTCCGATGACGCAAAAATCGTCGTTTTACGGAAGATTTTTTACCAGACCCACAATACAGAGATCTCTTCTCAGGGGGACATGAGGGAGGGGAGCACGGTCATTTGAAAATACTACAATGTTTCTACTGATACAAAGCTTAATGCTAAATCGGTGAAGTATCCCTTTAAGGCTGCAAGATATACATGCTGCATAACACACACACACACACACACACACACACACACACACACACACACACACACACACACACACACACACACATACACAAACAAAATATTTTATTACTATTCAATTATACTATTAATAGAATTCTATTAAAATAGCTTTTTT
The DNA here is from genome assembly GCA_023631565.1 of Gymnocephalus cernua. Lineage (NCBI taxonomy): Eukaryota > Metazoa > Chordata > Actinopteri > Perciformes > Percidae > Gymnocephalus > Gymnocephalus cernua. Next base: position 32,498,844 of record CM042432.1, on the reverse strand, counting down.
TAAAGGTTACCTAATACATCCTTACATACAATACAATACTGATAAGATTTATAGCTCAAAGACTCAGTATGTGTCTGTTTCTTTTCCAGCTGTCTTTGAAATGGGCTCTATGGGTTTCTAAATTAAGTATCACATGTTAAATATCCACCAACATAACTTTAGAGATAATAGACCCATCACTTCATCTCTGCCCCCCCCTCTCTCTCGCAGGTGCCTGCTGTCCGTCAGGTGTCAGGCTCTACAGTATAGCCGGGAACTCTCTGCGGGTGTACTGGCGCAGTGCTGGCAGCAGCCACAGCTACATCACAGAGATGGTGGGCAGCAACAACAACTACACCTGTACTGCCTCTCCCAGAGCGAGCAGCTGTGATTTTGGCAACATCAAGTGTGGGGACGTCTATCATGTAGTGGTGGCTCCACTCACGCCAGAGGGCAGCAAAGTTCTGTTCTGCCCCCAGAGACTGTACTCAGGTATGACTGTGGGATTTCACAGTGATGTTTGGTGGTGATGAAATATTAGAATGTTGTTTTGAAGCTAATGTTATCTTCCTTTGTTTGTAATTATAATAGTTTACCCTCTGATTGTGCTGCTAAACTCTCAATAGATGTTTTCATGATGTTTTATAATGAAAATGTATAGTATAACACACACAGTTGGTAGTTCCACTATTTCATTTGATATACTTCTATAAAGGAATTTCATTAGCTTTATTTGGGATCAGAACATTGCACAACAGTAGCAAAGTAAAGACAATTCAAACACTATGAATATGGAACATTTGTACTAAATTTGACTCTTTTTTTTGTCTCTGCTCTCTCAGTCACTTGCTCAGGGAGCAACGTTGGCACAGGTGAGTATCTGCATAAACATTAAGAATTTTAAGTCAAATCACTGAAACCACCCAAACAATTACTGGTAAAAAAGTTTAGGAAAACATTTTAAATATATAATGTTTCTAATGTCACTTCAACCTGTTCTTCTGCAGTGATTTACAGAGGGAAGAGAAGTGTGGATTAACATACGGTAAGTTGAGTAAATATACAATCATTATAAGTAATTTGTTAATTTAAGTTAATTTAGTTAACACTCCCCTCTTCTTAAGTCAAACTAATTACAGTATATCCATTACATAAGTTCAGGTATAATAATGTGCCCCTCTGCTGATCACAATGAAACATGATATGCATTTTAAACTGATTGTTTTGCATCAAAATTCAAACACTGACTCAACACGTGTCAATTTTAGTAAATATCTTAGAATAAATATAAAATTCCTGCAAACTGAATTTGACTGAATCTATTCTTAACAGATGCAACAAACTCCTCCATCTTCTTCATCCTCCTCTTCCTCCTGCTCTACTAGAATAAAGCTATAATCATAGAAGAACAACTGTTAACCTGTGGCCATAATACATGGGTGATAACATGATGAATAATAAGAAATACATGTTTGGGATATTAGGTGTTTTAAACTTGCCTTTTAAATAATGTTCATGTATCACGGCCAAACTAACCCATCACTGTGCCCTCAACAATCAAGATCAAGCACTTAAATGACAAAAACAAGCCAACAAAAAGAGTGCATTTTGTGTGTGCTGTTCAAAATATATATCATGAGACAAAATCATGGGTTTTGAAAAATTTGTAATTTGGGTAATTGCGAAATATTTTATCCCTGATCTATTGCGTTAAAAAACTGAATAAACTAACAAAAAATCTAACTGACAAAAAAAATCAAAAAAACAATTTCACCCCTTTCGTTTTAAGAATTATGAATTAGAAAATGTACCAAATTTAAATAAAAAAGAATTGTAGGTGCAGCCCCAAGTACAAAGCCTCCTGATGATAAGTGGCAGATATTGATCTATGTCACCTCATCCTGCTTCACACTGTAGTGTATAATCTCTGCAGTGTGCTGTTGCTTGTTCTCAGGATGTATTTAACTGTGTGTCACTGTGGTTGTGAAAACCTGATGCATATGTCTGTTAATAAAGAACTTCCAGCATCCCTTTCTTTGTTTTGTGGTTTGCTTTGCACATACAGTAGATGCAGTGCTTAACAAAATAAAAGGTTACATTAAACTATGATTCCTATGCTAATTGACTAAAATATTGTTTATTGTCTGTTTATCTGTCTGGTTGTGCTATTTAAATTCTCACCTGTGTATTTTTTGCCATGAAAATTATACAGTACAGCAGTTATAAAAGGAATACCTAGTTTATGATAAGCTGTTATTTATAAAGAAGTCCATTACAAAGAAGATCTCCTTCGACAATACTTTCTTTCTTTCTTTCTTTCTTTCTTTCTTCCACATATTTCACCCGCTATGAAGAAAGACGCCTGGCTAGAAGACCTTTTGTGTTTGGCCTGTTGCTTTTAGACTTTCATAACTTGTCTGTATGCTCAGCCACTTTAGTGGAAAGGTGTGTCCTAGTTTCATTGCTGTAACAAGTGAGGTAAGCTTACCTCTCTGGAGGAAACAGCTACCAACAAATCAAAGATTTGGGTACATTACTTAAAATCTCCCAATGACCATACTAACAGCTCAGGATACAATCCTTGAGATTTGAAAAGAGCAGATGGATGTCCACCTTCAACTGTAAGTCATGAACAAGTAGGATTATATAAATCCTTAAATTGATGTGAAGAATGTAAAATAAAAACGTAATAAAGATTGTAATCTTGAGGACATACTGTACTCTAGACTTGGTGGGTCTGGTGTTTCTGATTTCAGGGGAAAAGTAAATCCCATAGTTTATCAACCTTCCTGGAATGATGAACAACTTTTTGACCGTGGCAGACATGACAAATCTGGCTTCAGTGATAACACCAATACTGTTTACATGTTGGCTAGCCTGTAACAACAGTTCCTTGTCATTGTTTTTGTTTTCAGGCCCATTTCCACCTACAGTATTTGTCCTTTTTCAACTGCAGAAGGGTGTTGGGACCTCCATATATATATATATATATATATATATATATATATATATATATATATATATATATATATATATATATATATATATATATATATACGATCAACAAAACAAATGTAAATTGTGGGATTACACTCATCTGGGGACAACTAACAGCATATAAATTGACATTTACAGTGCACCCCATAGTGAGCGTATACACATACATTATTAGACTGCACAACTATAGTTAAGTTAAATTTTTCAATTTTTATTTTGATAGGACAGCAGAAGACATAAAAGGGGAGAGAGGGAATGACATGCAGCAAAGGGCCACAAGTCAGAGTTGAACCTGGGCCCACTGCATCAAGGAGTGAACCTCTATATATGGGTGCCTGCTCTACCAACTGAGCTATCCAGGTGCCCTAGTTAAGTTAATTTAATGTAGATATTGAAATGCGTCACTAAGAAAGGTGTGCAATAAATAGCAGAAAAAGATCGAGCTTTAAAATTATGGAAAGGATAGTCAAACAAAAAAAGGAAACATTCATTTTCTTATTGTCTTATTACGGAAAATTATTCCAATTTGGCCTATCTTTTTGGCGACACCTGAAGTTATTTAACGTCCTCCTGAAATCATTCTTCATATTTGTTTACAATCCATCTGTTGTGTAATCATGATTGTCTATACTGTAATTCTACTATGTTGGTCTGTTCTGTACACATGACTTCTTTTGCATGTCTGTCAGTCCAGGGAAGGGATCCCTCCTCAGTTGCTGTTCTTGAAGTTTCTTCCATTTTTTCCCTGCTATAAGTTTTTTTGGGGAGATTTTTTTCCTTATCTAAAGCGAGGGTCTAAATTGTATGCTGTGCAGATTATAAAGGCCCTTAAGGCAAATTTGTGATTTCTGATATTGAGCTATTAAACTACTATATATGCACATCCCCAATTGATAGTATTTTAATACACACAAGCATCACATTTTTTCGGGAATCAATATGGACCTCCCAGTAGGGACAAGGAAAGCGATATGCTTACTAAATTCTAAGTTAGCATTCAGGCTATTGCTTCCTGTTATCACCAGAGCTCATGTGCTTGACGACACTGGAGCTCTCAGCTTCTATTCTTTTTTTCTATTCCTCAGTACAGAGGTCAACTACCAGAGTGAGCTCCGGATCTAATTTCATAATTTAAACATTAATTAAAGACCATTTTACAATGATCAAATTGCACTTCTGACAATGAAAATATGGCTGAATGTTTCAATGCATTCTTCCTTTAAAACACACCCTGCCACCAGCTTCAACATGTGCTCTCCCTGGCTCCCTTTTCACAACAGAAGTTTCAGTTGGCTTAAGTCCCTCGAAACACAAAAGGGATGAGTCTGGTATTATCCCCAGTGCTGTGTAAACAGTATAGGTTATCAATAATGATACTGTGGTGGCTCTCAGTGGGGAATAGTTGCCATTCACAGCTAAAACGTGGAACATGACTCAGCCATTAAGTTGTCATTTCTTTGAGACACACAGATCTGGAGGTCTTTTAGCAGGTTACGTAACACCCTCCTAACACCACCAATGTGTAGCATTCACCTGGTGATGCACGGCAGCCATACAATGCCTTACAACGCCAGACGCTCACCACACATCAGCTAGTTAGGGGGGGGGGACATATTTTAGTGGTGGGGGAAACCGGAGCACCTGGAGAAATCCCACACAGACACGGGGAGAACATGCAAACTCCACACAGAAAGGCCTGGATTCGAACCCAGAACCTTCTTGCTGTGAGGCCACAGCGCTAATCACTGGGCACCCGCAGCAGCACTTCAATGTTAAAAGGAATGGATGACAATGGGTTTTGTTAGCTGATACCTGTCATACTGTTAGAGCTAATTTATTTAATTTAGACACATGGTCACAAGAGTGAATTCTACTCAACTCAGTCACCCCTCACCCTCACCTCCAGACTTTTGTCCTTCTACATAAAAAACACTCAGATATAAAGACCAATATTTCTATGAAGGCTGAACAGTTAATTTAGTAAATGCAATGCATTTGCATATGTATTGGCAAACAATCGTGTGCCAGAATGTTTTCATACGAGTATATTATTACAACATTCTCTGGTTCCACCTTCTCAAAAGTAAATATATTATTATTATCATTGTAAATCAAATTTCAGTAGTTTTGGACTGTTGGTTGGGTTGTGGGAAATGGTGGATATAACCTTGGAGGAGGTAACTAAACAAAGTCATCTTAGCTACTTAAATGCATCCAAACAAAAACAGCTAAATAGCATGCTGCATTGTGAAAAACAACCTAGAGGTATGCAATGTACACAAAAAAAGGCACTATACATCTGGATACACTAAGGTACCTTTGAATGACACCATGCCGGCATTCTGTACTGTACATAACAGTTCAAAAGCCTCAATTGGCCCAGAGCTGCTCAAAATTTGGGCTACAGTATTTACCTTTAAAAAGACATAAAATCAGTGCTTCCTCTACTATTCAGCTAGAGAGTCAGTGGCAAACATTCCTCTTTTTTTCTTTTGAGCACCTGGCATACTCTATTTGAATTCTAACAAGGCTTCAGATGAGTCAGTGGCAAAAAATCAACCTAACAAAGGTGCAAACGGTGATGCGACCCAAATTGCTTGAGATATTTGTGGGAAGTTGCATCATAAGATGCTCAATACCTGTGACCTGTAACAGTGTCTACTTCAGGACAATATCGCAGCCACATAAAAAACACTGAAATATCAATGTGTGCACATCACTTGTCCCTTTTCACAGCGCTTTAAAATTGGTCTTTTGTTTATTTAAGTGGGGCAGCTAAAGTTTCCTGGCATGTTTATGGCCCATATCCACTTTCATGTTGACTTCCTTTTTTCTGATACAAACAAGCAAGTAGGAGGTGATAGCCCTTTATTCTCATGTGATAAAAGATCCTTTTCAGTCCAGCATGTAGGCTTACATAAAGCCAGTTTAGGGATTAGTCTCTAGGAGGAAATTAAGTTCATTTTTCATCAAAATCCATTACTGAACGCCTTCAAACTCTTAAAAGTCAACAGTTTAAGAAAGACACAATTTAGTAACAATGCTAAGTATGGGGTGTTTTGTACATCTCATTTAGATGGAGTCCCAGTGGAGTCCCAGTGGTTTCAGTGGTACTTGTCTCCTTTGCCAGTACGGCCCCTCCCAAGCCTTTATCTCTTTGCTTCAGGTCATTTATTAGTTCCCATGTATTGTTACAGGGATAGAAAACAAAACCCACAGAAATATGGCAATGTGTGAAGTCCCTTCAGATTAGTGATATTTACAGTCACTCGGATTTGGGGGATGGATGACATATAACGTCTTGATAGTTTTTATACAACCCTCTCTTGCTTGGGTTGATGCTATGAGTGATATCTTCTTTCTATTCAAAGGGGTTGATTTGTGTAGGCCAGGAAAATGCAAGCTGCATGCAAACTGTGGCCTTTGAATACAATAGTTATGACATGGCTGCGATAAGATCAACGTTGGTCAGGTAGCTGTGATCAGTTTATTTGTTCCCTTGAGTCCTTTCTTCTTAGATATTACGGTAAGTTTAACACCAAAAATTATTAACATAACACAACCTTTGTTCAGCAGCAGACGTAAAACTGTTATTAACTGCCCATTGACCTACAGAAAGAACTAGACCCAAAACTGCAGCACTGTCACCACGTAAAACATTAACTTTGTTTAAACGTAGCAAACACCACTAGCGGATTAAGGTTGAAAGCTGGATAAAAAGCTAGTAAGTGGACCTTGAGTTAAAGGAGCTGTGTGTAGGATTTAGAGGCATCTAGCGGTAAGGTTGCAGATAATAATAATAAT